>JAUNZM010000251.1:1800000-2221385 GCA_033459285.1 Clamator glandarius | reverse complement strand
CAGCAAAGCAGAATTCCCAGCTGTCACTCTCCATACATATAAAATAACATTTTTCTAGATATGATAATAAAGCTGTGACAGAGTTAGAATAACAAAACTAGCATAAGCAGCCACTATTGGTTCTTATAAAATACTGAGTATGAGTTTAGATGACACAATGACAATTCTCTCTCATAGCTGCAAAAATACAGAGAGAAACAAGAGACACAGAATTGCCATAAGTCATAACGCAGTGTGCATTAACAGGATACTGGTTTGGACTGGGTAGTTTGTGAGACATAAGGCATGCAGACATCCAAGAATCTCAGCAACAGCCTTTGAGCAGAGCATGGATAGTTTGTTATGCTACTGCCAAGTAGCAATGTTGGTTTTGGGACAACTGAAAAGATAAGGTGTTATAAATACCTTTATTTCAGCTATTTTGACTTTACTTTCTACAATCATCATTTCCAACCTGCTACTTGTCAGGAGACGTAGTTGGTGCCTCAGTGGCCCCCGTCTTGAAACTGAAAATATGGGAAGTTTAGAAACAGACTTAACATTTCTTGCCCCTTAGTTGAAACCAAAATAATCCATGGGAAAATTGATTTCCATATCTGTAAAAATGCTGAAGGAGAAAAGAATTAATCTTGTCAAAATGCTTTACTTACGGAAGTCAGAATTATAGGCTAGTTTATATTAAAAGCCTTCTTGTTCTCCAAAACTTTTACAAAACTATTTTTTTTCTAGTAGAATGCATTACATGAAAAAATTAGCAGATTCAGTCTGGGTCAAGACTGTGATTGCAGTAGAAAGCTCCTCTAATTCCATAACTGTCAGGACAGTCCAGTTCCTCCAAAGTAAACACTAAAAGAAAGATGAGAATATCATTTTGGCCAGAGGAAAAATAGAAAGATATAAAAATGAAGAGGAGATAAAATATATGAGTGAAAATAATTGGGATTCCAATGAACTGCACAGCTTGCTTTAGCCATTGGGTATATTTTCCTTTGCTTTTGGAAAAGAGGCATAATTTTTACAGGGTTGTAAAAGAGCCTCGGGGTATAAAAAATGTTCTTTATTTTAAAACTGTGTTATGTTTATTCAGATGTGTGAGATAACACAAGCCCTCATTAAGGGACAAAATCATTTCTTTTCAAAGTGCAGATGATCTAGGCAAGAGAAAAGTAGAGAGACCATCAGAGAATATCTCATGACAAGTTTTGCTGCTCGATTCAAAATGCAATATAAGCAAAATGCTGCAGTAGTTAAAGTGATCCCACCACTGTGCTGCCTATTCTTAAGTATGTAAAGAGAATTCTAAGGACAAAAAGGCTAGTTGAGAGCTCTTGGGAAAGTCTACTTTGCAATATATACTTATTAAAGATACTGTCCCCAAAATGGAAACAAAGGAGGCCGGAATGTCTTTTTAATAGTTGGCATTCACCAGATATCATAATCCAATATGTTTAATCTCTACCACTGTGGAAATAAAATACGAAAGTAGCAATGCCAGATCACTTCCAAATAATGAAGAGAGAAGGGAAAAAGTCTCTGGGCACTTTCCCAGAAGCAAAGCCGTACTCTTCCTCTTGAGATAATAATGAAAGAAAACAGTATCTTATTTTCTCTAGGTACAAATGATAATTGAGTACTCAAGTCATTTGGGGGTAACTCTACGCTACAGGCTCTCTTCAAAACCTTAACATAAATAAATTTGTCATATCATCAAGACAGGAGGTGGTCAAAGGTAGTAGAGTGGAAAGTCATGGGAGTGGATTTTATTTACCCTTCTGTAAACAACAGCAGTACAGACTCAGTAGATCTTGAGTCCCAGCTGAATGCCATAACCACCAGGCTACAAGGGAATTTTGCATAGTTAAGGAAATATTAATTGGGTCAGATGTGGATTGATATCAATTTGATAGCCCAGTGGCTAAGGCACTCATTGAGACTGATGAGACCAAATCCCTTCTCCAATTAACACTGAGAAAAAGGAATAAAAAGTACAGAGTTTGAGGGAAAGCCATCAAGAAAAGGCAGTAACGCTTATCAGAAGACCCACAAGACTATTCTACCTTCTGCCTCTCTTTACATTCTACATTTAAGGTCCTTTCATGACCCCACTCACATCTGTGAGGTGACTTTCTTGTCAGGAACTATTTTTCACTCTCCTAGGAAATGTTTTGTTGAATTGACAGGAAAACCATTTTGTCAGAAACCCCCAGAATGTGTTTACGTCTTTTCATTTTAAGTTCATTTCTGTTTCCACTTTCTCAAAATGTTCCAGTGTTAAAAAAAATCCCAGCAGGGAGCGGAGTGCAAACTGAGATTGCGAAGACTATACAGATAATTTTACAAGTTAAAAGAGAAGAAGTAGTTCAAAGAACATTAAAAAACTCTCAGTTTTAAGTATTGTACCTATTATTTGATTTCATAACAGTGGTGGTTTTACCCTGGCTGCAACATAAGTTTTCTTTGCTTTCTTGATTTTTTTTTTTTAAATATATTAATTAGAGTAGGAAGTAACTCTGGAATCTGCTAGAAATTTTGACCTTTTAAATGGCAATTGCTGAACATTCTGTACTTGCTTGCAATGAATCTTTTAGGATTTCATTGTTAAAGGAGAGAAGAAAAATCCAATAACTGATAGCAAACTGAAGGCTTGATAATTCTCTCTTAACTAATTTGAAAACTTGTTAATCTTCCCGCCTCTGCTATTTCACTAAGCTTTAATAACACCGATCAGTAGAAATGTTTCCTGGTAATTAACGCTTCATTAGTGTAAAAAAATCACTCATGATATACTTGCTATTTATTTATTTATTTTAGACAGGTCTATGCTGTAGCCAGTTAAGTGCCTTAGAATGAATATACAGTCCTTGACAAAATATATACAACTGGATTAACAGATGAGAAAGGTGAATATGGATCCTCCAAACGCTAAACGACCCTGCAGGCTTCCAACTCTACAGGCATGTAAATATGAGATGGGCTTTGATGAATCAGAATTTTCCTGCTGAAGAAAGTGTAGTTCAACGCTGCCTCATGGATTGCCTGCTTACAGCCTCCAGACCATCAAACCCACCAGGCCAAGTCCTAAGAGCTGTGGGGTTCTGAAACAATAGCTCTTTTCAGTTTTCAGAAGCCATATAAGGGCTTGGTATGAGATAAAATTTGGCCTTTTGACTATCAGCACCAGGAATTTATCATAGAATCGTAGAAACATAGAATAGGTTGGGTTGGAAGTGACCTTAAAGATGATCTAGTTCCTAATCCCCTGACACAGGCAGGGACATGTCCCACTAGACTTTCACAGCAGATTCGAGGGAGAAAGAATAAATAGAAGAGCTCAAACCACAAAACAGAACTTCCTTCTTCTCCTTTCCAGCTTTTGAAGTTAAAACATGTGATCACCTCTTCCAATTATACAAGAGATCACACGAGTTTTGCATTGGTGACATCAACTGTAATTACAATGAACATTGGCACAGTGTTACCTTCCTTGACTCCCTTAACAAACTGGCTGAACAATAAAAAGTATAAAGCATTACCCTTGTTTTAAGATGCAGAAGGTGCGGACAGGAATGAAATTATCATATATTATAGGATGGGCTTAAATCTAGAGATACAAGCAATACGTCTTTCACGAGTGTTGAGGTATTACTCTTTTTGCCCAAGAAATTAATGGCACAGCACTGCCTTTCTACATTTAATTTGGAAGTGTAACAGTCATACCTGAACAGACATATTTAAAGAAGCAAAATATTTTGGGTTGATTTCTAATTATCATTAGTCCTCCCTGTGTACAGAGCTTTAGACAGACTTCAGTGGCTTATGTCCATAAATAATGTCATTTGTGGCTCATTCGTTGAATTAATCTGATATAAAATGACTAAATTGAATATCTGTAGGTTGAGCTCTTGATGGGTTCTGGCACAGCAATAAGCAGGCAATCATGAACTTATTAATAAAAAGAGAGCGATAGAAATTGAAATATTAAAGAAGCAGGAAGTAATAGATTAAAAGTTAATTTTGATAACATAATTTGCAGCAAATAAGAAAATGATTGATGCAAGGAGCTCCTTTTTATTGTTTCATATGCTATTTCTTTCAAAAGAGTGCTGTTGGATGGAACTGCATGGCTGCAAAAGGGATAAAACACCTAAGACCATCTTTTTCAACTTTTATTAGATGCCATTCATGCTTGTTGCTAGTCTAGCTTGGAGCTGGCAAACCTATGTGGAAACTGTTCTCACAGTATGAAAAAATGAAAGCCAAGATATTTCTTGATGAATTCCTCACGGTGGTTTTGGATATGGTTTCATCATTTTTCCTAGTGAAGTTTTGTACCTGAAATGATGAAGGATGTTGGACAAGATATAAAATTCGGCAGAATCTGCGGAAAATCACTTTAGAGGAGCCAAAGGTTCCCACACAATGGAGCCATATAGACAGGCTAGAAAGCTGTGAATTATGCACAGCAAGAGATGTAAAAGAAGAGTCTGGTCCAACTCATTAGAATTTTAGCTTATTGTTATCAACGCCTCTAGAAGCAATAACTGGAAATTCTCCAACGTGTAATGGTAAAATACAGAACTGTTTTACGAACAATAAAGATCAGTCTTTGGTGGGTTAGATGTTACATATATATATATTTTGAATCTGCATCATATTGAAGACACCCAATTGTAAAAAGCAGCAAACTGACCAACCTCAAACAAAATGCAGTATTTTTAAGCCCTATCAGCAAATATCATACAAAATATATTGTTTGTAATATTCACTGCAACTGGAATATATAATACGATTTATCAAGAGGTAGATTTTGAAATGCTGTGCATTTAATATTTTTTCCAATATAATGGGATGCTGGAAATTGAAGAAAAGCTTTAATAAAATTCCTTCACTTTAAACATCAGTTCCAATCTGACAAAAGCATGCCTTTTATTAGCACTAAAAAGACTTTTCCACCAAACACATTCATGTCCTGGGGCTTCTATAGCAAACCCCAGCAATAAATGTAGAATCTCTAGTAAACATATTATTGTATAAACACAGGATAATTTTCGGAGCATTGGAGTCAATTTGTTGTCATTAAATAATAATTTCTGACTGACTCAAGTACTCAAAAGATGTGTTATAAGGTAAGGCTAAACAGCAAAAATACAGACATATTAAATGGTACAGATTTGTTTCCAGCAATTCCATGGTTAAGATTTTTAGCATACAGGAAATATAAAAAGTGCGAGTTGGGAAATAGATCCTTACTCTGCTGGACTATGGTGAACCAAGAAAGACTGGAGATTCCAGGTCCTGTGTGGATTAATGCAGTCATAGAAAAATAGAGCCAATACTTCAAGGCAATAACATGTGTGTGACCTCCAAGGTCAATGGTCAAATGTGGTGATGAGTATACAGAGAGCTGCCCACATGGAACTGCCCTACGGAACCGTCCTCTTGGGCCCCACATTTTAATACACCCACTTGTTTGCATTTTAATAACAGTCATAATGTTGATGTGTTGAAAAAGCATTGCAAATCCAAGAATTACCAAGCTACTCTATATGCAAGGCTATATGCATCTATATGCATCTAACAGGACAAGGCTACAAAGGCAGCGAGTCCCATACGACTTTATTCATTTGCTGGCAAATCTCTTGACATTCGCCTAGCAGATGACATTTAAATCAATTACTGTTTTCATTTCTTGCTCACTTCAGAGTGAGCAAGAGAAGCTTTCCAAACTACAAAAAAGCCAACTTTCCTTATGTTGTAAACAGCTCACAATCCAAGTCAGAAGTAGGAAAATGCCATGGAGGAGGTGACTGAACTTTTATCTCAGCCTTCCTCCAGATATCTCAAGGGAAACAGGAGCTTTTGGATGCTAACTTAGCTTATGATGCTAGCTCTTGACAAGCTGATAAAAGCTATATCAAGAGATTTATATATGACCAGTTCTGCAGTCAACAAAAGAACTGAGACAGTAAAACTGTTAAAGAAGAACATTGTGTTGCCCTTCTTTTATCTTTCATATATTTAAGTTTTCCTGCTGGCTTGTGTTCCCTAGGAATCTGCTGCACAAACCTATCACAGAATCATAGAATCATTTAGCTTGGAAAAGACATTCAAGATCATTGAGTCCAACCACAATATTCACAAATTCACTTTCAGACATGCATTCTTCACCGTTACACATTTAAGTTTCATACTGGTCAGATCTCAGAGCTCTAAACACTGAATTTCATATATAGTTTATACATAATGCTTACCTAGTTATGGCTTGTATTTATTTCAACATCCCTCCTTTTGTTACCATGCCAATAAAAAATGTCATGTTCAGAGAAAGCTACGATGCACTGAACATCAATGCACTGAGCATCAAAACCAGAACTGTTCTCCAGAAAGCTAAATTGAAAGCCTACCTGCAATACGGACATCTGAATTGCAGATATTCTACTGGGGCTCATGGAAGGACAACCAGAGGTTTAAGAAGGGATGGATAGAACAGAACTTAAAAGAGGGGATTAATTTAAGAAATAAAGATTGAGATCTTAATAAGCAATGACTCAGAGGGAATATAATACCTAAAGATGTGTGAAGAGTTTAAACAGCAAAAAGACAAAGTGATAATTTTGGGTTTCATTTCCTTACTGGAACCATTTAGGAAAAATCCACAAGTTTTAGCTGGATTTGAATAAATTTAGGCTAAAAGTTAGCAAGTTTCTAAACAGAAGGGTTGAGAGTCTAAGGATTCTTCCAGAATTAGCGACGGCAATAAACTCTGTTATCTTTCAGACAGAACTTGGTAGGTTAATAAAAAAGTTTATAAGTTACTGTTGCTGAAGGACTGGATGTAACAATCCAAAAGTCACTTGTGGTCCATTTTTACACACTGCTAAAACTGTACAACTAGAAACATTAAGAGCAGGAATATTACAGTCATATTCAACCCATCCAGTAATATTTACTACAAATGCACAAGTTAAGTATTTATAAATATTAATAAAGCACAGAAGATAAGAGGTTATTTCCTTATCTACTAAATATAATAAATTTCTGATGACAGCAGAGGTAGCCAGAGGTAGTGAGGTGATTCTCAGCGAGTGCTGATACTGGTCTAAAAGGAGTTATGCAGCAGAAGAGTGTCTCAATAACCACTGGTTTTCCTTTTGAACTTGCAGTATCCTCCCAGCGAAGTTGAGCACAGTAAGACAGGAGCTGCAGAGTCAAAGACAGTGACCTTAGCAGTAAGACATTCACCCCGGCAGCCAGGTGCTCGGTGACTGTGAATAAAATACAGTAAATCCCCTGTTGATAGCAAGAGCAAGTTCATCTATTGCTATTGCCAAAGCAGACAGAGATGAGGACTACGCTCTGTAAAATCCATTATAAAAGAGCTGTGCACTATCATATATTTAAAAAATTACTCATGTCCAATAGGAGACAGTCACCTTGCACTACCCTAATGAGCTCTAAAGCTGATGAAGCATGACTAGCAATGAGTTACTGGTTCTGGGGAGAGTAGTGTAGAGTGGCTAATTGGCCTCGGGATGCAGAAAGTTTCATATTTAGGCTATCGGTGACAATACCCTTGTCAGCTGTTGTGCAGTTTCCATGGGAGACAACCTGCGCTCTGTCTGACCGGATTTGTGCGTGTTTACATTTTTCTATGAAAGTTTAAAAATGCATGGGAATGCCAAAATACATGGGAAAAACGTGGGCAACACTTCGGTCCTTCAGCACATTTTGCTTTGAGTCAGGAACTGTATTAGAATTCAGCTTCAAAGATGACTGCATACTTGAAGTCACAGAAAGTGGAGCTGTACTTGCAGGCATTCCTTCTACATGCTGGATAATGTTCAGGTGTCTTTTTCCTCTGAGTTTTAAAAGACACCACAGTCAACAGCATATCTAGACCTTGGAAAAACCATAAAACAGACTAAAAGGACAGTGTCTTGTCTACTGATGAGAGATACCATAGCCAGCTTGCTCCAGAAAATAATAAATTGGAGGATTTTTGTGCAGAAACAGCAGGCAGCAAGTAGGTCACTCCAATGACTCAGAACAGAGCTAACTCCTATCATCTTGACCGATGGGAGTTAGCCCTTCACAGCCTTTCCCTATGTTCTCTTTAGCTAAAAGGAATTGACCTTAGGCAGAGTTGAAACTGAAAAATGGACTGCTTGGAGAATGAGACCTACAGTTTACACATTATCCTGTTCAGTAAGTAACATCTACTTTTAAAACCAGTGAGTATTGTTCTAATATTTAAGCATCCTTGGACTGAATCCTGGACTGTTAAAGACAGACACTATTGGAGAAAATGCTGCTGACCTTCAGGAGTTCATGCTTTGATCATAACTTTCACAATCACAATTTAAAATATAACTGTAATGGGGAATAAAAGATAGTGCTGTTCTCTCTTAATACTTAGTGGTCCCCTTGAGCACTTGTAGATTGATGGCACATCATACCATGTACTCCCTGCAACTTAGCCCACGTTAGAAAAACAAACATTCCTGATATCCATGTGCCTATTAATTATCTGCTGCAAAATCCAAAGCTTTTGTGCTGCACTAGAACCACACCTTTGTTTTCACGCAGTCCAGACACGAATTTCTTCTAAAAGCTTTCAGGTTTTCTCTAAGGTCTTGCACACATCGCTTGCGTGCCACTTGCACACCACATTATGTGCTGTACTTGGCTGTGACCTCAAAGGCTCCTCTCTCTGATTCTCCTGGATTCTCATTTATTTTTCTGGACAAACAGCAAGAACTACAGTTAAACTGTGCAATGTACCATGAATGATTAGATATTAGAAAGAATAATAGTCTTCACAGAGTACTGCACTATAGTTTACAAATTACAAAAAAAAATGCCATTTACGCCATCCTGTTCAGGTCTAGAATTTTCATACATAGAGAATTAAAATAATTCTCCTAGGTACTCTTGAGAATAATAAGCCTATATTTTGGCAATTACCCCAGTACAATATATTTTAATGCAATCTGTTGGGGCTTTTTGTGTGTGTTTTTAATCAAATATTTCAACGTTCTTTCTTCTGAAGGAAAAAAAAAAACATGAAAGCAGATTAGAGAAAATCAATGTTCAGCAACAGAGGTGGATAAAATGTTTTGCAGGAAAACATTCTTTTTCTTTTAGGGAAAATCAGATTTAGTGACTCCAAAAGAGTTTGCAGAGATATGTAAATATTGTTGTATTGTTACTTGGGGAAAAAAGCCAAACAACTAATTTTGAAATGGCTTTAGTTTTTTCTAAAACAACACTAAGACAATTTTACTTTTGCTCTGAACTGGACAATTTTCTTTCCTTAATTCTGAAAATGTTAATCAATAAAAGAATTCACTTCATGCTAATAAACAAATCTGCAGTAAAAATTAACTTATAACTGTGAAATCACCCCAGAACTTATAAAAAACCACTGGGAATGTGAAAAATAATTTTGTTATTTGTGTTTTCTGCCTCCAGTGCGTATATTAACAATTTAATCTTCATAACAATTTTATTATAGAGCTTTATTATCCTAAATTATTGAATGGAATCCCACATCTCACCATTAAAGTTACGGAGCCCTCTTACTCTAGGAAGGCTTCTGTGTCCCAGCACACATTTTTTAGCATGCTGACTGCCCAAGGTGGATAAACGAATTGTGCTTTACTCAAGTACCAGTGAAAAGAATGGCTTTTTTTCCTCAGCTAAGATTAAATAATAATTGAAGAACAGTATTTTTATAGCAGATTTTCCAAATGTTCTGCGTAATTTTGCTTGCCTTGCACCTGCCAGCTGACAAAACAGCACCAAGACTTCAGCGAAACGGGGGAGAATTCACCCTGTTGGGGTTCACAGCCCTTCGCTCTTCACTTTAACACTAACTGAACGAAAAGCAGGGATTCGCAGAGAAGTCAGAAATAGCGACACTTTGCTCTGGAAATATTCTGAAGTAACGAAAGCTTACTAAAAAAACTAGCTGGATAGTTTCCATGGAGAAAGACAAAACCAACCCCAATGAAGTACACCGTGGTCTTGCCCTATCGCTGTCTGGATGCTCCAATCTCGCTCCTTGCGGTCGCCCCTTCAAGAAGATACATACACGTAAAACACACACAGTTAACAGCGATAAACTTACCAACAGGAAGCTGAACAATGTTATTTTGTAAAGTTCCCTTTGGGATATGCTTTTTCACCTGAATTATACTTCATACACAAACGAACAACAATTATTTTCTGAATCAGCATGAAAACGAACAAGGGAAGAGAAAAAAAACCCCTATGAACGCAGCAAGGATAATTGGAGAACAAACTGATGTTATTAGTAGATTCAAAGATAATTAATCATCTCCCAGCTTTGGTTGGGTTACAACACCTTGTATAGATTGCTCATGTATTCAGGCTTTGAGGTAAATATAAATCATGCAGAATTAAACATCAGGAGCTTAGGAGCAAGCCCTCCCTGGGAGCGGTCAGGCCACTGAAAATACGGGAGTCTGGTTTTCAGCACAGGACGATGTTACCCCCAAAGGAGGGCTTGGGGTTGTGCCAACCCCTCTTAGTATTTAGCAGCCCCGGCAGAGTGTGAAAGCAAGCAAGAGAAAACACTGCTGTGCATGAGTCTAGAGGGAGAGCAAAACCACAGGGTTAGGGTTTATAGGCCTTATATTTAGTGCATTTTAAAAGATACCTTGATATAACACAGAGACACCGAGGAATAGCGCTGTTAAAAATCCTCGCTTATGTCTACAACTTTTCAATAAGCCCCTAAAAGTGCATTTGCTGTGGTGAAAGCATTTTCTGTAATGCTCCCAAACAGTTCTTGAAAGCAGGTGGGTCACTGACATTCTTGCAGTTAATAATTCCCTTCATTTGTGAATTCCCTTTTAGATTCAATTTGAAGCCCACAAAGAGCACAAAGCACAGCAGTGGTACAAAAATGTTCCATTTTACATATAGGGATGTTTTACTGGACTTGTTTTCAACAAGGTCCTTCCTAATCAGAAATGGTGTCTCAGCCACAGGATTTGTAAAGCAAGAGAGAGAGATTTCTCTGCTCATTGTGAATAAGTGTAGTTGCCAACATTGCTACACTGGTCAGACGAAGCCTTTGATGTGTAATTTAGAAGAACAGATGTTTTATCTGGGAACCTGTCCAGTTCTTAAAAAAAATATTGTGAGGATCTCAGTTGCTGCCTCTTTTGTCGGCAGCAGTAGCCTCAAAAGCACTGAAGAAATACTGAGTATATAGCTGGATTTCTAAGCCACAACGGAGAAGAAGAGTCGTTGCTTGATTACCTTCGTGAGTGACACACACTGCAGTGATGAACTAATTGGTGATCGCCAGTTAAATGGACTGAACAAAGCTGTAAACCTCGGACATGCTAATATGCCCATTATTTTTTCATCAATCCTCTTTTCTCATTCTGTTCTTTTCAGAAAAGCCCAAGAGTGACATCTTTCCTCCCCGCCAGCTGCGCTAGCAACACCAGCAGAGACAAATGGCATGAAGTTCTAACAGGCCTGCAAACGTATGAGGAAACTTTGAGAGATATTAACTACTGCATTTCACGCAAAACTGACCTCATAAACATTCTTCCTCATCACGCCCAAATTCAAAGGGGTTTCAATCCACACAAAGCATTTCATAAGGCTCTATCATTAGTTCAGGGACTATTAAGCATAGGAGACAGTACCTTCAAATTTAACTTTTACATTTTCTTCAATCACTGTTCAGCCTTGCCTTTTCTCTTAACGCCTTGTCCAATTTGTACTGCAAATGGCTTAGAGGATGTGCTAACAAAACCCTGGTATGTGTCTAAAACACCTCTCAGATACCTTCTCTCTTATCTTCAAGACCCAGGGCTGCTCACCTGCTGTTTGTGGAGGGGAGGGAAGGAGGAGCATGCACAGCAGATGCCAGGTTGCCCCTGAGGCACTGACATCTAAGTAACCCACAGCCAAATCTACTGGCACCGTGAGCTGCTCTTCCATGGACCTACTCCATGGCCAAAGCCAAGAGATCCACTAAGGGTAGGATCAAAGACACAGCACTGTGAAATAGGAGGCAGGTCTGCTCCCACATGGGAGAGTCTTACCCTAAAGGCATGAGGGTAGCTCTGCTTGAAAGCCTACAGCACAAGTTAGCCATCGCTAAGCCAGGGTCTGAGTAAAGGTAGAATAGCAATTTTTCATTTAAATCAATTTTATACACCGTTGTTGTATTCCTGCAGTGGTTTAAAAAGTGTGCATTCCAGCACAAAGGGAAATGAAACAGCAATGGCATCGCTTTGTCACTGGTGATTTCAAAATTAGCTACACTATGCCTGGAAAAATATAGTTTCCTTGTGCAGCAACTCTTCACCAGGCCAATCAGGTGATGCAAATCAGCGTAGCTCTGCCTGGCAGCCTCAGCTATAACACAAGATGTTGCTCTCCTGATTACTTTTTGCTAAGCATACATGCTTTGTAAAGCCACTACAGCAAGTTGATAATGATGCATGAAATGGAAAATCCCCTGGGCACACCCAAAAGCGCTCCGCAATAGCACTGGTGCTCTGTTATTCAATGGTTCTTACCACCCATGTGCCCACACTAATGTCTGCAGGCTTTCACCAGTTTTAAACAGGCTAACTTCACCTCCTGTAACGCATTTACTCCTAATTAACAGAGCCTTAAATGTGACTGGGGTCAGATGTACAGCGGTATTCAGGCCAAGCACAGAAAAAAGGAACAGAATGTTGTGGGACCGAAGGTGAAAATCTTTAATGGTGTCACTCCACTGATTCAAAGCAGAGAATTTGGCTGAGTTGCTTTCCTCATTGACACGCCCACCCTCCGAGGCAAGCATAGCCAGATATTTTGAGAATTAAACCACTCTGGCAACATATGTGCCACTATTGCATATCAGCGGTAGCTCTTTCAGCATTAAAAAAACTTGCTGGAAACTGTAGAATTGTCAAAGTAAGTTTTCGATACTTTTCTATTTTGCTCTATAGTCAGTGTGCTACTCAAAGGTTAGCTGAAATAGCTGCAGGCAGTGCAGGAATCATGGTGAGAACACAAGAAACACTGCCTGGTTTCTGTAAAAAAAAAAAAGGGATATTCAGCTCCTCATCTATACCATTACTCTGTACCATTTTGGCCACGTTGGGGACATTAAATACTGGAAATAGCTCAGAAAGCACTTGGCTCAACATTGATGCCTATATAACATAAGGATTACTATATAATGCAAGTGCTTCAGATCCATCCTAACTAGAAAATGTAAGCTACATAATGCCAAAAATGTCATTAGAATATAAGCACTGCACATGACCATGCTCCTAACATCCTTCCAGGATTCGTTCCATATTGAACACCAAAGATTAAACATACTGCCTCATGCACATTGCACCATTAACTTTGGATGATGTATCAAAGACAAGTTTTTTTTTTACTGGAGAGCTTCCTCAGCCACATAGCACTGAGATAAGATGTAGTATTGGCACACGGGAATCAGATCATCCTGAATTTAGTTTGGCATTTAGGGACTTGAGTTATTATAGACAAATTTTTGCTTCCCTACTAAACAGGGAAAGAAATTTGAGACTTGCCCCACGATTTATCAATTTTAATTTATTTAATTTAATTTATTTAATTTAATTTGAAATTAAATGAAAGCAAGACAATATATTTTTTCTTAGACTATAGACCAACCATTCAGAGTTGCCCATTACAGCAGCACAGGTTTTATTTGACATTTGTTAGCAAGTGGAGGGGCTTATCTCTTAAGCCTTATTCTGGGTCTTGACTCAGAGAGACTCTAGAGATACCCAATACCAGTTTTCTTACTGGTTCTACTTGTTCATCCAAAACAGGGCAACATTAGTTTGTTTTCTCTACATCTATTTATAATTTTTTTCATTCTTGATTTGTCGCAGCCTATTTCAACCTATGCTCAGCAGGCTTTTCTTTGTTTATTCATATCTTGTCTCAGTGAAGTTCTGTGGTCTAATTTGAACATGTTGGCCAAAGCTTTTAACATATTAGCTATGTCATTTGCTCTTAATTGAGTCATTCAGCAATCACATCTGGAGCTTCCTGTAATTACGTGACTCCCCAGGGAGATGCTCTAAAAACTTCTACCAACATTTTTCAGTTCATACCAACCATAAGCAGAGATTTGATATATTGAGAAAAAAATCTTTATTAATCTCTTATCTCTTTTTAATTGTTACTAATTTAGTCACAGGAACAGTACATGATTCTGATAGTGTTTTAATTTCACATTCCAGGTTTTGAGATTTTAAAATATGCATAGTTAGCTCTCTCTGGGAGGAGAAAAAAGCTCCCAGAACTGAGAGAGCACTCTGCACTCCACACTACAAGGTGCACTGGGTTCCAGTTCATCCTTTCAGAACAGCCTCGGTTATAAATAATAAGACTTGTGTTTGCTATAGAAAAAATGGAAATTAAAATTTAAATGAATGTTTTAAAATTATGAGGGTTTTAATGCTCATTTTGGTGTTCCCTCCTTTTATTTCTCCTTGTCATATTGGATGTCTGTGTAGACACAAACCCCTCAAACAACAGAAAGGTTCCTTACCTGTGTACCAGCTGCTTGCGGCTTACACAAATAGCGGTTTCATAGTCATGAGTGACACACACCTTATGCGGGCTGCACTTCACCTTCAAACACGGGTCTTTGGATGGATCGAGAGCTATAAAAAACCAAACATATTAAAAAGAAAGTGAGACTAGTGTATGAAGTCAGCTCTTGGGTGACAGATGACAACAGGTTAGAATGAATACCCCTACATCTGAGTGAATAGAGACCTTGCCACTTTACCCTGTGTGCTGCTGTTTTCAGACTTTATGCTCGAGATATTTAAGTATAAAAATAGATGGAAACCTTAAAGGCCCATTACTGATCAGTGATCTGAGTCTAACTTGTCATTCACATTAATACTGGACATGACGCTTTGGGAATAAGTAGATATACCAATAGTAAGTAGATACAGTAATAGTAGATATAGACATAGTAATAGTAAGTAGATATAGTAATAGTAGACATAATTTTATTTGTTTCATAGAAAAGTTATGGCGGAATAAAATACTCTCATAAGTAACAAAATTACTAGTAGTTCAGAAGCAATTCAATAATCCACATTGCAGAGTGCTAATGAATTTTATTTCACAGATATAGTATGGCAGGCACATTATTTTGTGGAAATTATTTTTCATTTTCATGGACAAGCATCTCCTGTACTTAAAATGCTTGCACAGAAGAGCAATAATAGCAATAAAATAATCCTGGGCTTTCATACAAGTTTTATCAGCAGCAGTGCTGTCGGAAGTGAGATTAGAGAGCATCATGAATTGCTGTCTCAAATCAAATAAAGCTGAACTGTTGTCCCTGCTGACGCTTGCTGGCAAAGTTCTTCCTCCAAAGCCAGTCCTTACACTCTCTATTCTCCTTCCAACACTATCCAAAGTTCCCCCTATTGGCGGTAGCATCCCCACTTTGGTCTGAGGCTGCAATAGCTGCTGCTTTGTCTTTTTCTCCACTAGCCTAACGGGAATCTAACAGGATCTGAGGACAGACAGGGACATATAGCTCAGAAATGTATCTTCAGTCCTTCAGCCAGCCCCAGGATGAATGGAAAATAGGCAGTCTTTATCTCAACCATTCTTGAGTTGCTGGAGAAAAGGACGAGGCAGCAGTGAAGGGAACTTCTCTCCCTTTAATGTGATGGATGATTTGAGGTAGCACAGTTAGTCAGGAGTCTGGACAACGTGCAGACACACAGTCCTGCACTCCAGTGCAGGGTACTAGGGTTTACCTACAAGTACAGCTTTGATTAGGAAATAAGCCATTCCCCTTGAACATGCCCATTTAGCAATGCTCTGGTTAACCCCACCTCTCTCTAACATAGTATTGCAAGGCAGCACAAGTGGACTTGAAGGAGTAAATAATGCTGCACCCTAATGACATGCAAACGGACTTAATGGACTGAGGACAGAAAGGTAATTAGCCAGGACACGAGGATTAACACACATGGGCACATGTGTGTGCACACACATCACACATGTGCCCCACATCTGAAATCAGCACATCACACAAGGTTATACTAGAACTACACATTCCTTTCCCCTCTCTTCAAATAAATGAAGATATCAAGCATATGTTGGAGGTCTGATGTGGCAAAATTAGGATTCTAATTGGGACCATCCTGTCTAGCACCCAAAGGGAGGAAAAGGGTCTGAACTTAGTGAAGGCACGTGCGGCTCCTTCCCAGAGGCAATAAAATGTTGGTGCTTTAGGCACTGGTGCAGCAGCCTCCTGGAACCTACAGAGGCTCACCAGAGGCAAACAGTACTTGCTGTCCTGCCAGTGCGCAAGCCTGCCTGCTCCTGCCAAGTTTGTATAGATGGCTTCCTTAAATGAGTGGTGATTTGATAATCTTTGAAATAAAGAGGAGTAACGCAGTGCTATGCTGGATACCACTCCAATTAGAGCACTGATCCCACCTGAGACAATCTCTTATAAATACTTTCCTGCAATCAAGTCCCATTCAAAAGACTATCTATCTAAATTCGTTCGCTTACAAAAGGATGCTTCCAAAGATCAGCAATAAGACTCATCTGGCAGAATGAATGAGAAATAGTCAAAAAATGGTTATGTGAATACTTCAGATAAGGGAAGTCACAGCCATACAGAGAAATTGCACCTTTGTTTAAGAAATGATTTTTAGATAAGCATTTTTTTGGACATTGTTTTGCCATGGATTTGACTTTCCGCTCCTCTTCAGTGTGTCCTTAGATCTCATTTTACCTCTGCCTTTCTTCCTCAAGTCATGGGACACTCTTAGAAACAGGCAACTCTGAGTTCTGTTTTTGGGACTTTATAAAGCTCTTCTTGCACATTAAGCTAACTGAGTTTCCCACTTCTACTGAAATATCAAAGAAACTTTTAAAGGATACTACTTGAAGTACAAGAAGTTTTATTTTCCTATGTACCAAATGTCATTATATGACAACAAATGTACTTCCAACAAGTAGAGGATTCTTTTTCTCCTGCAGTGCTGAAGTGCTGCAGCTGTTCTGTGTTGGTTTAAACAGCCACAGCTACAAGCTAGTACCACATTAACACCCATTACACATTTGTGATGGGCAATTGAGCTTCACGAGTGCATATGTATTGAGTGGAATGCCTTTGGTGCAAGACAGGGGGAAACCGTAAAAAACAAGACAAAACTGTTAGAGCATTTTCTTTTAAAGCCATTAGAACTGATAGAAGAGGTGAAGTGAGCAAGGAAGGAGGAAAGACCATCTGTTTCCTGCACCATAAACAACAAGGCATCAAAATCCAATGAGATGCCATAAGGAAAATATATAGGCAGTGTTTGGTGGGTCAGGGTCTGTTTGCCTGAAAAGATCAAAGGCTGACAAGGCACTTCAGGGGTGTTTTCTTGTTGCCTTTTCTGTCTTTTCCCAGTCAGATTAATTGGAAAGTGCGAAGTAGCCCATCCTCTGCTGTGTACATTCCCAGAACACAGTGGGGGAGATACACATTCTTAATCCTTTCAGTGTGCTCTCACTGGAGACCCGAGTTAAACACTGAGCAAGTATTTAACAGGGATCAAATTGGCAAACTACAATTTCCTTACCTGTCTGTCTACCTGGCTGTTCTTAACTGCAAAGCAGAGCGAGATATCCTCCTTCTGCTAAGCTTTTAAAAAGCAAACGCCACGTGGAGCGTGAAGGGTTACCAGATTATAGGTTCAGTGGGTTGGTGTAATTCAAAAGTCGTATCTGCACAAAAAAATTTAATGACCAGAACTTTTGCCTGCTTGCAGCTGGCCTCGCTCTTTTACTGAAGCACATGCACATTGTCTGATTTTGCTGGTGACACAGCTGTGATGCGAAATGCTGCATCAACAGAAACCCTTGTGCAAATTGGCTAGGAGCCCAGGGCTAAGGGCTGCCAACATTGCTGGGATGCTGGAGAGCACTCTCCAGGCTTGTGCTTATGGTTTTCTATCAGCCAAAGCTGCCTAAGTGGGCATGTGGGGTTAGCCTTCAAAGTCAATATTAGTTTGGCAAGATTTAAGCCCCGATGGTCTATGTGACATCACACACAGCTTCAATACTTTGCATTTTTGCATAGTAAAATTTACTCTAATTGAAGTATTATATTTCCTTCAGGAACTCCTTACGTCTGCCAATGCATCAGAAACATAGGCACTTCTGAAGTATGTTTGCTGCATCACATACTGCATTACTGTTAATAGAAAAACAACTTTGAAATACTTAGCAATTAAAAAATTGTCTATTGAAAAAGAACAATTCTGTTGAATGGTCCTCATTTTGAAGTACAGGAATGGGAAAAGATGTGGTTGGAAATCCCAGTCGCTATCTTCTATTAAATCAGGCTTCAACGTCTCTCCACCTCAGTGCCTTGCTTCTAAAATCTTAGAAGAGTATTACTGCTGCCAATAACAAAAAATAAAGCTTTTCCACACCTGTATGTTTTTGGAATTATCCCATTTATGGTAGAAAAGCTCATGAAGATGCTTAAATGAAACACACTACAGAAACATCATTTACTATTCACTGCAAACCGCCCTTACACACAGCTCAACACAGTGGAATGAAGTTCATTAAGCACAAGCAAAACCACGGGCTCTGTCAGAAGCCAGAACACCACCCCCCCCCGCCCCCCCAATCTGGATTATTATCTCTTCAGACTTTTTTCCACTTATGCAGAATGCATGATCCATATAAAGATAAAAGGTCAAAATAGGGATTTATATGTCTGTGAAGTTCCTCAATATGTTAAATAAGTTTGGAAGGTTGTTCTACTGCTAAGCAACACAAGCCCTAAGGAGAGCTCATAATAAGAAACAATTTCTGAAATATGCTAATCAAAGATCATGCTTTGTTAATCAGATTTCTACATGACTAGCAGCAGATGCTCATCATCCGCAGAAGAAAAGACCCCTGGGAATAAGATGAAACGTAACAACCATACTTGTCATCACAGTTCTTTTTGTCCTAAAGCAATAGGTTTGAAATCTCTGAAACTGAAGAGCCAAAAGTACAAATAAATAAATGAAACTGGGAAGAGGAGGGAAAAAGAAAACCTGGAATTTTTCATTATAAGTATGCTATTTTATCAGCTTTAAAGGAAAATCACAGCCGTCCCTCTCCTACATTAAAGATTCTGCACATAGTTACCCAGGACCATACACAATAATAGCAAAAGTACCTTAACCCTGGCTGTAATATGTGAATATTTTTCCACTTTTCTTTAGCCTGACACTGAAGGTGAAGTTGATATGGTCACTTAACCTGACCTAGCAGCAGGTGAGGACTGGTCCAAAGTTTTTTGAGGAATTTCTGGCTTTTTATCTTGGCTCAGAATTCTAACTTGTTTAACATCTAGATACTTCTGCCACTGATATTTGTTTTCCGGCCAGCTATTCCGACACTGGGCTCTGAAGTTACTTGCTGTCTGGCAGATCACAAGTGAATAAGTGGTTAGATGTGCTACAGTTCCTGCAGAATCAGAATTCTTGTCATTAAGAAACAAAACACTTGCGTTCCTTTTTTTCAGTCGAGCCTTTACTATGCACAGCGACCCAAGTTCCCTATTAAAACGATAAATCTTCTGGTTACCTCATAGAGATACCAGAATAATTGGTAAACAAGAAACACCAGGGATTGCATCAGACCATTAACAACTTCCTAGCAGTATGTTGACATCTCTTTTCAGCATCAAAAGGACTGCGAACACCAAATGCATCCAAATCACTTTTCCTGCCAGCACCACAAAGCGAGCCAGAGAACGTTTGCTTATGAACCATACATTCCTCTCCCCTCCCTGTACCATTCACCAGAGGCTGCGAGTTTGCAGTATAAATAAAGCAGTATTGGACAAAGACCTAACAACAGTGTTTGAGATACATTTCTATTACATTTCATGTTTTTATATATTGCCACTATAAAAGAAGACTTACGACTTGGAGGAAACTCCTTAGTTCAGACAACGGCAGTACAGGGAGAAGTTGTTCTATAAGGCTGTAGCTCTATGTGCTGTAGCTGTGGGTCACTGTGTTAATCACAACAGAGTAAATTTATTTTTTCACACGTTTGACTTTAAAAGGGTGATAATAAATAAATAGTCTCAATGTCTTGAAGCAATGGATGTGTAATCCTGCAGAAACTGTACAACTAGTTCACAGCAAGATTTATGAGCTTGATTTTGTTTTTATGACCATTCGTTTGGGGAAAGAGAGTAATTTCAAACTCATAGCTGTTTAGTGGAGCTGAAACAAACTACACAATCAAAAAGAAATGGCATTATGTAAATACTGGGGGTTTTGTTTTCAAAATTGTCTGACAATAAGTACTATGATCACTCAATGACAAAAATACTTCTGCATAATGAAATGTCAAGAGCAGTTGCTTTTATGCAATCCCCTTGGAACTGTTCTGACTATATGAGAAAAAGAACATCTGCTGAAAAAGGTACGATGAACTGGAAAATGGGACCTGCTATCCTCGATGCAGAGATCCTAGTGCATATTTTAAGATAAAAACGATTTATAATAAAACTAATCCTCTCAATTAAATGATGCATTACATTATAGGTGTGCATTTCGATATTGCTATGTATTACATGTTTCTTACAAGCAAGCACCAGAAGGAAAGCACAGCTCCTGGCTGTACAAGCCAGTAGTTAAGGTGCAAGAGGAAAAGAGCTGTGAATGCAAGCGGTCTGGGTAGACAGGGGTGGACAGCTGACTCCTTACCTGGCCTCCTCCCTACTCAGCACGAAGCTCAAACAGCAGCTCGCGTCAAACTTCAGATCTAAGAGGCAACGCTTCAAATCAGTGTCTTGTCTCTACGTACAGCATGGTTGCAGCCAAAGAGAAAGTGTGATCAAAGCCGTTAAGTAGTGACTTGGAGCAAGTTTGCTATATATTCTATGAAAATCGTCATACAGCAAACATGAATGAAGCCATGCAGCCAGCTTAAACAGGCATTAACAATCTCTACAAACCTTGCCCTTGACTTCTGCTAGGAAAAGGGCATGTTTTTCAACACGTGATGGCTAACCCATGACAGTTAAAAAGATTTTTGGTGTTAACATTTCAGTTGTTTGAAGTATCCCATAGGCTTCCCTCACAATTAGAGCTTTTACTCAGCTTTAAGGGAGATGATGAATTTATGCTTATTTTCCTTTAAGTGAACACAGCCATACATAGTGACTTAAAGAGAAGTTAGGTGAATGTTGCTGTGCTTCTCTGTGAAAACACAATGGTCTTCAGTGCTCCAGAGATAAACTCCAGCCAACAAGTGTGCTAAGGTTAGACTGGCTGGGGAGCTTAATCCAAGTGCAACAGGACAACCCCATCGCCCTTGTATAACTAAGACACCCAAGTACACTGAAGATGGACTTCTAAGCCATTTATAAGGTTTCTGCCTCTAAACTTTCTCCAGTTTTTTTTTTATTTTACAGGTTGGTTAGTGACCACATTGAGTGGCTAAGACTACCTCACTGAAGCTGAATGCAACATTTCTTCTCAGAGGTTCTATTGTTAATAATTTTGTATTTAAAACGTGGTATTTAATAACAGATTACAACCCTTCCCCCATACCAGTTGGAGATAATTACCAATGGTTTTTATTCTGCTTCTGCAAATCTCAGCATAAATCATTCTGCTTCATTAGGGAGAAAATTGGTGTTAGCCCTCCCCCAAGTCTAGGGGAGAACATGTCTTCGATTAACAAGCTCAGATATTTAAGTCTCTTTCTCACATACTCTCTCTCTGTGTAATTACTCAGAGTAATTTGCATACAGAAATCAATTCAGTTGAAAATTCATTACTGTAGGCTTGAATGTTTCAAACATGTATGTGAATTATTTTCAGTATATGGAATTTCTCAAGGCAACATCTCAAACTACCAGCACGTATTCCATCACTGTACAGCATTTTTGTGTAGTTTTGCATTGGAGCACACTAACATTTGAGTGGCTGAAGGTGGTAGAGCACATGGAAACATCTATTTTAATTTTTATGAGCACTTTCAAAAATCATTTCTTGTAACTGATATAAAATTGCTTTTGACATTGCTGAGGGCCATCCAAGGCAAAAGATACTTCAAAGGATTGTACAGATTTCCTTTCCAAAACAAGGAATAAGAATTTGAGTATTTAAATGAATTTCCTTGACAAACATACAGAAATCTGATGCAGTGATGAAAAAAGATAGGGCTGCGAGTTAGGAAACGTACTTCTGTTTATGGATGTACGTACAACATTCAATGTAGGAATTTGGCTAGCATCTAGTAAAGAGACACATACAAGACCAAAGTTAATTTTCTACAGAGTCATAAAAGAGAAGCTCCTGGTTGGATTTATGATAATCAATCATTGTAATTTATATCTCAACATACTGCAAGTGTGTCTGAAATACTTCTCTACACTGGAAAAAAGAAGCTGTCGAATACAGCTCCATACTTGCTGTGTTTTTCAGCTAGAAGCAGGTGCACTTCCCAGAAACAACTCTCCTGCAAGCAAGGTAAAGGTTCAACCAAGATGCAAGTACAGAACATTCACATCAGTTCAATAAAATACGATCTGGTATCAGAGCCATTGTGCTTCTCTAAATTCCAAGGTCTTCCATCATGCGATAATTTGTGCTTGGATGTGTCACACCCAAGTCTGTGTTTCTGCATATCCTGGTAAGCTGAAGGCAAAAGATGCCTAAAAACCCCAGGGACAGAAGGGCATTGGTCAGATGTTCCATTCAATTATTAATTCCAGAAAGTAGTGAGGGTACAAAAATAACCCCATTCTCTGGGACTCACAGGGCTTTGGCAAATGCTTAATGACAGCACCTCAACAATTCCTGTCTTAGAGACCCCAAAGCCCCTGGGATGATCCAGCTTCAAGCTCCCTGGGATGGAAGTAGAGAGCTTCAAAAGATCACTCTGATCTTTAGCTGGAACATGAGAAACTGAAGAAACCTCTGCTTTTGCCTTGCAGGGAGGACACAGTTCTGCACCATCTGTCTTAACAGATCCTCAGGACGGGAGCAGAGCTAAATTCATGACTGTCTGCTTCGGTCAGCCTCAGGTTTCTGCATGCTTTTCAGAGGTACCCCATAAGAACACAGTCCAGCATCTCTAACCCCAGGCATCCTGACAGTCACTCAGGATGATCTCCGCCCTACCAGCTTCTCCCAGCTCTGCCACAGCAGGGGTGGCTCTTTCTGCAGGAGAGCTATGACCAATTCTACCTCCCCTGCCCCTCAGGTGCCTCCCAGCCCAGCCTTACCTCTTCTGGAATAAAATACGCTCCCTCAGACTTCCAAGCTCAATTTTCTAATAAATGAACGTAAGGAAAAAGTGAGCAAAAGCACTTGGATCTCCACAGTGGTAGAACTGGCTAGCTGATAACAGTGAAATGATTGTAAGATTTTATTTTCCTAAGATGCCGAGGCTGCATTTTCCATATCTGTGACTGAAATTGGCTCCTGTGATACCAGCTGATTCCCTCCAATCTCCAGTTCCTAGTACCAGAAGTGAACTTTGCTTTTCTCTCTAAAAGACAGTAAGATTTTATCCTCATTACAGCTGGGGAAATACCGAAAATATAAACTATAAGACTTAAAAAAAATAAAGCCATCAAAAGACCCCCAGTCAATATAAAAAAAATGAAAGTATATTTAAGATAACTTTGAGATTTCCAAATGGCTTGACTTGACAATCCTCTGGTAATTTGGAAATGATGAATATAATATTTCCTGTGAACCGACCTAGACTATTTCAGCTTTCTGTTACGCTGTAAGGAACTGTCATTTATTTTGTGGGATTTCATTTAATACAAGTTATTTTACTCCAAAGCCAATGAAAACAAACAGGCTACACCTTCTTCAGAAAATAATATTTGAAATCATTCATGCATAATTAAAGATAAAGCTTTCCCGTTTCAGAGGAATACAAACATATTTTCTTGGAGAGAAGTTGCACCAAATGTCATTAGACACTTCTATAATACTTCTGAGGCTGTTGGAATTTATACTTTAGCTTAAGTAATAATATAATGGGAAAATAATTGCTGTGATTTAATACAGATAGCTAGCTTGCGAGAAACTTTGATTAAGAACTACAATGAAGTGTGATCATCTGAACTATGAGCAGAAAATAAACAAAAATGAATCAAATATAAGTGGATATAGAACTCTGGTTTTTTCTCAGAGAAAAATCTCTTACCAACCAAATCCTATCATCCTTCATTGGATATTTTATGTCATTAAATCTCATTCGAAAACATGAAAAATATCTATTTTAATGCTTGTATTTTGGGGGTAACACAGAAAGAAAAGTGCATCACTGTTATTACTGATTCCATCAGGAAATAGTAAAAAGTGAGATCCACTGTTTTTACAAATCAGTATTTCAGTATGTGTAATTACAATTCTTTCAAGACAGCATTGTAGAGAGCTAGGCAAGCAATGCAAATTCCAGATACGAATTCTCTGAAAGGCTGATGAGTTTCCTCTATTTGTTGACAGACTAAATGTCAATGTTGTTACAGTTACAGCAATTCTCAGTCGGGCACCCTGTCTACCTCTTCACACTCATATTTAAATGTTAAACCAGGTAAGATACTCTGCCCTGGAAATGGGAAAACCTCTACTTTTTCCATTAAGTTCCTCTACTTACTGCTAGGATGAGAGAAGCAGAATTCAGCCCCCCAATCATTATAAGCTGCAAAATATGGTTTAGTGTTTGATAGGAATGGTTGGACTCGACGATCCGGTGGGTCTCTTCCAACCTGGTTATTCTATGATTCTGTGATATAGGAGCTCTTTTTAATTAATATGGCTAGTATTTTTTGGAACAGCATTCCACAGAAGAACTATCAACTTCACTCTTGATCTTAGCATCTTAGTGCATGGGCAGTGTCTGTCCTGATCAATGGGGCAGGAAGGAAAGGACACAATTAATGCTGCTTTCTTGTTCTATCACTGCCTTCTTTCGTGCCTTTGGATAAACGAGTTAGTCACTCTATGCCTCCCTCTCTTTTTCAACATTTAAAACGGGGATACCAGTCCTTACCTGTCTACAAACCAACCTGGGACTCCTGGAAAGCGCCACAGAACACAAGCAAAGGCCCTCCGTGAATGAATTGTAACACAGTGATTGCAAAACAGCTAAATTCTGCAGAACTAAGAGCCATTTCATGTTCATTTATGGCAGTCTGATTGTCTCCATGGAAACAGAGGCAAAACACTTTATTTTCTACATCAACAGAGAAAGATTTGTTTCCATATTACATTAGTTTTAGTGTGCACTGAGCAAAACAAACACAGAAGTAAAAGCCTTTTCAAAGACCGATTTAATTATTAAAAGATAGTGGGTTTAGCCCTATGACATGGAAGGAGTCCCTGTCAACCTGATACAAACCTTGCAAGATGGAGAACCTACTAGAATTATAAAGTTACAGCTATTTTAGACGTGAGACTTGACGAATAAAAAATCCCTACAGCGTGAATGCTGCTCATACACATGGCTTGTATATAACCTAGAAATCCATACAGCACAAAGCACACCAAAAGTGTAAATTGGCTAAAGGCTGGCTAGCCTAGCAGACTGTAATTTAACGTAATTTTCATTGCTTTTGAGAGGAATTACCTAAGCAGGAAAAGACAAAGCTCCTCTATGGATAATCAATTAGTCATATAATTGATATCCGGAAAAGGCTTAAATAGGAAATAAATGAAAGGACAAACACCTGCCCTGGCTGGTTCTAAAGTACAAGAAATATAAATTCAACAAAGAGAATTCCTTTTTCCAGCATGAGTTGAACAGAAAGAAGGGCTGTGAAAATCAGTGAGTATCTAATACCATTCCTCATTCCACAGAGCAAGAGAGACTCTCTAACGTGAAACAAATGAAGACGAAAATTCATAAACTACAACATTATTTTGTAAAAATTAACTCAACTCTGCTGGAATTGACCAGCAATTGCTGCAGTTGTGCAAAAGGCAGAAATTTTGAGATTGGGAGTTTCTGAAGAGTAGGAGATTGGTGACTTTTCAGCACAGAATGAAATGAAAGGGTAAAATAAGCTGCTAATTTGAGAAGTAGAAAAAGCAGATTGTTAAATGGGCTGGAAGACTGAAAGTGGTCACAAGGAAGAGCATTAGCATTGCAAGTTAGAAGTGTCTATTGATACGACAGCAACGAAAATATGAAGTCATAGGATATGTACAGCCCTGCAGAACAATACGTACAGAAGGGGAAAAAAGACCCTCCAACGTTGGGTTCTTTCTACAGGGTTTTCTTTCTTGCTATGATTTAATTGCTACAGAAGTGTGGAAACTGATGATCAGCTTTTAATTCACGCAGCCTACAGTTCCTCTCTTGGTTTGAGACCTCAAAATTAATTTTTAACAACAGAAGGGCACCTTTACAGGGGTGTTACTAAATCAACACACTTTGTAGTTGGCTTTTTATAGTTTTCTGGCAAATGCATACCAGACCAAAATTCTAGTCTCATTAATGCATTCCAGGGCATTTTGATATGTCTTTGGATAAATGATTGATAATAATTTTTAAACACACAAGAACAACATTTAGAAGGCTTTAAGTGGATTTACAGTTCAATTAAAACGCTTTATGTTTCTCAAAAATTTATATATTGATGAAGATATCATTCGACCAAGAAGAAACGTACTTCTCTTGCCAATAATTGACTAAAATAATTCTGAAAAAGAGATCCTTTATGAAGACTTAAAGTTTGAACAGTTCCTTGTAGCTACTTGCGTAACTATCTGGAATAACTAAAATGTTGTTTTGTCCTTTTCCCACAGAGAAAGAATCCAAGTTGCCTCAGGCAATACAATAGCAAACTCTGTAACTCTGCACTCAGCATGGTAGCTAAAATCCACTTCTACAACGGAGTAACAACTGTTCATAAGAGAATTGCTTGATTTCTGGAACACCTAGGAAAGAAAAGCCTTGAAAAAAGCTTCCTGAGTTAGGGAACAACACAGAATTATTCACGGTTCCTGATGTACGTGTTACTTTTTATTGGAAGAAAGATAAAACATAGAGTTCTAATAAAAAGGAACCACGTCCATCAGTAATGCTGAATAATTCAAGCACAAAGTAACAATGGAATTGGAAACTGGGTTTTACTCCCTTTCAGGGAATATACGTTACATTTCCAGAGTCAGTTTGTCTGATCTATCTCTAGACGCATGTGGAGGCACCGCCTCAAATCTGAAATAAGAATAATGTGAAGAACAAGAACAGCCTTATGGCGGTTTGAGAATGGGAGATGGGAAAGAGGGAGGACACTAGCAGAAACTATCACTACAATTCTAAATGAATTAACTCCATTCAGATTTGATATGAAACTCTGTAAATGTCACCTGAAACTGCTATCCCGTTCCACACTTCACTGCCAGATGCTTTCCCAATTTCAAGCAAGATCCTTGTTAAAAAATAAGTCAGAACATAGAAGCAGTGTAACTGTGACCTTAGCACTGAGGAGAAAAAAAAAATTCCATTTATATAAAATGTGCTGGGATGTTAAGGGAACAGAAATTGTACTTCAGCACAATTTATCCATCCCACTGCTCCTTCTGCAGAACATATTTCTATTTGCTTTTAATCAGTAAACTGGCATTTTAATAAGTGAGCATCACTACAAAGAGATCATCTCTACTGCAAGAAGAGGGTGGAACAAGCTGTACAGTATGATGCACTGACAATGAGGGAGTATCTCTCTTCCATTCTGACTCCTTCTCCCTCTCCTGTGGGGTCTGCAATACCCTCCTGTGTTATTGGGCTGACATTGAACTGGAAAATGAATTTAGCTTGATTTTACCATAGTCAAACGTTAAAATCTGTTCAGAGAAAATGTGTTTTTCTGACATAATGAATGAATTTGCATTTACAGTTTGGGCAGGATCATTTTTCCAGCTGATTGCACAGTAGTTTCCAGGACAGAGCTGCTCCTAACCTAACTCAAAATTTTCCTTCACTTTAAGTCATGTCTGAGCAAAGACTCTAGACCACCTGTATATGTTAAGTGTGCAGGAGAGAAAAAAATAACCAAGAGCTTCATGTTCTTTGCTCTGATCCTTTTTCAACACTTTTGATATTAAAGTAACATTATTGACTGAGATACAGAAGTGGGGAACAGCTATCAAATTACTAAGCCAAAGCAGAAGTTCAGTTGCAGCCCAATTGACGGTATCACAAGTCTCGGAAAGAAACTCACATCAGCTTCTACTGTTTCCAGAGAAGTAGTCTCAGTGTTTAGTATCCCAAGTTCACCAACAGCAGAGTACAAATGTAATTCTGTCCATAATGCTTGAGCACCGTTATGTTACACACCACTATTTGGAAACAGGGAGTCAGCGCTTCAGTTCAGGGTACTTAATTCAGCTATTTACATAATCAACCTTCATACAGAATATATATGCATAAAAAAGTAAAAGGTGAAGACATTAAAAAAACATAATTAAAATAAATACCAGTATTTTAATGTATTGTTCCATGTGTACATCTGGTATAAATAAGTTATGAGAATCTATCACAAGAACTCAAATTAAACTACAGTAACAGCCTTTGTACTAATGTGCAAGACCTAATGAGGGAATTCCTTTCTCTCTTTCTCACACAGTATCAATTTCATGCCCCATAGGTTTTTAAATGGCTCACAAATCTTCATGATGTGTTTTTTTCTCTAAAGGAAGACTACCACATCAGGTCTTCCAATGCAAGCTGAACGTTTAGTAACAGTCAAGCTATTTATTAGGCAAAACAAACTCCTTAAATGTGGAAGAACCTATATGGGACGTGGCCATTAGAAAGTGTGCAACCTTTACTGCTGGCTCTCACTAAGTGCTGAAGGTGGGTGGTGGTACACTGACGTTAAAATATAGATGGATTTTTTAAGAGCTTGGCAAACAGTAGAGGCCAAAGTGCCAATGTCACTGTTTCAGAAGATTCTTCTTCAGTGGATTGCCTCAGTACCTCCTCCTTCAAGTTTTCTATTAAACTAATCAATTAAGCAGTCTCTCAGGCTGCAGGATAATTTGAAACTCAGTATGTTCTGCTACCGGTGATTTGTTAGCGTGTCTAAATTTCACACCATTTAACTAATTTTCAGGTGGATTTCTGGATCATTTGGTTTTATAATGGAACAGGATAAAGCCAAAAGGCTGTAGCTAGAAGGGCTTTACTGACCCTTGTTATTCACTTGCAGCCTGAGAAAGCAAACAAATGAAGAGAATGCTTGGCAGGCTCGTAACTACAAACATGGAAGAATGGTGTGCATTTTTATCGGCAGTGGACCGTCACGTTTTGTAGTGGAACAAAATGATCATATAGTCTCTTTTCTGTCAGTAACCTCAACTAAGTTTTTAATTGTGCTAAAATCCCACAGTGTACAGGTGGAGTGCTGATCCTGTGAGGTGCTGCTTACCCCCAAGTTCCTCTGATGGCATCAACTGGCAGCCTTAAGAAATGCTGTAGAAACGTCTACATCCACGAAGAGCCATTTCTTGTATGGAAAGCACTAAGTGCCCACACCAGAGAATGCACAAATTTTAAAATGGCCATAATTTTACAGATACTTATCTTTTAATGAAGAAACAATGGCTATTACTATGGACCAGTGGAAGTTTTGGGTTCTTTAGGATCAGGATTTCAGTTTCTGCTTTTATATGGGTTTTGTTAAATGATTCAAAAGATAGGACGGTAGGGAAACTTAAGGCTTCTCTGAAAGGCAGCTTTGATCACTTGGAGAATTAAAATACTTCACTGCTGACATGTTTGAGGGAAAAAGAAGCACAAATGGAAAAGAAACAAATGGAAATAAATCAACTGTAGACAGAAATGTTCTTGTCATGATGGTAAAGCTACAGCTTGGCAATATTACTGCTTGTACTGTATTCCAGAAGAAGAATTGGCAGCCAGCTATTAGGGGACAATGAACTTATCTCCACATGCTGTTATGGTTCCAGTATCTTTGTCACTCATGTTTGATAGGGCTGTCGGAAAAAGAAGACTAGAACAGCTAGAATATTTCATTTTTACCTTTTACGGCAGTTCTCATGAAATGAATAATTCACATCTATATTATTTGCTTGAACTGCTGAATGCTGGGACTCACAACCAGATAATTACCTAATAAAGAATAGAGGGTTTGTTGCACGCTTCACTTACCAGTTTCTCCAAATTAATGTAAAGATGACAATGTGTATTCATAAATGTATGCACAAGCAACAGAGGAAGAAGAAATCTTAAAGGCATCGCATAATTACCAGTATCTATACAGTGCATGTAGCTTCAAAATGATGTTTCAATTTGTCCAGTGCTACAGTCATACATGTGGATTTGCCATATAACATATATCTGAAATTATTATACTGCCTGAAATGCTCTCACATTCTTCTGCAGCTGAAACCAGAGACAGAGAAATCCACAACTCATCACACTATCTTTGGGGATGGAAGCTTTTGGCCATCCTGAAGAACATCAACTGGAAGCCGTTTTATTAGACTAGATTACCCATTTAATTAGCGTTACATTATCTATCAACACTTAAAAGCTTTGAGACTCGTTTTACTGTTTCTTTGAGATTAAGCATGCCTATTATCAACTGTCCTAGTCCACACCTTAGCACACAGATGCAGAGCACGGGCTCAGATTTAGTGGGAACAGACAAAGTCTTTAGGGAACTGTGGCTGCCGATTAATGACAACTCAAGCTGGGTCCACACTCCTGTGTCTAGTTATATTATCTCTCCAACACCATGAGCTTTCCAAATCCAAGGCAAATAAATAAATAAATAAAATATTCGTCATTTAATTAGAAAGGCAGCATTTTGGTAACATTTGAAAGAAGTATTTAAGACATAATTTGTACAACACAGAGAGCAGGGGAATGGGACTTGAAGTCATCTGCCTTGTGATTGAAACCAATATAGGCTTTAGTCGAGATACACTGGGGATCTGTTTCAATTGGGCTGGCGAGAAAAGGAAACAAATGTGGAACAATTAATGAAGCAGAATGTGAGTGAGCATCAAACTGTGTGATAGCTGTGATGACTCTAAAATAAAGATATGTGCTCTTCTTGTCCAAATTAAAGACTGCTGAGGCAACTCTTTAGCAGAGAACACCTACCTGAACAGCCCTCAATGAACACTTAAATGTTATGTGAAGAACAGAAGGCTCCATATACTGGTAACTATGCATCTTTCAGTACAAAAAAAAAAAAAAATAAAAAACAACCTAAAAATTACCCAGTCAACCAATGCCCTTGGAAATGTATGACAGAGAGAAAAGTACTAAGAGACAGAAGTACCACAGATTCTTCTTGAGTGTTGTGTCTTCTGGGTGTCCACTGACCCCATCGGTATCTCTAGCACATACATTACTTGAAAGTTTCCAAATACACCTGAAATATTACAGAGGTACTACTGTATTTTAGCATGCCAGTACCTCTTAGTACTTTAATCACAAGTTCTCTACTTGCTGACATAAAACAATCCTAAACTTCCTCACTAAACTTTTTCCCGGCTCTCATTGCTAATTCAGCATGCAGACAGCATTCAACTTACCTCTAGGCTACATCCTCATCTTTAAGGAAAGACTTGTTCATCTCACTTCAAATGACTCAGAGGATTCAATATCCAATTAATTTTCTGAAAATCTAGTTGTTTCATTATTTGGCATTTGGAGTGAGTATGTGTTAAACTCACTTACCAACACTCTTCTTTTACTATAACTTGACAGCTTATTTCATCAGCGCTGCCTTGAAATATTGACCTGGGAAACTACACTGATGTTTAATTGGTGGTGGGAGGCAGAAGGAATGTGTGTGGTGGGGGTGGGATTTCATTAATTAAAACCTACCAAGTAATCTGCCAAGAGAGAACAAGTATAACCGATATTACATCTAGCATCTATTGCCCAATATGATCTCAACTCTCAAAAAACAATTCTGGTATAAATAAATAAGTCAATCCAGTGACATACATAACCGACAGTGGCTAGCCCTGCCCAGTACCCAGGATATATATTCAATTAATATTCTTGTGGTCAGTTTTCTAATTTTGTTTTATATGTTTCAGAAGTTAGCATTTCATATGCAAGATGGCATTTAGAATATTTAGAATATTCACTAGCTAAAAAAGTGGGAAAATATATTGATCAGATGTTCTTCGTTTAAGTATTAGCTTGTAAGCAATATGTTAATGTTGCAATGTCCCGGTGAAATGCACAGATTACACCAACTACTTTATATTCCTCTGTCTAAATGAAGGTTATCCTTAGAAAGACAAGATTGGATTTGACAGTATTGCACTAGAAAGTGATAGTGATACAAGAGGAAGCTTCATCTCAGCAGCTTCCCATGCCTCTAGTTTCCCTTTTCTAGCCATCATATATGAGTTCTGTACATGAAAATATGGTCCTGGGCAGCAAGTGCAAGATGTCAGAATTTGGCATTCAAGGTTCTAAACTTGATGATACACATTTTATTACAGTGATGATACTCTTAATTAAAAGGTAATAAATACCAAGGACTATATTTTAAGCGATGATGAACACACGCTGATTTTACTGCAAAACTGGGACTGGTTAACTCTATGTCCAATTCAAGCGGTTACTCAGGGTGGCTGAACATCAGCTTCAGGAAAACTGATGCATGGAAAGGCAATATACACAGCTCTTCTATGCAGGGACTGCTAATGGTGATGCAAACTGCCATTTCAATAACACGCTTTCAAACTGAAATATTTATTCTAATAGCTCAGGTAATCTGAAGTGTTTGGTGTTCATTTCATGTAAGGGAGTGCAACTCTTTAATACATTCTGTTCCACTTATCCTTACAGCCTATAGAATTCAAAGGGACAAAATACAAAAGTGTAAGATTCTCCTTTGAGGGACTAAAATGAGAAAAAACCCCACATTTATGTCACCTAAAGCGGACTCGCTTACATTTCCATTTAAGTTTAAACAAAAGTCTAAAATTCTCCAGTGTTTGACAACTGCCAGCTGGGAAATTTTGTTGATGTAGGAATGCCAAGACATAAACATATCAGGTGGGAAACCATCTCATTTAACATTAGATTCCCACACTGTAGGCATCTAAAATGTGACTACTCCTCTGACCTGTTTTGTGACAGCTATCTGAATATGAGATGGATTGCACCCCAGAGTATCTGTTGGCCTGTACCAATGAAAAATGGCATCTTGACAATCAAATCCATAGTAACAGATACCTAAATGTAGATAAATGAATCCCTGCTGCTGTGATGATGCACCCGACTGCAATTACACTAATCCATGAGGGAAAAAAAAAGATACAGCTTTGGCTGGCTCCTGTATTACTAAGGAAATACTGTTAAGAATACTTAATTGCCAGCAATGATACCATTTCATTTGGACAATTTCAAGAGTGGTTTCTTTGATGGAGAGAAAGAGGGGAGTATGTTATTTTCAATTAGTCATCAAAAAAGTTTCAAAAGCACTTCCTGATGCTTTGAATTTAGTCAGCAAATATATCAACAGGTACCATAATTACTTATTAAGCAAGCTGCATGCTCAGCCTTGTACCTAAAATCTAAGGTCCCGTCTCCGCATATCTTCTGACTGCGAAGGTTTAAAAGCCTGGTAAGCAGTATTTTGGATTCCCTGTTTAGATTATGTAAGGTACAGTGACTTATCTCAACCTGAGCTTTCATACTTCAGTTATCTATCAGAGCTGGTAGCTTGTTCTGATAAATACAGCCTAACATTATTAGCACCTCAGGAAGATTTTACATTTCTTTAGTAATCCTTCAAGAACCTTATAAAATTGCAGTAGCTGCACTTTAGCCTGTAGGAAGATGGATGCAAGAGGTTTATCAGTCTTAGGCAAGGAAAAATGAAAGGCAGAGCTACAGACAATTCTAGTATCTCTGGATGCCAGTTCTGTGCCAGTTCACCGGCAGGTGCTTTTCTATCATCATGAATTGGCCAAACTGTATGCTGCACTCTATTTGCAAAATTTGGAGGCTTCTGGATGCAGTTGCCCATGAGAAAGACCTCAGTCACCAGGAGAGTAGCCTCTACTGGCTATTTGAAGGATTGGTGCTGACAGGATTAAGGAGGGGATTATTTTATTTGTGCTTTAGACAAGAAAAATCCCTGTATATTCTCAGAAATGTGGATACAGCCCTGGATATGACATAGTAAATCTTAGAGGAGATGCAGGCTACACTCCTCATCTCAGAGCTCCCTGCTGATCTATTGCAGGGACGTACTGTGAAGCAATTTCGGAGCACTCCACGTCTTGCACTGCCAGCCAAGCGATGAATAGTATGGTGCCGCCAGACTGTGCTGGGGACTGGGAGAAAAAAAGCAGGACGTGAAAATATCCTGCAACTGAAAAATTTGGTGGATTTGGTGAGAATTTCCCATCCATATACAGAACTCAAAGTAGGAGAAAAGTCACTTACATCCATCCTACATTTTCCACAAGAAACACGTATAAGAACCAGCATCAACAGGTGAAAGCATTACATTTAACAGGCAAATTAGAATTCACGTGGCATCAACAACATAGCAATGTTTGAAGACGATTAGCTCAAAATATATATGAGCTACAGGAAGCAACAGAAAGTGAATTGTGTTGCTGGAGCCATAAGAAGACAGTTTAAGCTCACAGAAGTACTGCGATAGCACATACGTTTCATATTTGGGGTCATCATTACACTTTGCAAACACAAGTTGTAAACTCATTAAAAAAATTTTCCCAGATCTCAATCTAAAATCAAATTCCAAACTTCCTTCTTCCTCCATCATAAAATACTGTTTTTTAAAGTGATTATCCCTTCAAATTGTGCTAGACAGACACCTATGTCTTCCAACAACTATTCTTGAAGTTAGAACTGGATCTGAAGAGTTTAAGATTGACAGAAGCATTCCCATATCCCCATGTCTAGTGGCAGGCTTCGTCCTGAAGAACAACTCCTCAAAATGAAAGCTCATTATTTGCTGGTTATTTCAATTTTAGATAGGGGAAAAAAAAGATTTTATAATGCTCTGAATGCTGACAGTATAAATATTCATTCTTTTCCCCATTGTTTTTTTATTTATGCACTTGTTGCACATACAAAAAGCTTTTAATGGCATAAATAGTTCCTTCGGGAAAAAAAAAATGGTCTAGGCTAAATGCAATATTATTTTTAGTTAGTTGTACTAATACCAACAACAATCTGTTTACTGCTGAAGGAGATTTGTGTCCCTCAAAACCCTTCTGATAGTTATGCAAGTTCTCAAAAGGGCTGTGTTTTTCTCCCTATGTGGAGGAAATCTTTCATACCAGAGTGTAAAAACGGAGTCTGTATTCCCACTGAGTAGGTTAAAGAGCTTGTCAAGTACGGTGTTAAAGCAGGGGCATCTCAAGGAAAAGAGCATACGCAAAAGGCAGATGGAAGCAATTCAAAGGCCACTTGAAAATTCCCAAAGCAGCGAGGGGCATGTATGTATTTATTTCCCTAGGCATAAGCTGCAAGAGAACTGTAACAGGGCTACCTGATGTGCCCGTGGAAAACATCAATAAGCATGACGAACACCAGAATTTTGCCATGGAGGGCGTTGTAGCAGACCTAAGTGACAAGGATTTTGGGAGATTCTGCATCTTGTGCTGCCTCAACTCCTTTGCCTACAGATTTAGGGAGAAGGAAGCAATATGGCTTGCCATAAAGCAGTTTTAAATTCTCTGTATAAAGTTTCCTGCTGCTTTATTGGGCTTATCAGGCACTGTTCTCCTGCCTCCTTCCCTGCACTGCTGTATAGTTCCATTACATCTCCACCACAATCTATAACAATTGAGTCTGAAGCGAGGCTATTAAGAAAAGACAGAAGCATCTTGCTTCAGAACTCTCTATAAATGAAAAACATATTCCTAATTTCTTATTGGTATTTCATTTATTTTAGGCTTAGGAAGGGCTCTTATTCTCTAATCGTTAAAATGGATAATACATTTCTGTTTCCATGAAGCTTCTGTTGTCAAATTTTTCTTCAGTATTGAGGTAATGGAATTATTATTTTCTCATATGTTCCACTGAGGATATTTAGTCTTTATTTGTAAATAAATAGAACAATAAATGAAGAGATAATTATAGTTTGCACAGAGAAATATTCTGCCTAACTATGGGGTTGTCTCCCTAAGTATTCTGGATTCCACCAAAGTAAACCTTGGAAGGTTGTAATTGAAAGCCACTACACCCCTGACAGGCTTTACACTGATAAAAACGGCATGGTAATTAATCACTTGCCTTATTAGAAAGATATGATTCTTCGCAGTGATGAAAAATGACTACAACAGCTGATAACCTGTTAACTCCTCAGGAAGGCAGCTTTGTGAATATAAGAGACAATAACCGTGAGTTATGTCAGAGACAGAATACAGATGAACTGCAAGGGACATGCTAAGGGCAGTGTTAGCATCAGGGAAGAAATTATTCAGATACAATGTACTATAAAAACCATCTTCTACCGAACTGAAGGAACACACCAATAGCATATATGATTAGCTGGAAAGAAAATCTCAACAGAAAGCTAAGGCCAAACACTTTCATAGTTTTGTCTCTCACAGTTTTTGTTCCTGAAACAATGGACCCATAAGACTTACTTCTGGGCTATTATCTGCTTAATTACTGGTATCTTTAGTTTCAAGAAACACCACAGTTTCCCCCTCATCACCTTGTACCTTATCTTTATGGATAAGGTTATGCACAGGACCAAATTAAAATATAAGATATCTGAAAACAATCGGCTGCCTTGAAACTCTATATAGAGCAAGACCACATTCAGCAACATTTAATAAGCAGAAAACCAAAAGGAGAACATTTTGCTACGTCAAATGAAAACAATAGAATTGGGCTGTGACCCACCTGTTCTGGTGGGTCATGACTGGTATGAAAATTCTGGGTTTGTTAAATGCCAAGTAATTACTTTAAAGTGATTCTTTCCTTCTTTTAATGAAACAATAGGTAAGAAGAAAGAGACTGGGGCATAGAATTTGTTTAGGGGACAGAGAAGCAGCACATATGTTCAAATTTATGGTTAGAGCTCTGTACCATTCCCAGCACAATCACAAGGCCTACAGACTCCCAGAAGTCTGAAAACAGGCTCAAGTCAGAATTGCAATGAAATTCAGCATCTTATTATGGATACTACTACTCTTAAAAAAATCCTCTTTTGAATCTTTCAGACTAAGGAGAAAACCAAGCATTTAAATGATTGCTTATTTTGAAATCAACCTGATTTTTATGACCTGAGGTTTTCAGAAGTCAAGGCATTGTGATTCAGGAATGACATTGCTAACTGTATGACAGACCACGCGGGAAGACTAGAATCAACTTCTGGCTCTCTGAATGCATCTTCTCTGTGTCCTCTCAAACCCGGGGAAGAAATGCAACGGGAATATGCTTGGGATATTAATGAGAGCAAACTACTTCAGTTCGTACTTTTTGCTGACTATGACTCATTAGCCTTGTTTGCCCACCCATGCTTTATCTCCTCATAATTTCTTACTAATAATCTTCTACATCAAAGCTTTTGGGTGGCTGTAATACTGTAAAATCCTCTAATGAAGTACTGTAGTCCAAATTACACTTTATGTAACAGCAGGTTCTCCGATAGATAAAATATGCCAGGAAAAATGCCCCAGTGTTAAACCACTGGAGCTTGCTGTGATGCTCAGGACCCTGGCAATAATGACTCTGAAATATTTAAGCACCCAACTGTTGTCATTTCCTATGAGGGAATGCAAAGCATGCAAGCGTGAAGGGTGGTGGACAGTACCTGCCGCAAGTTAAAGTGTGGAGTTCGGATTCAGGGAAGTATGTGAATGGGTAACAGAACTGAAAAGCAGTCTCTTGGATCTTCTTTTCGACTCTGTACCCAAAAGCTTTCATGTCTTTGTCAAGACAGCGTCATAAGAAACACGAAGAAATCATCAAAGCAACATTCATCAAAGCTGCTTATTCTCTGTAGCCTTCAGTATCAGTCTTAGTAACCTCAAACAGACCTGAAATAGGCGGGCACGTCGCCACCTTTCCTGCTATTGAAGCTGCTCCACTGCCAGCAGTGCACCACCTGCCCAAACACGAGATCCCTGCTGGCTGACAGCACGGCCAGCTCGAAGAGCCAGTCAAGCACAGGAGAAGACCGAGATGACATTAAAACAGCATCTTTGTTGCCACTGAAAAAAAACCAGGTCCCATTTGCTGTTTCTGCTGTTGAGGAAGGTGAAAAACAAACACTGCAGAAAGCCCTCAGCGTGACAGGGCACTGTCAACACACCAGATTTTTGCATTACCCTGTATATTGGCATTCATAAGAAAGGTTGTGGATTAAGGCTAGCATTGACATTTCTTGCTCTTAAAGCAAAACCATAGACAAGTTTTATTGGTACAGCACGTGGAACTTTCTTCTAGGCTGTTAGAACAAGTTTTCTAGGAGTGAAGAAATATTAGACCACTTGTAGTTCCATGTGTGCAAGATGCTCTTCTTTAAACATGGCATTTGTGCACATAAACACAAGCTCCAGTAAAACAGTAATTCCTTGCTCAGTTTTTCAGAGTTCAAAACTTTGTCTGCTGTACGGAAATTACCAGGCAGAAGTACAAAATGAGTATATTTTTTTCATGTTGAGCCATCCTGAACAGAACTGTAGAATCACTGCCACAGTAAATTGATGAAGCCAATAACTTAACGAGGCCCTCAGAGGACTGGACATTTATGCAGACAGCAAAAATACCTAGAGCGATCATAATTAATCACACAAAGGATTTAAAAGCTTAAATACTTCAAGGCTTAAGCCTATACCTGTGAAAGACCAGGAGACCACCTTGCGATGGCAGCAGTGCATGGCTTGCTTTCTGGTTCACTTGCTCTCTCTACACACAGTGCCTACTGGCATCCCCAACCACTTACTGGCATATTAACAATCCATGTGTGCTTTGGCTACAGGTCATGCTTTCTCTGTAGCATTCCTGCTGGCTCTCCTGTCTGCACCTGTAGGGAATTTCTCTAGTTCGGAAAGTGGCTTCGAGGTGGCCTTAAAGTTGCGTAATTCCTGCCTATTTGCTCCTTGCAAAATTTTAACCTTTTTTTTTTTTCCTGCCTCGAGCCACTGTGAGAAAGAGGACATTGGACTAGCTCATACCATTTAGAAAAGAAATTCCTATTTTCCCGTGTTATCTTTTTTCCCAGGCAGATCTGTGATAGCCCTCTGTTGACTTAAAAACTAAATAAGCTGTGCCAGGTGGCTGGCTTATTCAAAGGGTGAAATTGAACCTTGCAGAGAGAGTAAAACAATAAAAAATAACAAGTATTAGGTGTCACAGGGCCTATAATTACTTAAAAGAACAACTGGAGACCTCAGTAAGAGCTCAACAGTCCACTTAGGCATCAAGCGTACATGAAAAGGGGAAAGAATCCCTTTCTCTTGCAATGTTCAGCGAAGGCCAGCACCTAGTCCTTCCCATCTGAGCCTAAAACTGAGTTATTGCTGCAGATGCAGCAGTGCACCAGGACGTTTCTACATCACAACTATGAGTCATTCCATTCCCATAAGTCAGTAGTCATGCAACACGTAAAAACCCAAGGCAGATGCTTTGGTTACTTGCAGCCCTATGTGTACGGCAGTCAACCCATCTGTAGCTTGCTCTGTATGACAGTGATTTTTGAGAGACCGTACTGGAAGTGGGGCCCATTAGGTATCCACAGTTAATTAATAACATTCACTTTGCCTTTTATCTTCTCTGCCTTTCATCTGTGCTGTTAGGCTACAACAGATGCTGATGTACCTTTAGACACAAGTAGCGTTACAGTGGCTTAAATATAATCTCCAAATAGTTTTAAAACATACTGACATGTGTTGGGGTTGGTGGGGGGGTACCACCTATTCAATGAAGTTAATATTGGTAGACAGATTATTTAAACAAAATAGCTTCTTTTGATGTGCAGATCAAGGAAACTTAATCACTGAATTAAATATCTTTGAAAAGCACTGCAGCATACGTATGCTCATTAGAGCACAACATTGCTACTTATCTAGCCCCTGAGTAACATTTAGAAAAAGAATAAATACAGTTAATATGAAGAGTTCAATGATGTGAATGGCTGGGCAATGCATTTGATGTATTTTAAATATGAACAGGATATGCCTTAACTTTAATTTATCTAGGCATAACTGAAACATGACAACCTAAGCAACTACTACAGATCACAGCTGAAGTTGAAACCAGTTTATTGTATTACAAGCAATAAGAAAGCACTTAGAAAGTTGCTTTAGTTAGTGTAGTATCTGGGATAAACTACAGCTCAATAACTTGAATTAGCATGTAGTTTGCTAATCAGTAAATCATGCCGAAACCCAAACCTCAGAATAAATAACCTTCTCCCCTTAGGCTGTCAGGACCTTTAATACAAGATACTGCTGTAATACATTTTTGTTTTAAATTGCTGCTTTTGGGTTATCCTGTTGGTGAGATGCAAAAAAACCCCCAACTATTTCCTTTCCAGTATTTTTCCATCTTATTCACAAACCAGTAAAGATTATCTAATTTAGAAAAAGAAAAGATACTTAAAAATGGCAAATAAAAAAATTATTGCAACTCCTGGTAGAAAGAGAGTGGACAAATATAGACGACACTATTCAAACTCCTCTCTTGCAAAGTATTTGTTAGACAAATCCACCATCTACTCAACAGAAAATGAAAAAATCAACCTGGGAGCTTCAGACAGAACCCGCAATACTTGGGAAAACTCACATGCAAATACAGAACCTGTGTAGACTCATGGCAACTGAATGATTTTGCATAGCTAGAAATGATGTATGATAATATAAACCTATTTTGGTTGGGTAGCTACCTGGTTCGCTCTTCAGAGTCTTACCAGGTTGTTGACCGCAAGCTCCCTCCCCATCAACTCCCACCCTGCTTTAGAGACATGAAGAAGAGAGCTCAGAAGTTTTTGCAACTGGTGTGTCTGGCTGGAAGATCATTTCTCCAGTCTGCACTGCAAACAATGTGTTTTGCACTTTCCTGAGACACTGGGAAGAATAAGAAGAATAAGAATTCAAGAAGAATTAGAAATGAGCTTCCATTTGGATATACACAAGACAAAATTGTCTAACTGGAATCTTAGAGCGCCAGTTGCTGTCTCTGACAAGCTGCTTACGCACTTGTGCACAGATTATACTAGAGGCTCGGGGTAATGGTTTGTTTTTGTAAATCAACAGTAAATCTGAAAGTTCCTACCTGATGTAAATTTCAGTATAAAAGAGGAAAAGGTCCTACTATTAAAATCTTGAAATTAAGTAATGGTCTCACAGCCCTAAACTATTTCATCACTGTCATCACCACTTGACCTCTTGCTTCCCCATACCGCAGCTGCACAGTGATGACTCTTCATCCCCCACACATGGCAAGTACCATCAATTTACTAGACGCATGATTAACTCTCTTCCCAAATTGGTTTCTTGGTAAGAGAAGCAATGACAGTAATTCTGCAGTTTGAAAGCATTATAAAAGCCCAAAGCTGCCAACAACCACATAGATACAAAACAGGGTTAAATTCTCTTGACACTGAGCTAGCAGAGTTTCATCAAATACTAGTGATAAATTCAGCAATAATTGGTGCCCAAGATATTTCATTCTTCACTTCTGAAACTTAATAAGTGTAAAGATTAAAAGCGCTGAGAAATTTCAAACAAAAATGATTGTAAATACATATTTTTACATACTCTCACATGCACATGTACAGCACATGACCACCTCATCTTTTGGTGACTTACACTATCTTTTGCTTCCCTTGCCTTTCTGAGGTAGAGTGAATGATATACTTGTTCCACTCCAAAACCATTTTGAATGTTCTTGCTCTGTTCTTGTTCCACATTTGCAGATAAGAGTCTCTTGTGTGACGTGACAAACCAGCTCTAGAAGGGTATGATGTTTTGCAGTACTACACTACCCAAGTAACTACAGCAAAGGTCGAAGCTTTCCCCTATTGAAAGATGATGAAATGACAGTCTCAATTACTTAAATTGATTGAGTCTCCCTTTTTAATTCATGACATCGTAGTAGGTGGATTAATGCTATTCCAGGAACAAGAGGAAAAGATACCTACAACAAAGGAACGCTACAGCTACTGGCGCTTGCAAAAACAGAGGCAGCGCCTGAAACCTATTCTATAACGCCAGCTGACACCTGGGTTTGATCATACTGGTGAATATTAAAAGCCTCTACTATATGCTTTGACTTGAGAATAGCAACAAAAGAGCTCTACGGGCTCTTGTGAAGGGAGCAGAGGGCTAAACGAGTCTCAGTGCTTACCAGTGTCAGCACTTTGCATCCCCAAGGAGATAAGCAGTACTTTGCAGAATTAAAGCCTATAAAACTGTATTAATTATTATAACTTACAGTAGTGGCCTAGCTGTTACTACCACAGCTATAGCCCTCTAACCTTCGCACGCTCCTGCAAATGGCAACACCTAAAAGCATGGAAATGACACATATATCACTGACTGCTTACAGAGGGGAGTTCAAGGACCCAGCTCAACGTATCATCTCCAAGCTCTCTGTCTCCATATCTACTGTAGGATGGTGTCGTGTTGCATTATTGGCTCATCTACCGTATCAATCTCACTTAGCTATGACATATTTCACAAATAACCAAGGGCTGTGGCTTGTGTTTGTTGTAATTTTTTAAAAAAGCTCATTCTGAAGAGGAAGACCCTAAAACTTTTCCAATGCCAATTGCTGTCGATGTTGAAACATGGCGATAACTAACCATTGCCTAGGAAATTACAGGATTCAATGCCACACAAATAGTCAAATGAAAAGGATAAAGTGAGAGAAGAAGGGAGGCAAGATAAAGGGACCAAGAGAGGCTGAATAAGATAGAAGACGTGAGGAAAGGTTATACTAAGAGAAGTTATCATAAGTAACTACGTGGGTAAGGATGCAATTGGGTTTTGGCAACCTCATGCCCTCACAAACGTTTACACAATGCCTTGGGGCTGGAATTATTTGCCTCCAGAGACTACCCACATCTATCACACCATCTGCAGTATATTCCTAATTAACATAAAATTCTTAAGAGCAGACCGATCTCTTCTTCAATTCAAACATAGATTTCAGTCTGGCCAAGAGGTTCTGTACAAACTTGTAAACAGTCCCAGCTGGAACAATGACCAATTATACCAGTATTTAAATCACAACAGAGGAGGTTTTTTTTTTTGAAAATATAGCCTGAAATACACCCAGTCTTGCATTTTTTTATTGATGCACAACTTCCACCAAAACAAAATGTCATCTTAAGGCCCACTGCAAACTACACTTGTGCCAGGGATATGAGAGGTTTGGAGACTACACTCATGAAAATACTGCAAAACTGGCCCCCAAAAGGATCTTGTCAATACAGCTGTTAAAGCAGCAAATGTAAATTCTGCTCATGTTCAGCAAAGAATGAAAGAAAACATCAATGGTAACTAGGAAAAAAAAACAAAAAACACACTTGAATAGGAGGAGGTACAATAAGAAAAACTGCAATGTCCTTCACCCAGCTCCCAAACTTATGCCTCTTTTCTTGATTTGCTTATTGGCAATGCACATAGCATGGAATAGCAATAGAATTCAAGTGGCACTAACAGGATAAAAATGCAATGGAGAGTAGCTTAAAAATCCTTTATAAACTGAAAGAATATTCAATAAAAAAAATAACACATCTTCAATTTCTTTTCTGCAGGTAGTGGTTTTATTTGTTTGGTATGGGTTGGGTTTTTTCCCTTCCTCAAAACAGCAGTAACTTGCTGTGGAATAGCTGGTAAGGGAAGAAAGGAGGATCTTGTATATGAGGCACTTGACTTTGTCCCCTGAAACCTGGGTTCTAGCCTGAGGAAGCTAAAGATACAATAACTGAACCTCACTTCCGCAGAGTTAATACTACTATTCTTGTCCAATTCAAAAACTACTTCATGAAAAAGTGCGATAGACTGTGAAGGATTCATATATCACAGCGACAGATACCATAAAATCATCATATTTTAATAATCTGAAAGTGTTAATAGCCAAAATTTGAGTTACTGCAGGTTTCTCTCTGTTGGGAGGAGAGCAGTCAGGTATGCATTTGGTGAAAGCCTTATTTAAAAAATAAAATAGACAGTCTTATTTTCTTGACAAATAACATTAAACAACAGACGTTAGTTCCCTTGCCTAAAATTGTTAAAACTCCACTCTCAGCTAGCACTCTATTCTAAAAGCTCTCTGCTACTTCTACAGTCCACAATACCAGTATATCTCAGACGCTGATCACCTTCTGCTGTACTTTGTGTCCTATATACAACATCCCAGGTGGTTTTCACCCCATAAGTGCATTTTCCTACCATAACCCACACCTCTGCATTTGACCTGACTCCTGAGCAGGCTCACCCAGTCTGCATTTTAGGAGGTGGTTTCCAATCTTCATCCCAAAGAAGAAGCTCTCTCATACTAGGCAAAAATGAGAGGCAGATGCTAAATCTATCAGTTTTCACTATAACTGATTATTTGGGGATGGCATCCAGCTCCTTCAGTCATAGACTGGATCACAACTGCTTTAAGAGCTCCAAAAAGCTACACAAAGAAGGCTTTGCGAATAAAACTAATTAAAAAGTTTTAATGGGGAGTTTAACTCTGCAGTAATAGTCTGCAAAAGCAAGACTTCATCAATACTCACCACAAATGTGTTTCAATGTATAGTAAAATTAATTCACTTACAAAGAAATTGATTACAAAAAATGTATTTCGTATAATTCTGTTTTACACTGTTCTGTAATATACTGCTTACAGCATAATAAAAACAAATGGAGGCCATCAAAATAACTATTTTTTTCTGAGTCCATATATTCTACAGGACTTTTTACTTTTTTTCTATTGATTCACATCGGGTTTTTTTTTTTTTGAAACGCCACTAGAGACTGAGTTCTATGTCCTGCAAAATTTGACTTGTACTCCAAGTTATGATCACATAGGAGAATCACAAAAAAGTCAGGCACCGATCTGTGTGTGATAGGACAAATTAATTTTGTTCTACAGAAACAAGGAAACCATTACATGCCTTGAGAAGGCTGCTGCCTTACAAACGATCACATATTTTCCTCTCCATCAGCATCCTAATTCCCTGAAGATAACTTCGTTTCATCACTAACACACTTCAAGTCCACAACTGAAATCTGCCTCTGAGATATATGCTTTACGTTCATTCGTTTTTATTGTTCTTTTTTTTCACGCTAATTCACTGTTAGGTGAATCATGACGTGGATGAACTGCTATCTCTGAAATCGCCAGCACCAACGTGCTGTCAACACTGGGCCTATAGGCTGTGCTAAACTCTTGGATGAATTCATCTCTACTCATTCTTTCGTGATGGTATTCTGCTTTGCAAAAGCCTAGTGAAGCAAATGAATTCCCTTGCAGAAATGAATGGTATGCTCTGCACCCAGCAGAATAGCATGGAATACATTTAAAACAGAAAACTGACCTGTGAGAGCTGTGTGAGATGTTATATTGTTATCTGGTCATGCCTGGACAACACTGAATGGGGGGATAAATACGTAAACTGAAACTATACAGGGTCATCACCATATGCACACATTTTTAAAATACATACTCACTTGCCTGAGCACCTCAATATCATTTGAATCCTCCTCTGGAACAAGCACAAATATCTCTCTTTTCTTTTCATGAGCACAGAACAACATCATAAACTGAAATGCACAGGGCACAAGCCCTCGGGGATTCGGCTGCATCATATCGATCCCATGGGGCTCTCCTTTATTCCAGACAGTTTCCCAGCTCCTGCAACACCTGCTCTCCTCCCTCTGGGCTCTGTTCAATGGGCCAAACTTGTTAAATTTTTCATCTCTGGAGAAAGCGAGCGCGCTGTCATACTGCTTCCACTTGGCACTGCAGCTCATATTCGTCTCTAAATCAAATCTCTTCTTTTCATTAGATGCTAAGATAACTTAAAATACCATAAGAAGATAAACAGGAGGCAGCAGAATGCCAGACTTGATGAAGGAATTATCAGTAATTCAAAGATTTCAGGACTAACTCTTTCTGTGCAGAGCTTCCTTGCTTTGTATATCTTTTTTTTACTTAAGTAAAAAATTTATCTCTACGTTCAGAGATAAATATCTGAGCTGGACAACTTTATGAATTTTGTAGCTAAAACAAATGGTACAGATCACAGTGACCTGATGGAGGGCACTGAGGAAATAAAGGTTCGACCTATTCTGTGTGACTTCTAGAATAAGTATTTATCATCTAAACATTATTTTTTGAACTATCTTTTGTTAAGACAAGTGAAGTTGACACTTTCTCATGTTTGCAGTTGCTCACCTACCTGTACCAAAATTTGCTAAGACCCAGTTTTTGTTAAAGTAAGCAAAAATCCCACTATTAATTTCATTTTTCAAGGATACTTTCAAATTCACATTATTTTAATAGCAATTCGGGACTTTCAGATACTGTAACCACGTAGTCAAGAGGATAGAGAAGAGAAAATCTGATTCCAAGATGAAGTCTGACAGAATCCACTAAAATCAGCAAAACACTTCTGTTCCATTTATTTAAACTTCTATTATGCAGGGTACCTTCACAGCAAATTCAACTTCTACTTATCAAAGATTTCCATTTTACATTCTTTTGTTGTTTCAAATGCTCCGTTTTAAGCTCCCCTTACCCTCATGTGCCAAAGTTAACTTCCCTAGTGGATTCTCTTTCTCCCTGCGGCTACAGTGACTATTTATTTCTTTCTGTAGTGCAGCTGATATTCCCTCTAGCAGAATAAAAAGACAAAGATGTTTTCCCAGGTACTATTTTTCTTGCTATAAGTTTCAGAAAAACATTTTAGTAAGACACAGAAGGAACTAACTGGCTGTGAGACCTTACATTGAAGTCACTGCCTCCTACAAAATAAAAGAAATAACTACAGAAACTCTCTTTCTCTTTCATATATTACATTAGCTTGGTGTTTTTTCAGCCTAAAAATGGAAACCAATTCAGAAAAGAATTGAATTTACTATGAAGTAGAGCAAATAACAGGGAGCTGTTAAGCCTTCTTCATCAGTTCAGGGATGGGTGCCCTGATTTTTTCATAAAGTTGCAGAAAACCATCAGTGCTTTAGAGGTTTGTGGACAGAAACTCTACTGCAACTCATCAGAGCTCTTTTCTAAGCATGAAAAAAGTTTTTGTAGAATGATGATAAATACCATTTATTCATGAAACATTAAAGAGGACAGAGAGATATGACTCGCGTTGGAAATACAAAAGTGTTTTCTACAAAGAATATCAAGATATACAGGACTATGTGGTAGTATTAATTCCATCAATTTTACCGAGAAGAACTAATTCAGTAAACCAAGAGTTTTGTAATCAGAGCTGCTAATGTAATGAGTCACATAGACCATAATATAGTTCTTTTTCAAAGGCTTAATCTTGTGAGTAACTATCACTAATTTAATTCTTTAAGAATAAATTCAAACACACAACATAACTAGTGATTTTGTTTCTCCCCAAATGATAACACGCTTCCAAGTTTCTGCTTGTTGGTTGGTTTTGTATATTATTATTACATAGTTAGGTTGGCACATAGTGAAAAAAAATGCTTCAAATAAGCAAATGGAACAGTTGCTTTTGAAAACGTCAAATCAAAACATTCTGATCTTGTAAAGCTTTTCCTACGTATAAGATGGTAAAACTCAACAACTTCAAAATGTGACTGTCAATTTGTTTCTGTTGCTTTTTCAGTGGAACCCCTTTTCCCTAGTTGACGAATCTCACTGTCAAATAAGACTTGTCAAATTAGCTGCTTTGTCAAATCTCAGAATCTTTGGAGTCTCCCTGGACTTGTATCTATTACAACTGCTAACATGGGATTGCTTTTCCCCCCATCCTCTGGGGTTTTCACACATTGCAGTCAGGACTTAAATCATCATGTAACTCTTTTGTCAGCTTGTCACTTGAGTGTACAAAGGGCAGTTCTGCTTGGCAAGTGTGTTATAGGTGTTCAAAATTTAATGAACAAGACAACAAAATAGGAAGGAATGGAATACTAATCACTTCATGGAAGCTAATAACGTTAATGAATATTTGCAACAAAAAATTGAAACAACACTAACATTCTTCTAAATGCACCCAAAAGATGTTTGCTGTGAAGTCAGACGTACTTATCTGCATTATATAACATTAATGAGGTCCCCTGCTGTTTCTGAATTAACTTCAAGTACTCTCGCTGTAATATTTGTTTATAAAAAATGTAATGTTATAGTATTTCAATTTCCTTTTATGGGGATGTTAACATTTCCCTTGTTAACAGACGTAGCTTTATTGAAAAAAAGTCTCAGACAGCCGTATCGGGATCTCATCCAAAACCTGCTGCCAACTTCAAGTTTTATAATTTGAAATTAATCTGTGTTAAAGTTTGATGCTGATAGCTACGTAGCGTTATATATTGTTATCCCCCGAGTCTCCAGTGATCGGCTGTGGCAGTATAGAGCCCCAGGCAGATGAGACGACTGGAAGGAGGACCAGAAAGTTTAATTCATTGAGATACAGGGTGAGAGAGGAGCAGGGAAGATGAGAAGAAGGAAAGCCACAGTAAAGGGTGATGCGTTTCCATATGCCGCAGCTCTGCAGCCCACTTCCCTGCTGCCTCATGCACATCAGGGCTGAACGTGCTCAGACCCAACTATCTGAATGCACTCAGTGTTTGTAGGCCAAAAAAACTGAGCTGTGCAGATCAGTCTTCCCTTAATCTACATTTTCAGGAGGATTTCTGACACGTCCAAGCTGCTGATGAACTACACAAATCACCTAGAAGGCATAAACTGACAGAAATTTCTGCATTCAGTGTATCCAGGATACCTGTATTTGAAAGAAAAACACAATTACCTATGAAAACAACATCTTGGAGAACATTCAAACCCTTTTCCTAACCTGACTTTGTGTTTTGGCACAGATCTACTGAAAAAGAGATTGTAAAAATTTCACACACTAAAATGACCATATCAGAATGTGTTGGACAAGAAAGTAAAAGAAGAAAAAAAAGTAATAATCACATGTTGTTTGTTATCACCGAGAGACTGGCTGGTCATCAACATCTACCTCCTACAGAAGGGACAACAAATAAGATTTCATCTATAAATGTACATATGAACAAATATTTACAAATTGTAAACCATTCAAACTTGCTGGAAAAGTCATTTCACACACATGCAAAAAAAAATCGTCTACTGATCCGAGGAGGCTGATTTAGGAATCTTATACATATTCAGTACCTGGATGTTTCTTAATCAACTAATCAAAATGCTTGACTAATTGAATGCTGATTGCTTTCTGCAGTAGGGTGAAAGTCAGCTCTCCCAGACCCAGTTGGTGTTATTCCAAGAACTGATTATAGCCAGTTTTTATAACTAACTTGTTTTTAACAACTCTATCATCTCTAAAATAAAAAAAATACCATTCCGTTCTACTTATTACCAAAGTTTGAAGAGAAGCTGACTGTTGCTATCAGATTTCTTTGCTGTCTTATCACCGTTAGATAAACTTCACACAGATCTATGTACATTTAAAAGTCACCAGATAGATCACTGTATGGGCTCTGGCTAGAAAATTTTACTGAAAGCCTTGAAGGATCATCAGGTGAAATAAAAGCTTTGGGATCTGATAATACAATCTGTTTTCAGGAAAGAAACTGATACTGATGTCAGACTACAATTTCTGTTTAAGATGTATTTGAAACCAAGAATAAAATCAGGCCCTATTCTGTGTCAAACTGTTGCAACAAGAGGGGTTTTCTTACATCTAGTATTTTTCTTAGTTGCTTTCTCAAACATTGATTTTAATTTTATTTTTAATTCTTCTAGCAGAAATAATTTCTAAACTATGTATGAAAAGTAAATGGCAAAAAAATGTTTCTTTCATTTTAACGCATATCTGAAAATATTCAAATTAACATCAATATATTTGATAGTGTTTATGCCAACTGTGAGAATCAATGAAAAACTCCAATCTCAACACATATATGAAAAAAGGAACCCATTTCATATGCTTCCAAAGAACCATCTTTATTGCTACCTTGTTGTAAACTATTTACTCTCAGTGGCAGGCTGGGGGAAGAACACTGGAGAAAAATATCTAGAGATGCTTGAATATATGAGCTACTGATAGGTTTAAAATTTCAAATTAAGTTATTTAAATCTTCTGCAGCTAATGCTGAAATTGAGGGGTGAAACGGGAGGCTGTTATCTGTTACTTTTCAATTCTGCTCTCCTAGGAGTATTCCTGTCAGATCTTAGAAGGCTGCTGTCACTTGGCAGCAAATGAGCTTCCACGTGGAACTTGCTCTTATTGTTTTGACTAAATTTAAGATCCATAAAGTTGACGAACTGGTCTCACAGCCCTGGAAATTGAGGTTATTTGTGCATTCAGAAAAGAACGTATAAATTTAAAGTAAGGAAACTTAATGTTTCTTGACATTACAATCACTCAACCTCCCTAATGTAAAGGGCAATATGGTATCTATATCCATTTAAACACCAGTCCAGAGACTTCCAAAAGTTATAAGCAAAGAATAAAATTTTTTTAATGGGACTGTTCATCCATTGAAACCAGCATGTTTTTATTCTTTGATGAATGTGAAAAAAGTAACATTAATCACTGCACCAGAGAGGTTTATCCTTGCTCAAGTCAAACACCAAAATCTCCCTTCATGCAGACCAGAACCTTGGGAGAAGACCATTTCCACAGATATAGACAATGATTTTGATGTAAGTGCTACCCTTCAAAGTTTCAGAACTACAACAAAACAAGATCTTTAGCATAAAAGCAGTGCACTTGCCTATTACACCTTTCTGTGCAGAACTAGTGCATCACACAATTGCTTTGGTACAACAACAAATGCACTAAATCAAGAAATTTTAAGTTCACATGAAAGCAGCCTGAAGGAAAAAGGGAAAATATTAACTCCTTCAATGCGATGCTTGCAATCTAAGAGCTTTCTTCCAAGCAAGACCTTCACACTGTGAGGATCGAGTCACATACTCCTCTCTGTGGCTAAACCTGCAGAGGTGGCAACATAATTTGCTGTTACGCTGAGACAGTAGTTTTACTATTATATGAAATTTCAAGGACAGCCTTTTTATTTTTTCCTTTACTTTTACTGTAAGAGCCAGAACTCGTTCTCACTTATGCCAGTGTAAATTGAAAGCAAAGCCTTGAAACTCTGTAGTGTTACTGTGGATTTACAGTTTTATAACTGAGAGTAGAAAAGTGTCCCTAAATATTCCAGGTTATTGTGGAACTGCTTTATAGGAAAGAAAGATATTACTTTAAGGATAAAATAGGAAAATTAATCAAAAAAGATTAAAGTCAGAAGAATCTGACACTTCTAATCACTTAAACAGCACAAGAATGAAATCAACTTGTCTTACCATAGCTATATTACATTAATCTATTTATTTATTTTTTTTCCAGGAGGAAAAGGTGTAAAGCAATCGCAGACCTAGCTAGATCCCAAGAGTATAAGAAAAATAATCTACTGAGAATTTTCCAAAGCTTTTTAGAACAAACCTTATCGCCAGACAAGAATTGCTCATTGCAACACAGTGATGCCTGCTTTCTGTATGCAACGTTTAATGAAATGTAAGGATATTTGGGTGAACACAGAACTACTTGTCAGTCTTTCTGCAGAAATGGTCAACAGTAACATCACCAGCTTTGTGTGTGGTGGGAATAAGCGGACAGCAGAGTGAAGAGCGTTGTGGAACCTCAGTGTGTAACAGAAATACCAGAGGACGAGCACAGCCTGCGTTGAACGCTATGGGTTAACTAGCTACCATCGTTACTAGTGGGAAAAAGTAGTGAAAAGTCATAAAGATTCCTAACTTTTCTTCTCTTCTACTCCTAGCAAACCTATAGCACCAGATCCAGTAGAAGGAACCCTACCCAGAGCAGGAGGGCTGGAGCTGGATGATCTTTAAGTTCCCTTCCAACCCAACCTGGTCTGTGATACAGCAGCTAGCGAAACACTGAGCAAAGCAGCACCACAACAGAACCAAAGGCCAAACACTGAGATTAACACAAAATTACCAGTTTTTTTCCAGACAATTTTTATCATGCCAGCAAAAAAAAAAAAAAAAAAAATTGCAGTCTGTCAGAAACTAGTTACGTATGTCACAATGATTTATGTAACACTCACACCAACCAACAGCTGAACCACTGACCTCAGTATTTATGGTTTTCAGGTCTGGAAGAAAGAAAAAAGGCTGAAAGAACTTGATTTTTTAAAAAAGAGCAAATGTTCAGTACTTAAAAATCTCTTTATATGTGCTATCAGGTCCTATTGACATCTCAACCCTACAAAGTCTGACAGAAAGTCATTATTATCAGAGCATATTAAAACAGAAAACATGCTTCAGCAAAAGCTGGGTTTTTTCCTTCTTTCAATCTAGTTTTGTTTCAAGCTCCATTTTTTTTAAGGTGGTACCACCAAAACCCTCAGAGGTTTTTTGGGAAAAAATTCTAAGCAGTGTAAGGTGAGACAGAGTGCTCTGAAACATAAGAAAACATCTTTTTTGGATTTACTCAAAATCATAGAAGTACTCTAAATTTACTTAATGGAAGTTGTAAATTAAGAATGTTACCACAGGAAGGAAATATAAAACCACTTTCATAGTAATTCATTCAGCATAGTATCAAGAGACTCTATTCCTACCTGGTGAAAACTGTATTGCAGAGTTCTGGGTTCGACTGAACCTGACTAAACATATTTAAAGAACTTAACGTTGCAGTTACTTAAAGAAGATGCAAGAAATAAATACTTTAAGAAACTAACACGATCATGGAAGTGACAAAATACAAACAGAACTTGAATTTCCATTAATCAATGTATTTGTCAGCTTGTCTTTGCTACTAGAGAACGGCAAAACTATCCCTTTTGATTTTCAGGCCAATAAGAATCTATCCATGGTTCCCTTTTCAAGGTTCCTTTAAATTAGCCCATAAAGTCCATGAGGGAGTTTGTGGACTAACCAGTTGAAAGCTACTGTCTTACAGAAATACATTCTTCAGGTAGATAAAGACAGAAAAAACATTTAGAAGGGTCTAAAAATACAAAAACTAATTGCAGAATGCAAACGTAAATGTTATACCCTTGATTTAGTGCTTACATATTATGATTTCTGATTTCTCGTTACAGAAACATTTGACTTTCATCTATTGCTCCCTGTAATTTGCCTGCAAAATTTCCATGGGAAAATTGATTTGATACACATTTTTCATTTTAGAACTTGTATCTGTGGTATCATCAGGCTAAACATATTATTACCTATGGCAACACAATTCTCAACTTTCATTTTCCCCCCTTCACGATGTATTTATGGAAAAACTAGTTTATATGGGTATGCAGCAGAGAAACGAGAAAGTTTTTATTTTCCTTTTTCCCTAGAGTGAGACAAGATGCACACTGATTAAGCATAAATATTTTACACATTCATTTTTACTAGGAGACCCTCTAATACAACTAATGAATAAGTCCAAGGCCCTGTAAGAGCTGTTAAAATTATTTGAAGCTAGGTATTTTGAAGGTGCTCACATAGAAAAAGATACACAATTCTGTCCTCTTTCTAGTCGATGCTGAGAAAACATTCTCCTACACTTAACATTCTCTATATTCCTACTGATTACCTGTTGCATAAGGATATTAACATATTACATAACGAGTTACTGGGAAGCTCTCCATCACAACACACCTACTGTCATTTTAACTAAAAAAGCAATATTAAGCATGAATGTCATAATCTGCGTACTTATTCAGCATTTTATAACGCTCCCTTAAAATCTTACTGTCATAAAATGGGTAAGAATGTCCTGAATTTGATAAAGGTTCTCATATGCTTAGGTTTGTCAGTCTTATACCAGACTGAAGTCTTCTTCTGCTGGGTTTTTTGGGTCCTATTTTCAAGCCTTACCAGTACACAGAGCCTTGGGTATAACCTGTAGACAGTTTAATGCAATAATCTGGGAAAATCTTCCTTTTGACTATGAGAGAATGTGCTATAGTCGGCACTGTGGTGGTGGTAGTTGGAGACTCTGGTACCTTTGCCTGGGTTTCTTTTTGTGTCCTACTAGTTGCAACTTACCAGAGTGTTTGCTTCAGTAGATAATTTTGGCTCCTGTCAGCCGTCACTGAATGTATCAGCAGTTTCATGAAAATGTACCTATTTTTGATTGCATCACTGATGTTCATCCACCTGCTAGACTGATCCCAAATGCCGCTCTCCAGCATCTGTATCTGTTGGCTGATGACCAGTATGTGGTAAATTTAATTGCTGTCAACCTTCTCTCTGAATTAGAGAGAGATGGATTTGACACGTGGACTGTTCTGTAGACAAGGAATTGGTTGAATGGTCACATCCAGAGGGTATTTGTCTGAGGCCTGATGTCTCAATGGAGATCGGTGACAAGTGGGATTGAAGACATTCCGGCTCACTGCATATCTTGAGATAAGGAAAAAATTCTTCAGGGAGAGGGTGGTTAGGCATTGGAACGGTCTGCCCAGGGAGGTGGTTGAGTCACCGTCCCTGGAGGTGTTTAAGGTGAGGGTGGATGAGGTACTTAGGGGCATGATTTAGGGATTGGTGGGAATGGTTGGACTCGACGATCTGGTGGGTCTCTTCCAACCTGGTTATTCTGTGATTCTGTGACTAGATAGGGGTCCCTTCCCATCCAAACGATTCTATGATTCTCCATTCAACTTTCCCATCTGTGAGTTTGATATCCTGTGCTGCCATTACAGCAGCAGTACACTAGTTATTTTCCATTATCACATTATTTCCCACGCTATCCACAAATATTCTATTGTGTTTTATCTACAAGCAGTGCATGTTTATTTTTACATTAGTTTTGTTTCAATTCTACTATCTGTTTTCAGTAATTCTCTAACTTAATGAATTAGCTCCATCTGCTCCTTGTATTCTCCGTGTTCAGTACAAGCCTGTTCACTAGTGTGTTGGAAGCGTCTAGGAATCTTGATAGACTTTGGATAGATTCTCTAAATGCTCATTTGATCTCCTTCCTTGTTCTTACAACTAATCTACCAGGAATTAACTCATCTTTTAAGATTTTATAATTGCACGAGCCAGTCATTTGGTACATCTTAAATAAACAGTGTTTTAATATTTATCCAGGTCCTTGATTGCACAGGTTGAGTATCTTTCTTGTGACATTTAGGTAGTTTGCAAATATTCCTAGAGTGTTCCTAGAGCTTTGTGTGGATCCCTTTGTTTGCTGCTAACTAATTGCTGGCGGTCTGTGTAAGGCTACGTCTGCTCATCTTTTGATTGCCTTTTCATACAGCACTCGCTGTGATCTGAATAATATTCAACAGCAAACACATCCTATTTCTTGTCCATCTGCTCCAAGACTGGAGTTTGGTATTTTTCCATTAATACTGTTAGATCTTTCTGTTTTGTTTGCTTATATGTACCTGTAGGACTAGCCTCCCTTTTAACATTATGTTATCTCCTCAGCAGGTGCAGAAAGATCAAACACACGCAATGTGTAGGCTTTGTCTTTTCTCCCCATAGAGAATTCCTCTTCTCACCTTTAGCAGGCATGCTATCATACTCCCTCGTGATTACCACCTAATGCAATTCCCCCTGTTGGAAAAGGTAAATTCCTGCTAGAGTAAATGCTTTTCCAACCTCCAATAAATTTCCTGTGGCCCACAGAACCCCGATATTATGCCATGTTTTTAACCACCATCTGCTGGTTCTTCATCTGTTAATTAACTATTTACTCCTTGCTGCTCTCCTGAAACACTTTGAATGATTGTTTCTCTGAACGTGGGCTTTGCTGATACTGACGGAACATATATTCTATCCAAAAAAGTCTGAACACTTCATCTGTCACTGTCACGAAAGCAGCCAATTACAAATCACCTGGCAAAGCAAATTCAATCTAACCTTTTTTCATTTTGCTTGTCATTAATTTGTTAGACCATAACCATACAGTTACAGAAAAGAGTTTGTTCACTTCTGAGGTAAAATGAGAGAAGTAGATAACTAAATCTTCCAAAAATTCATGGAAGCTAATGCATATTTATATTTTCACCTCTAAAAATATTGCAGTCTAACATGAGACTGACTGTCAGATTTCACTGGATTTGTTGATTGCTCACCTCTCTGTATATAACAAAAGGAAAATTCTGACACGAGTTGATAAAGACTGTCACACAAGTCGACTGCATTAACTGGAGATTAATGCTAGAAACATCAAAATTATTATAAAGGCATATGGAACCTTCCAGAGAGAATCAGAACAACCCACCCCCAGTCCAAATTTCAGAAATATTCTAGATGGACTAAGGTATTTGCATTGGACTTGGTACAATTTGTAACAAGCCAAAATTCATCTTCATGAGCCTAGAAGTCAAGGAGTTTTAAAGGTGTATATATATGTTAAGATCCTTATGCAGCATGTAAAAGAATCACCATAATAACCTATTTAAACTCTTATCTGTAACAGAGTTGCTTCCCAGAGCAATTCTAGAGATGATATGACTAGAGATTATATCTTCTAGATATGATATTTTCTAGAGATGACATCACTAAATCTGTCTTTAGAAGCCTAAGTACCATTGGTTTCAGAACTACCAAGTGGTAGAACAGATTTGAAAATTGGACACAGTATCCCAAGTCACTCCTTTAATAAGGTTTTATTGGCAAATCTTTCAGCTTGGGTCATGCATTGACTGGAATGTAATTCCCACAGCCTGCTCTCTATTCCTGAGGCAGTCATTTAGACACAAATTCAAAGAGTTGAGTCTGTTTGATTCAAAGCTTTCTACTGCTTGACATTACCAAATCCTTTAAAATTTAAGATAAGCAACAAACATGCCTACAAGAAGAAACTTTCATCATCTAAAAAATTTGTCCAACAAGCTGCTTACATAAAATATAGGGTTTTTTTAATGGGAACATGGCTAGGAAGGTTCAAGCTGGAAAATAATTCATTCCAAATGATGTGCACAGTGGCAGGTATTAAGATTTTTTGCAATACAAATCTACAAATCGTGTTTCATGAATATTAACAAGAAGCTGTAAGAGCAAATTCAGCTGATGTTGGAATGGAAGATGTCTCCAAAATCTCACTGAGAGTTGCAAGGGGGGACTGGGACTGCTACTGCTGGTCCAGATGGCTACGGAGGCGTACAATGAGTTAGAAAGCTGCATTTTAAAATATGTTTCCTTTTCAGTGTCAGGTTCTTGATGGTAAAGGTAGCATTACTTGAATATAGAAGCTATTTGATTTTAGTCTCTCAACGAACGCTGCCATTAGCCAAAGAATAAAACCAAACAAATTTTGTATACCATGAAAACCAGTAAGGAGTCTTTCTTTAAAAACATGCAGTTCTTTGCACTGATGTAGAGTCAGAGTAGAGTACATATAAAAACACTGTTGCTACCAAAAGCAGATCTCCTATATCCTTTTTTACGCAGACATCGAGAACAGCCATTTCCCAGGAAGTGCAAATAAGACCCATTATTTGTTGGTTTCTCACCATCACAATGACAGAAGGAGCTACCCAGAAGGAGTAAGATCTCCATCATCCTAAGTCGGGCCTGATCTAGGAGCGTAAAAAGCAGCTGCTACAGAACGTTCCATGACTTCATATTGATATTCCTTCTGATTTCAGTGAGAGTGGTTATCATTCATGACTACAGGTCACAGCATCTGTCAAAATCAAGCCCCTTTAATCTAAATTAATATGATTGAATATGCATATGTTGAATCCTTTTATTACAGATCAAAGACATTTACAACTTTGTATAAGATTTGAAAGAATAGTTTGAGGATTTGCAAGCAATAGCTTTTAAAGAAAGTTTTACAAGAAAAATAGAATTAATGGCTTTCAGAACTATTCGATATATGAACCTAAGAAAACTGAGGGAAGGGTACTTCTGCACTACCTGAGAACAGCTGCTGTGCTGACTATCATTAAAAAAATTATTTAAGAAAGAACAGGAGAAAAATTTTGTGGCTTTCTATACAATCTAAAATTAATATAACGTATCCTTAATATCAGTGAGCTGCTAGAAAAAACGTTCTGATCTTCCCTGAAAATGAGCAGGATCATATATGCACTGCAACTTCATTAATGAGCAAGGTAAAGATAATCTGAACAGCATTTGCAATTGTTTCTCTTTCGCCAGCCCAAACAGCCTACCTTGGGATTCTCTAAGCACTGCTGGGAAATCTTTTACTCCTAGGGAAAGAGTATACGCTTCGTTCTAGTTCCAGTTAAGTACAGCTGTAACTTTCATCTTCAGGAGCTCAAGCTCTACAGCAGAGTGATGTCTATGAAAAAGCCAGTATTTCATCATTCTTAAATCCTTCTCTGATTTAACAGAGTTAAAACGCACAGGTATGCTGAGGGATAGTAAGACAAAGCCCCTACCTATGGTAACGGCAATTTATGGCAGAGGTTCTAAACCACGCTGTGATGTCTCTTTACGCTGCAGACCACTGCCTGGTAGTGAAGGTCACATCAGTTACACAAAATAAATTCTTTTCTACTTATCCAAATATCCCCAAGCATTTTAAATTTACGAACTGCAGCTAAAGAAAATGGAATAGACCCATTTTCAGTTTTGCAAAACTCTGTGTCTTTTCCTGTAATGATATTTTGTACCTCTGTGCATTCAGGATTTTACAACTCATTAACAACTATTTTAGTGCTGCTCAAGCTTCCACAAATGTTTCCCACTGCCAAAGACCAACCACTGGAATACAGTTGTGCTCCATGAAACAGTTTTGGATTGGTAACAGCGAAAATGCAGATGCTGGGATGCTCACATAACTTTTTCTTCCAAAATGTTATCTTGGCTTCACAATTTTACTGCCTCCCTGCTGAAATATTCGGCGTGCACTTTTTAATCCTTCATGCAACTGAATAGTTCCAGTAACAGAGAAGATTAATAAAACACTGAACAGATTCAAATGGCTTATATCTTGCTCCTATTCTGCTGATAATTTGCTTCTGCAGTCATCTTAGGTCATTCCTTATCTATTTACAAACAACTTGAAGTTATCCACAAGGCTTCTTTTCCCTCTCAACATTGATCGCATTTATATTTTCTCTATTTTTCATTAATTTAATCAAATATGAAGAGACCCAAATGATCAGGAGCTTGATTAGCTTTTGTCACTTAAGCAATGATTTTATGGTAGATTCGAAGCCAATCTTCCAACATGGAAAATGTATTACAAGCATTACAGTTTTCTTTCTGTAAAAGCTGCCGCCAGAGCTCAAGTACAAATAAAACTTTTTAAAATCAAGGGGCCCATTAGATCACTCATTTTACCGACTGCTCTCTAGGGCAACAGCCATTATTTATGAATAATAAAAAATTCTTTACACTATATTGTACAGTTTTAATGAAGAGAATTGTTAATGTCTATGGAATAAGCAACAAAGCAAGCAAAATGCTTTCATTTCTGTGGAAAGGTTTGGACATCTGAAGAACTGTAAAATAATGATGTGCCTGTCTTGCAGCAAATTTCAGTAGAAAATCAGTAGCTCTTATCCAAGAGACAGCCAAGAAAAAATTCCAGACTAAATAAGTTGCAACAGATCATTTTCCTGCTATGTGAATGCAATCCACCTATTAATGCCACAGTCATTTGGGAACTGTTTTCTTTCCAGCCCTCAACACTACGCTTATCAGATCCTCAAATGACAAATTAATATATCCCCCTTCTGCTAATCAGGGAAGCATTTCTGACATATTCAGGAGTAGGTAATTTGAATAAAGAGTGAACTTCTATATTCAAGGCAACTATATAGCCATTGTTAACCCTGTTGCTGATGCTATTCAGTCATTTAAATGGATGGCAATTGAATTTGATGAGATCATCACATCAGCTACCAAGCCCCGATCTTTATCCTAGCTCATCTGCTATCTGAAGACTCCTGAAATGAAGCAGCACGGAAATTTCTTCTAGCACAGCTTTCCTTACTTAGTGGAAAGCTAAAAATGACATACAAATGACATGTCCCTGCCCATCACAGGGAGGTTGGAACTCGATGATCTTTAAGGTCCCTTCCAACCCAAACTACTCTGTGATTCATGGGGACTGCACAAGAACCATTTTTCTGACTCTGCAGGCTACAGAAACGCTACCGAAAAACTGCTGCTATCATCTCCCCTGGCCCAGCCATGGGACAGGTTAGAAACTGCAGAGGGAACTGATGAAGTGGGAAGAGAAGCAACTCAGGACAATTATATAGATTTCCTTAATAAACAAGTTCCAAGGCCCTCATTTTCAACAGTTCCAAGTACCTGATGTTCACATCTATTCACTTGAAGTCCTGAAGGTACATTGGTTCGGGAATTTCCAACGTTCTTTCCATCTCATCCCCCTTCAGGAAGTTCAGGGACACAACATCCTCTACAAAATGTTTAGAAGTGAAGATTCACGGGAGTCAGTGGCTTGAGGTGTCTACGTACAATCCAAAATGCAAGATGCATTTGCACAAAAAGTGCAAGAGGAACAAGTGTCATGAATGTTTCACACTGATTCCAATGATGAATTCTGAGCAAATTCAGCACAAGAGACAAAGGCAAAACAAAGAGTTTCTTTTACACGATTAGTAGAAACACCCAAACTCAGCATTCTCACATCTCCACTGCTTTTTTTTCTGCAGGCTTATCCAAGATTTTTTTTCTCCCATTTTGTCCTGAGTTGCAATACAGAGTAAATACACAGCCAACTATTTGAATCCGATAATTGGGCCCCAAGTTAGAAGAAATGCAAATACTGTTTCCCTCAGTGCCATTTATTTATTTTACTGTACCTGAAATTTTAACAGCAATGAAAAAAACTGCAAGCTTCATATTTTCCCACATTCTAGCTGCCTTTTTATACAGCAGGAGAATGATCTGACATTGAAGAATTAAAAGCTTATCTTCCTGCAGCCCATTTCTGAAGCTTTGGTTGCTAGAGAAAATACACTTGGGAGATGTGAGTTCTTCTTTCACTGACCTATTTAGACTTATGCATTTACATATTTATCACTTGATTATCTGTTTCTTGACAATGTAGCCCATGCAACTGACCTAGCCTGCCTGACCACAATTGCATCACTAGAAAAAAAAATAAAAAAATCCCTATTTCCCAAGTTTCTATTATGGAGAAGAAAAGGAAATAAAATCGTATCTAAACTTGTAAGACACTGAAATGTAGAAAGTAAGCCATACATTCAGCAAAGCAGCACCATTTGGACTATGCATGAACTATATGGCATTTGAGGCGACAGAAATCTCTAAAAGATATGTTGGGGATGATTAAAAGGTATTTGGGTTCACAAAGAACATTTCCTGTAACTCAAATCCATAGCTTATCCTGGGAATGATTCATTTCAAGGAAAACTCACAGTTATTTCCAGATTACAGAAAAAATGCTCGTGCTAAAGTTTATTTAAGCAAAGACCAGACTCTTCTACTTTTAGTGATCACATTTCGCAGTTTGTGTGAGCAACCTCTGTTGGGCTTTTGAGTGAAAAAACAATCAGACAGAAGCTGTAGATTCAGTTGAAAGTTAAGGAAAAAACTAAACAAGATACACTGAATAAAGTCCAAGTGAGGTGAAGGAAGACACGGCTAGAGTAGGAAAAGAGAATGGGGTTACAAAAATCAAGAACCAGAAAGGCTTAAGCTGCTGCAGACCCAAAATTGGAATTACATGCTGAGTTTTTGCAACCTGACTTAGAATGAAGCGTAGACACAAATAAGCCACAATAGACCTAAAGATGGCTTTTTGATTTTATCATGCCCAGAACAAAACAATAATGGATTAAGAATGCAATGATGAGAATTTTGAAGGAAAACATTGAGACACAATAACATCAGCGATGAAGGTAGAAGCATTAGCAGGCTTAAAAATATTGGTGTACTGAGACCATACAAAGCAGAAACAGGTTCTAATGTCTCTAAACAAAATGTAGAATATGATGCTATATCTTAAATAAAATTTAAAAAGAGAAGGATGCCCCTCTAATAATCCAGTGAATTCCATGAGATTCTAGGTATCCATATGTTACTCGCGCATATTATCAGACTGAAGCATTTCACAAAAGCAATTAGTAATCTCCTTATTAAGTTCTCTGTTGGGAAAACGCAACAGCAGCAAGGTGATCAGAGAATTGCTTCATCCAGGGCCCTGAACCCAATAATGAAGAATTCTGCCAAGTGCCATATAAAGCTGAAGGAGTGAGCTGATGTAACAGATAACTAACTATTATTAATGTCATATGTACTTGGCCTCTGGGGTACCTCAACCAAAGAACTGCCAGCAAAATATACTCTGGATTTAATAACCAGCAGTTTCAAGTGCTGCATCTCTAACGATCTGATTGCAAATAATTAAAGCACTTCTGTCCATTTTCCCCCTTTCTCATGGCAGCTCCTTATAAATAAATCAATTGCAACTTACTATAGCGTAGTACAAGGATATGGAAAACCCGTTGAATTTCAGTATCATTAGTAATTAATGAAGCTTTCTCAGTATTTTTGGGAGGGGAGGAAAATACTTCCAGAGACGCAGGAGAGATATTTTGTTGGACTACATGAAGGACTGGATAGGCTTGTAAAGTAAATTAAGAATGTTAATCTCACTAAAAAGCATATCATGAAATCACTGATCTACTGAAACAACTGAAAACCTCATTCTGATTCCAATGCTGTGGATTTCAGCTACAGTGCTATGGCCCTGCAGAACTTGAGAGAGGTGGGAATGAGGTAAAAATTAAACGATTGCCAGAGTTCCTCAGTGTTTGGTAATGTCAATTATTTGAGTACTTTTACACAATTGGTACAAACATTTTGACTCAAAACCAGAGAATCTATAGGAAATCTTGTAAAACAACACCTTAGAAGCAGCAGAAAAAACTTACTCCAGTCATGTTTCATGTCAGTTGTAATTAATGACTAAAAATTCACCAAGATTGTGTCATACATTTTGATTAAAGAAAGCTGAGCAGATTATTTCTTACTCATTCATCTTTTTAAGGCTGATCCTCCATACATGAAGCTTCTATTGGAGTCAACAGTATCTTTGCACACAAGGAAGAGTGACACCAATGCATAAGGCATTCCTTAGACTAACTAATGAGAAAACATACAGCTTCAACTGTTAAGCAGTTGAAGGAAGTTATGTTAATTTTCCTAGCACTAGAACATGTCACAGTATGACTTCTATAGTCACACACCCATAGCATCTGAACCCAAAACCACTGAAATCAATGGGAATCTCTTTTATTTCCATGCTTTCTCCATTAGACTCTCAGCAGTTCATTTAATACAAGACATGACACCATTGACAAGGTTAATTTATATCCATTTTTTTCCAACGTGTACGTGCTGTGCAATATATAATGCTATAAAATAGAATGTGTTCATAATAGCCAGGCCAATTTATAACAGACTCTCAGAATCTTTTTGCTGAGGTAATATCAATTTCAGTGATACTCTTCATACCTAAACTGCTGGATATTTCAGCTACTAGTAATGCTTCTAAAATTGGAATGAACTTTTAAAGCGCATCTACTGTAACATTTATCTTCTGCTATCACTCTAGGATGCTGTGAACTATTCTGCTAGATAGGGCTAATAACAGCCAGCCGAACCAGAAGTGACTTTGCAGCATATACGCGATAGAATGTACCTTCCTGTGTGCACTTTATCTGATTTGAGGTCAGTCAGCCACTTTTGATGGGTAAAAAACACGGGTTAGTCTGCAAAGCTTCTCAAAATAAAATATTTAATACTGTCCACGGGCTGAGGAGTGATAACAAAAAAAAAAAAAACAAAACCCCGCAAGTTAGAATTAAAATTGTGCTCAAGAAGAATGAAAATTAGCAATGCTGAGGATTTCTCAAGACAACCCTATCAGTTGCTGCACACATTTCTGTTCAAATACACTGTCTTTACTTCAGAGTTAATAAAATTCTACTACATAATGCTTCTTTATGGAGATTGATGGACATGTTTCATGCTAATTCCTCCTTGAGTTAGTAAGCCTTTATTTGCCATGCCACAGGAAAAATGATGGCAGGCAGCCCAGCAGAAATGCCAGCGCATACTTTATAATGTCATTAAGTTGCAGGCCAAATTAAACTATTGACCAAATTAAACTGTTTACCACGCATACTATCTACACCTTCGTATCACTAAAGGCTAAAGTGGCACCACATGGGTATCAAAGTGCAATTTAAGTAACTGACACTTTTTCATAGCAGAGACCATATGATAACGTGCTTGCATGCGGGGCAGTGACGTTTTTTCCCCAAGCACTGAAGTACTGAAACGAAAACTGGGAAATGCAAAGAAAAGCATCAAATATTACTGTAAATATGATTCACTTTCAGATACTTGCATTTGACTTTATCATAGTATCCTGATTAAGAAGTCTGCTGACATGGAGAAGCTCTAAAGCTAGAAGGATTGGCCATAAGGAATATTCTAGTCCCTGCTGGCACAAAAACTGCAGGATCCAGCGGTGCAGCTGCCTGTCACAACAAAACTATAGGCTGGTGTTGACTCACACTCTGTTTCTCATAGCTACAGCCACAGCAGCTCTCCTGCAGGCAGCTGAGACACAGGGGCAGCACACAACAGACATTCTGAAATGTCTTTTATGTATCAGGATATGTGACTTGCATTTCTTGTTCTATAACTGTTGCAGCTATTAGCCTCAGATAGCTGATTTTCCTTACACAAAATATCTCTGTTCTTGTTAAGAATTTTTCAACAGCTACGTTTCTGATTAGGAGGAAAAAAAACCCTTATAAAATGACTTTGACTTCTTGTCACTTTGCCTGTACTTAGGAACCAGCACTTTTCTACGAATGGCTTTGATTTAGGTTCAGGCACTATCAGCAGGAAAAAGAACTAAGCTCCTGGGTTTTGACCAGTATGATAATCACCTTGCCAAACAGAACAAACATTACCTTGGATCAGCATCCTCTTCCCATGGATCAGTGAAGCTGGTAAATCTGTTCATTTCCTAATGGGCTGCTGGGCAGGCTCAGAGCCTTGGGAGGCTCGATCCTCCGAGAATGTAGATAATACCAGGGTAACTCAGTAACTGCTAAACAAACAACATTCTTCTCAAGTCCCCAAACACCAACAAGCAAAACCACCCAGCCAGCATAAGATGCACTAAAATGAACACAGGGATCTAAGGATTTTTATTTCATCTATTACATTAGTCTGTCTTCACTTGAGGGACTTTTTGCTAATTGGCATGATTCAGTTAAATGAGGAGGTATTTTGAGATTAAAAAACATACATCAGCTGTTTGGATAATGGAACTAGGAGCAGGCTTATAAACCACAGAAATGAGGAAAGGAGCTGTCATGCTCTGGAGGTTACAATAAAAAATGATCTTGGGAAACGGGAGGAATGAATAAGGCAACAGTCAGTACACACAAATACAAAGCAGCATCATTACAAAGCAGAAATCAAAGGCATAAACACAAAATGGGGATTGACTAGGTAGAAATAATACAAAACAGGATCCCAGAGTGTCAACAGACTGCATGCTGAATAGGAATCGAACCTGTCAAGCTGTTGCAAAAAAAGTAAACTCTTTTTTACTGGAGTGTATTACCAGGAAAGCCTTAACTAAAAGATAGGAGATAATTATTCTGCTCTATTAAGCATTGTTGATGTCCTCAGTTGGAATACAGTTCTGTCTGGGTAAAAGTATAAACAAGATATACAGGATAAGAGGATTAGATGGCAATAAGAGTTCAGGGGGGAACAGTAAAATTGATAAAATTTTGAATATGACTCGTAAGGAAATGAAAAAAGGAAATAGATTGAAATAGTTGAGAAAGTAAAGCCTCAACAAGGGAGCTGTGATATGTCTTGAAATGAGCAAATGCTTGTCATAAAGCAAGCAGTTATCCTTGAAGATTGTTCTCCATGTCTATGAGGACAGAACACGGAACAACAGACAAATTACAACACCGGGGGGTGGTGGTGGTGAAATACTGGGGGAATCTTCATGAGGAATCAGACCACCTGCTTCAGATGTTTATGATTAGCCTGGGCAAACAACTGCTAGGGCTGTCTGACCTCTATGAGACCTCTGTTGGGGTTAGGTCTAGCAGTGGGATGAGAAGAGAAGATGAAAAGTTTCCTTGCTGCCTTCTTGGTCCTGGAGGATCACAGGTTCTGCTACTGCAGTGCGAAAGACCAACCCACAACTCACTGCTAAAGAACATGAAAAACTGGGAGCTAAGGTAAACACTTTGTTTCTGGTAAACTGGTTTCATGTGGTTGAAGTCTTAGTCATTGGAAAGAAATAATAAATTTCTGGGAGCTTGAATTCTTAAAGAGAAAACTGGGTTACAAATTTTTAATATAAAAGCACAATGAAGAATGTGCTGATTATCCTTGAGGAATAAGATTCTATCCAGTTTGAGTACTAACATGACACATCCTCATCCTAATTTTCCTGATGACCTTTAGATATTTGTAAAAAGACACAGAGGCTCTGGGGAATGAATGAGGAATATTTATGTATACTTACATCCAATCAATGTACAACAGCCATTAGAAATATTTTTTCTGTGACTGACTCCAGCTACGAAAACTACTCAAGCCTTTCTAGCAATATCTTGCTTCCCTAATTATCTGTTTTTGTTGAAATCATCTATAATCCCATTGAAAGGGTACACTGAGGTAAAAAAAAACAACTATCACATCCCAACACTACAAATATATAAGAATATAGCCAATGCCTCTATATCCACCTACAAAAAATGGGACATTGTCAAATCTAGTCACAACTTAATAAAGATACACATTCTTCATTTTAAATGATGTTTGGAGTGAAAATTACAATGTAGTAGAAGAAAGAAAACTTTAAGAGAACTACAAATGCAATGCATTTTGCAGCTGATGGCACATATTAAAGTAATATGCTTTTGGCCACTTTTATATTTCTCTAGGAGCAAATAAGGCAGATTGGAAAAATGATCATTCCCATCAGGCGGTTCTGAAAAGATATAAAACAGATTAGACTGCTCTCATCTTTGTGTTTGAATACAGAAGCAACAAAAAGCAATTTCAGTTCAGAGAAGCTGAAGGTAAACAACAGCAATCTTCAGCTGCATTTTCATTCTCGCAGGTCTCCTCACTGATGGTTTGCCCTTAATTGCTTTTCTAGTTCCCTAGTTGATCATAACTGTGTGAGATCATATTTAAACAAACTCACTTTGTTTTCTTAACTTCTGCAGTACCAACCTTATTTTTTGATCCTAGAATGTACTGCTCTGATTTCCAGTTGTAAAAGGTCAACCTTTCAACTCCTTTTTTTTTTTTTTTTAAATTTTTAAATATAGTATTCTTAGTATTGCTATTTTCTGACTCCATATAGACATTCGATATTTGACAGCAAGCTTTTCATTCATGATTCCCAGTTGCCCTATAGTCATGGAAGCATCTTGGTGATCCCATAGTCTTATCTTTCCATTTTTCTCTGATGACTATAAATCTTAGAGAAAACGCCGGCTGTCACGCCGACAACACGGAGGCTAATCTGATCTGTCAGATCACATACTTGCTCCTACAAAAAGATAGTGGCAAAACACTAATGGGAGCAATCAGTCCTGCTGATTTGGAACGTATCAGCACTTCCACATGAGAGAGAGGGATCCAAACAGAAGCAGTAAGAAAACAGGTAATAACGCCATGGATGGAGAGAGTAAAAAAATAGTAGAATGTCAGAAAAGGCCTAAAAGGCAGAGAACACAGCAAAGTTCACAGAAGGCGTAAGACATCAGAAAATGAAAGAGAAATTCTGAGATAATGAAGCCAAAACCCAGGCCCAATTAAAAAATCCATGTGCTTAAGAAAGCTTTAGTCTGAGATTCAACAAGGGCTTTTTGTCTCTGAAGTAGTTTACACAAAATTTCCAGTGATTTGAGAACTGTACAGAAGAAAATCATTACTGCTAAACTTAGGACAAAAACTGGCACTAAAGAAAAATGTTACAAACCGATGGAGGATGAAAATTAATACAGACAGAACTAATGTGTAAAAGGAAGAAGCTGTAAAGAGACCTTTGTACTCACCACTTTTATTTTTAACCTAGCTTTCCTAAGGAAAAGGCTTTTAAAGAGTGGAAATTAATACCATGTTTTGTGTGGGGAGCAATGAGAAGAGACTACAGAAAACTCCAGCAACGTAAGACTGTTATGCAGCCTTCTTCCCATCTTGCCACACATCAGGGACACATAGGCATTATCAAAAAGTTCTTCCAGTATCATCCATTTTACACCAAGGATAAAATAATTTCCATGCACCCCACTGCTACAATCCTCCCACTATAACTATGCTATACTAGAACAATTTTGCTCTATTCCCTTCTAGTAATCTCCCTACTTCCTTAATTTTATCTCCTTTCTGCCAATAATTTTTTCCTCCAAGTTTTCTTTTCCCTTTAAATGTCTTTTCTTCACCAATTCCTCCCCATGGATCACTCCCATCTCCCTCTTCCTACTATGGTCCCCAAAATGTGATCCCTCCAGGATGCTTTACTGCATCTTGTGTTTTACCTCAAACAATAGTTCCCCTTTTCTCCCCTAAAAAACTCAATAGGCAGTGTAGTTCATTTTGAATTAAATAGAAAGCAAGCATTCGGGTTGAAATTCCATCTCCACTAAGCTAAATGACAGAATTCTCATTAGCTAGAAGGAGGCTGATGTTTCATCTTTAGAATATATTTGGCCCGTGAACTTTAAAACCTGCAGGATTACATAGAACAAACAGTGTCAAAAAGATTTCACCACTTTTTCCCCTTATCAATTTACAGAAATTAGTAGCTGAAGGGTATACAGAAGAGTAATAGTTTTTCATTCAAATGAAACATTGGATAGAACATGCATGATGAGATTTGAAAGCTTTATAAAAACAGTCTGATAGTACAGAGCTGAAAGAACTGAAAGACCATCAGCAGTGATTAATAATGAAGCCACTGAATGGATGTGAGGCAAACAGGAGATTTTCATCCTCACTGAAAGCTTATGGGTACTGCTCAGTAGAAGGTGGGATGGGTATGTGGTTGAGGAAAAAAGGGATGGGTATGTGGTTGAGGAAAAAGGTAAGGCTGTAACTGGTTTATCGGCGAATGTTTCAAAACCATCTGGAGAGATTGCAGTTTGGGGCTACCCAAAGGCACAGATTAACTAGATCCAGTGTTCTGCTACTCTTCCACCAGTACCCTTTCCATTCCACTTATCCTCAAAGGCTGCTGTTACTGAAGTGACTACGATCTCAGCCTCTGGCTGTATCTGGAGTACAATAATATATAGAACAACGTATCTGCCCATTTGCTTATCCCTTGCATGTCGAACGTCTCCCTAAAGGCAACCACTGACCAAACTCAACCGGTTTTCCCAGCAAGTGTTGAATATTCATGCCTTTACACCAGGAAAATTAAAATCTGCTGACTTTATGACATCTAGTTTATAGACAGCTTTTGCTGCCAAGAATGTCTAGTTGGTATGCAACTGTACCTTTGGGTAAACCACTAAGAGGAAATTCTCTGGAAGAAAGATGATGCACAGAAAAGTATGTCAATACCTGCACAGCTTGTCTTCGTAAGTGTACTAACTGCCACTCAGTAGCTAAGTTGGACTTCTCAGCCACGAGTGGCTCGCTTTAGAAATGTCAATCATGGTATTGCTGCCCAAAGTCAAAGGTAAGTGACAGAGTTGTTGTTTGTCATATCAATGATCCACTTATTTTTAATGCAAAAAATAGTCAGCTTGCCATATAGCAAAGAATTTTTGTTTTCCTCTCTACTATTTAATTTGATCCTGGAGACCATACTATCTCAAACTGCACAAATCGAAGCACATAAGCTAAAACATCACTAGCATCTCATGACTCAGGGAGAAAGGTGTGCACTGAACACACATAAATCAGATACGATCTTAAGGTTCCTTCCAACACAAACCATTCTATGATTCTACAATATAGGAGTGATATCTTGCAGGCAAAAGGAATGATTTTGGACATGTGCAGTACTTTAAAGTTCAAAATGTAATTTACAGATGCCAAACTCTTCGTTTCCCCCCCCATCTATATCTACTGTTATATTCTGAAGGAATTCTTCTCTAATAAAATCCCATAATTTAATGCACCGATGGTAATGCTGATTCGATTTTCTGCTTGCATAAATATCTTCTAAATCCACATTATAAAAAAAAAATCACTGGCCCTAGGTGTAAAAATCTGCACTTGTAATCATCTCTGTAGCCAGAATTAATGGTCCAGTAATAACTGTCATTTGATAAACTTATCAATCATACCTTAACTGCACGACCATAGCATACTATAGGCATCTAATATTAAAAAACATTTAAAAAACCAAAAGATCTGTCAGTTCTGAGCATGGATTAAAGGATTATTTAACCAGTTGAAATGAACAAGGGTGAAATTACTTCAAACAATGTGGAAGCACTATTTGCTTCAAACTGAAAACTCAAGATTCTGACAAAAAGCACAAGAAATACAAACACTGGGTTGCATTGTTTATGGAAGGTATAATCCTAGGAAAAATCCATAGTGCATTAAAGAAAAGACCGTGTATCTCAGTTCTCTCTACACTGAAAGCACACAAACCAAGGCAGAACTATTAAAGAGGAATGACAAATAACCAGTACATGCCCATGCTTGCAGTCAGAATAGTTAGGTTTGGTATCAGAGAATAGTTAGGTTTGGTATCAGAGACCTTTGGAGAGGTTTTTAAAGAATCTCAGGTGCATGGCAAACTCTTGATTATATCAAATTTGCCAACCTCACAACGCCAGAGGTCAACAAGTCCAAGGGAACGGAGCAGATCACAACCTTCTTCAGACCCATAACGCACTGAGTAGTACATGGGGTGAAAAGGGTGAGGAAGAGGAATGTTGCAGATGTAGCTTATAGGCCCTGAGAATATCTTGATTTTTTTACAGCTCCAGTTGCACACTGAAGTTTTATCACTGGACTGCATAATTAAGATCTTAACACACACATACACGCCAATGTCCAGATGCCCTAACAATAAGGAACTGGGAGCCATAAAGCACCTGTAATGGTCGATGGAAACATATCAGCAACCTGTCATGACAGGAATCAGTTACCACTTTTGTATCCTGGAAGAACATGACAAAAAGTCTCTTCACACTATCTATTACAACTCGAAAGAAGAGAACTTAAAGGTACCATTTAAAATCCTACTGCGTAACATTCTTGCTCCTCTGATCTTGCTTATGTGCAAAAACAGCACCAAAGACATTCACCTCCACACTGACATAGACACAGATTGTTCCACAAACACACAGAGACTCACAGCTGTGTACACAGGTGAATCACCATACACAGAAGATAAACATCCAAGTCCTAAACACTTGGCTTCTTAGCATCTGCTGTCATGAGTTTGAAATGCTCTATTTAGATCAGTTTGAGCGAGCGTAACAAGCCCAGTAAATGATGTGGGGAAGAACAACCCATCTGCGGTTACGATGACAGCATTGAATGGAAAGTAAACAAGCCTTCATATAAAGAAAAGGCCACTAAATTTAAGGTGGCACTCTATTATTTGTCACATCAATGGCACACATGGACTTAATTCCATGGTCTGAACTGAAAAAAAAAAAAAAAAAAAGGAAGTTCAAGTTACAAATTTGTAATGGTGGAGACTACCAGAATAAATTGCTAGGGAGACACTGGAGTGTCTAGCGCTGAAGGTTTGTAAGAACACAGTGAATAAATGTCAGGAACTATGCAGATATGGTTGATGCTGCCTTGGGGGAAGGGGTGGATTAGCTGACTTCTTGAAAGTCTCTTGAGATAATGTCACCCATATTATTTCCGAAGCTTTGCAAGTTTAGCAGATTGAGGAAGTGATGAGCTAATTACTTATGTGAAAAGATTCTGATAGGATGATACATAAACTAAACTAAGATTTTGCTGGATTGATGGTTTGTTCCCTGCCATTTTCATCTCCGGCAGATGAGGTGTGAAATTGCTTCAGTAGAAGGACGCAGCACATAAGAGCATCAGACAGCACTTAGAAGATCAGAACTGAGACTGCTGAACTTCAGGATCATGCTGAGCTCATCACTACCTCTGGATCTGCACATTCTTCACGCCATACTTGCTAGGAACCCATGCAAGTCAGACATCTGGTCACATGTTAATTTTTTGATGGTTGGACCACTGATATTTTTTCAGTGTCTGCTATGAAGTCACCCCCTAGAAAACAGCCCTGAACAGCAAAACTACAAAATGGGTCAAGATGCATAATCCTTCTCCTTCATGTGCTTTATTAACTTTAAAACTCCTGGCAAATCCATGACCTTATAATTCATAAGCATTTGAAGAACGAGCTCAGTTTATTATCTTATTATCCACATTTTAGCCCAGTTCTGCTAAAATAAATATGCCTGCACACGTATGAGAGAGACAACAAGGCCACCAGGGTACTGGTCACTGCTCAGTACACCTTCAGCACAACTGATGAAGTGATTGGAGGCACTGTGGTGACTACTGTGAGAAAGGAGAGAAAGAAAGAAAGAAATGAGAAGGTGATTTCCTAATCGCTCAAAGGTTTTAGATATTTCCACCAACATTATCAACACCACACTCACATCTTTGTACTTTTAACTGTCGAAGGAGAAATGGGCTAAATTCACAAGCCAAGATAAGCAATTTACCTAAGTTTGAAAAGGAGAACGTAATTTGGTCCAAATTTGCTCAACTATTGTCATGATATATGACATGGATAAGAAAATGCAGGTGACAGAAATGCCCAGTAGCCAGGTTTACATCAGAATGACTAAAAAAGAGAAATCATAGAATCACAGAATGGATTGGAAGGGACCTTCACAGGTTATCGAGTCCAACCCACCTGCAGAAGCAGGGACATCTTCGACTGGATCAGGTTGCTCAGAGTCCCATTCAACCTGACCTTGAATGTTTACAGCGATGAAGCCTCCACTTAGCAAACTACTTCAATACCCTCGCTGTACAATTTCTTCTTTATATCCAGCCTAAATCCCTTAGTTTCAAATTATTGCTCCTCGTCCTGTCACCACACGCCTTGCTAAAATGTCTGTCCCCATCTTTCCTATAGGTCCCCTGTAAGTACTGGAAAGAACTTAATATACCCCAAAAGTATCCGATGAGAATGCATTTTCCATTCAATTAATGCAAGTCTAAGATAAACCTAAATTGCTGTAAGTTCACAAAGGAGCCTGCACATAACTGAGGGCAGAATTTGACACTGATGTAAATTCTGCCTTTGTGTTCTCCCTCTTAGTAACCCATTTTAAATCTATTTGTCATACACGTCTTCCAGCTTTATAAGCTTAAAGAAAATTTTAGTACTTCTTCTGCTCTCCCCAGAGAAAAAAAGGATGCAAAGGAATTAATGAATTAAGATTTAATGCCCAACTTTAATTGCTAAGACAGGGCAATTATATTATAATTCATTAAAATAAAATCCATTCACCACACACATCCACACCCTAGGCTCTTTATGTTTCAGAAACATCATGTAAATTCACACCACTCAATGGAAAATAGATGCTACTACTAATATTTATTAAAATACTAGTTAATTCACATCCCCCATAACTGAAATACAAGACAAAACATTGTTATTACCTCCCTACTACCGAGCATACAAAGAGTTTAAACAAACTTTTTTATTTAGTTAGCATGCTGAAAATTAATTTCTCAAATTAAGAGTTCTTATAATTGAGGAAATTGCCTACATATAAGAATGGTCTTTTATAATTATTCAATGCCTCAATAAAAGCACGCTTGTTAGTATTTCATATGTTAATTTTTAATAATTTCCTTTTGAAACATCTTATTGTGCCAATGTACTGGACAAGCACCAAAATAGAATTTAATGCAGCCATCCCAAAAAATAACAGAAATGTTCTTATAAGAAAAGCCTTTGCTCCAGACGTATTTTAAAATTTTCCCTTCTTGGCCTCTTCACTGCACAGAAAGCAATATTTCCATTTTGTACCACCTTGCTCAAGCAACCTCCTGAAACCTCAGCCCTTATTTCCCTGAATACTAACTAGAACAGAGATTAAAAACTTTGTATCTTAAGGTCTGGAGAGTCTGGATTCAGTATTTTAATTCAAAACAAGAATTTTTAATTTAAAAGCTGCATGGAGATCACAGATTTCCCCTTCTTTCAGAAAAGCAAGCAAAACACGCTTTCCTCTTTGCTAGATTGACAAAAGACACAGCATACTAATGGACAGGTTAAAATCAACCGTGCCAAAGGACTGTCACACAGAAAATACTTTATTAAACTATCTGAATCTTTTTCAAAGTGTTAAACATCATCTACTGCATACTTCATTCTCAATCTCTCAGCGATTTCTTCCTCATCTCTTCCCAACTCAAAGGAAAACAGTAAATGTGACACTACCATAAATTATCAGTTCCTGCAGCCTTTGCCCTAACACGCTCTTTTCCCCACTGACTACCCTGTGCTTTGCTCTATTCTTTGTTGGGTAACCTTAAAATACTCAGGATTTCACAAAGATGATACAAATTATTAGAGGAGTGTGTTCCAGGAGAATCTTGCTGGCAAGGGCCACCTGCCCATCTCTTGTTGCAAACAACGCAATGGAACTTGAATAAGTTTCTTTTGTGCATGAAGAAACCATGCAAACCATCTGCTGATCATCAAGAAATATACACACGTTCAGAACACACACAAGGACATCGTGGGCAATAATAATGGCAACAGCAAAGTGCAAGGTGGACTAACCACTAAGGAGATATTGTCTATCCCATCCTAGAACTGAAGGAACCAAAGAATTTATGGGGAAGACTCAGAGGGAAGAGACTCCGGAGGGGAGCCAGAAGGAAGGAGAATGGAGGAAACTGGAAAGGATCAAGGACCCTGCAGCAAGACTACGCACAGCACAGCTGGTACCACTACATTAACCTACTCAACTCTCCTGGACTGCAGCATCCCTCTTGCAAGGAGGACACGTAATGACCTACAACCTGCACTTTTCCCCTGGACTGCACCATCTCTTCCACAAAAGGATGGAGGTAGTTTCAAGCATAAAATTCACTCAATTTGACCTTCCAAACTGGGACAGGATCCTCATAAATTTAACAACCCTTGTGCTTTTAACCTCTTCCCCTCTGGGGAAGTTGAGATCATAATGTCTAGAAGAGGTCCCCATATGCATCTCGCTTTCCCGGACAGGATACGTGCAATGTCTGATTCCATCTAACTGTAGCCTCACGAAAGTTAGTCTATGCTAGACCTCAAAGTGACTTTCTAATCTCAAACACTTATTTCAGCATCTGCTACAAAGCAAAACGGACAACTACCTCGGGGTAGGCATCTGTCTTTCAGATAACTGTGCAGATGAGATGAAGTTAAACAATGATGTTTTGTTTAAAAGCAGAGCCTGTGAAAAGGAATTTATTTGTTGTACCATTGCAAAACCAACATAATTAGCTCTCCACTGCATCCTTCATTTTGGGCTTAAGCTCTCCTCACTCCCACTAGATGGGTGGCCTCTCTCTTCCATCTCAAACCTGTATTTTTTTTCCACTTTGAAAAATGGAGTACCTGACTGACTGATACAAACAGGCCTATTTCCAAATCATATCAACAGCTCCATCTGTCAAAAAGTTCACCTTCAATGCAATTTCAAAAGCGGTGCTCTCTGCGCTAGGTGCTTGCAATAGTCCCATACATCAAGCATACTACACACAAATGCACCACATGGCACTAGGGAATACAACTTCCTAGAAAAAGTCAAGGGAGAGCAAAATAATAGAAACTGAAAGAAGATAAAATATTTTGTAGGTAGTAGAATATCAGCTGACAGCAATTTCTCTTTCAAGCCACAGTATACTTAATTTATTTATAGGCATTGGAAAAATGTTATTGGCATAGTCTGTGTTGGAAAATACACTAGAAGTGCCATTTTATGAAAAAGCAGCTCAGAAGGAGAAACGTAAAATGAAAAATGTTTGTCTAAATATCAAGTCATAGTTCTTGCAACAGAATAAAGACGAAGCCGAGAGTGAAGTTAGGCAACCGGGAGTGAGAATATGCAAGTACATCCTATGCAGCACATTTAGGAGTTTAGGAAGTATCTAAACATGAAAAGTAATAACTCATGATCTTCATACTCTAAACTATAAAGACCAATATATTTATGCTTCTAATACTAGGATGTATCATCTACATTCAGGTCTGGGAAGGATGCTGATCCTGTTTCCCTTCTCCACAGTTAGGTTAGCTATCTGCAAGTCTTTATCTGCAAGATATTTAGCTAACATGTTTCAGAACATCTTCAAAGACAGAGACTCTACATCCTCTTTAAAATACGTCTCCCAATGCTCAAATATTGCTGTCATTATCAAGGGGAGAATTAATCTTTTCTGCTGCAGTGTAAACATATTGCTCTTTACTGGATGCACAATGGGCAGAGAACAATTCCTCCACTTTGCAGTCAATTTTATGGATTTCAAAACAGGATTTGTGTGTTGTTTTGGTTTTTGTTGTTGTTGTTTTGCTTACTTTTTCTCTCCACAGAAGAGAGTCCTTCAGTCTTTCTTCACAGAATATATGTTACTTTAGGTACTTTCTAGTTGATTCACACTATTCTAGAAGCCTGGTACTCAAATCTGGGCAATGAACTCCAGCCAAGGTCTTACAGGTGCTGCCTAGAGCTGAAGGATTACTCACAGTTACACATGCCAGGGTAACATTTGCCTTTTTTGCAACAGAATGACATTGCTGATTCATGTTCTATTTGTAATCCACTGTGATCCCCTACTCTTTTTCTCAAAATTTATTACTATGTGACTGTTTTTCATCCTGTTTTGTGCAGATTATTATTCTTACCTAAGTAAAGAACTTTGCATCTGCCAAGGTTCAACTTTGTCTTTAATTTTAAGACATTTCTTAGATTTCTTAAGGTGACTATATTTAATAAGAATACTGTTTGGAACATTTATGATTTAATGAAAATGGTGAATACTGGACCCAACATAGATCACAGAGGGGCCCTATTCTATTCATCCTTCCAGCCTGACATTGAACCATTAACAGCTACTAGAAGAATGTAGTTTTCCAACTGATTTTGTAGCCACCTAATAATTGTTTCTTTTAGACAATATTTCTTTTAGACAATATTTCTTTTACTTGCTTATAAGACAGTAATGTAAGCCAGTGTCAAAAGCCTTATTAAAGTCAAAATATATGAGATACTGCAAGCTTATCCCTGAGTCTTAAGGCTTGTAAATGTCACAGAAGAAAATTACTTTAGTTTGACATCCATACCAGCTTTATTCATCCCCTTATCTTCTTGATGCTAAGAAATACATGCTTTAATATTTATTTCAGTACTTTTTTCCCCCACAAGATTTCAGGTTAAACTCATAGCATATATTTTCCTATCTTCTTCCTTTCTCTAACCTTAAAAAATATGCATGCTGCTTGTTGTTTCCCAGTCTTCTACAAATTTTCAAAGATAACCTTTAGTATCTTAAAAATTATTTCAGCTAATTCACTTAAACCTTAGATCAATTCCAGCTGATTTGCAAACATCTAATTTACTTAAGTCTGTTCTTTCCCTAATGCAGAATCTTACAGTTCAGCTGAAGATATTCATTAAAATGCCCACCTGGTCACAGCTGACCTTTTAAATGAAAGCCAAAGCAAAGAGAGGTAACAATGCTTTGGCCTCCTTAGCAATCCCTTTATATAAGTGTTTCCACTGAGCAATGAGCCATCATTTTTCTTGATTCTTCTCTTCCTTCTAATACGCTTGTAAAAAAAGTTTTTCTTAAATTCTTTCCCAAACATCTCATTTCCTACTTGGCTTTCTGAGTTTGATGCTATGGTTGGTTTGTGCTCCCCTAAGAGTTCCACCTAGTTGCATTTTCTTTACCTAACTGCTTGCCGCTGAAGTTACAAAGACCCTTCTCATTAAGCAAGCTCTTGGCTTTTGGATAATTCGTGCTTGTGTGCTTTACATTGAGGAAATGCCGATTATCCTATATTTTTCCCCTCTAATTTTTGCCTTACTACCTCTCAGCTTACTGAAATCTGATTTTGAAATAAGTTGTCATCATTTTGAAGTGCTTCTTTTCTTAGAAATTCTGCATTATACCTGTTTAAAGCCACTACCACTCTGCCATATACTTCTACGCTCCACAGGAGTTCCTGTTTTTCAATTAGGATCAAATAACAGTTAGTAATCACCTACTAACTCACAAGCATATAAACGTGTTTAAAACCTGTGCGAATTATTCTTCTGACCAGCTGGTGATTTAAAACTCACTCTGACATGCAGCGTAAAGCTAGGCAATCCAACACTGAAGTCAAGTAATATTTCAAAGCTGGAAATTTTACCCCTGATTGGTTTGACCTAGTTAAATCAGAATACAAAACAAAGCAGTTAGTTTGAATAATATTCTGGGGTCCCTCTTAGAACAAATAAGGAGAGAAAGAAGCTCTGTAGGCATGTATTTTGCAAACATGGTTCATTTTTCAAGGCTTAGGTGTGTTTGTGGTAGTGGACTCCCACATACAGAACTGAAGCAAAAGGAATGAGACTCCTGCTCAGTAAGTGAAGTCAGCGAGAACAGGGTTGGGCCCTGCAATATTCCCCAAAGAATATTTACTTCAGTGGGAGGTGGATGAGAATGAGGAGGCATGAATTTCCCCATAAAACTCATAGAATCATGGAACGCTTTGGTTTGGAAGGGACCATGAAGGTCACCTCGTCCAACCCTCCTGCAGTGAGCAAGGACATCTTCAGCTAAACCAGGTTGCTCAGAGCCTGCTTCACAATCAATGAAGAAAGAAATACTAAAAGAAAGCCAGCACCTTTATTGACAAAACTAACAAGTGCTCCTCAAGTACTAATAAAATTCCAGACAAGCAACCCATCGATCATTGTCTCAGTTCAAAGCACATCAGCCATAACACAGTCACAGACAGGGACCCCATCTCTGTCACCCCTGATGTCATATTTAATGACAAAATTGGTTGCTTACAAGGAATTTAATATTATGCTCCTAACACCTGAAGAGAACCATGTGCATCTGCTTGGAGGCTATAACCAGCCGTATGTGCTTGAAATGCATTTCATGGAAGACAGGGTATTTCATGTGCTACATCTCAGCTTTTGTTTTCTGTTGATTCAGTTAGCATGTTTTAAAATTGTACTGATTTACTGAAGATTTACAAACATAATTCATGTGCAGTTGTCCTATGAATAAGCCTCTAAAACTAATTCAACCACAGTCAAAAAATAAATTGCAAAATAAGTTATTCAATTGAAATCTGCCATCTGAGGCACAGTAATAGAAAACATTTATTATAAAACTAACATATATTTGTGGCTAGAGATGTGTACAGCACTAAACAACTCTCCGAAAGGAATTTATTCAGGCTTTTCTGAAAGAACATCTTAACTGGGCTAACAGAAAATTACATGTTCAAAAATAATTGCAGGTTCTATGATTTTCATCTTGCATCACAGGCTTCCCATTATCATCCATTTTGTTTTGGAAGGCTTATGAATTTTAGGCAAACTTTATTCTGCAGCACAGCTGCATGAGGCCATTTCTGGAGTCTGGATTTGGCAGTTAGACACTGGAAAGACGTAGGTACAAGTCGATGCAGAAGGAGAGGAAGCATGAATATTAATACATCCACCTTTAATTACAGAGTTTAAATTTGACAAATTCACATCCATGAGGCTGCTGGGCCATGAAAGTCCCAGGCTATGCGATGCCGGAGGGGTAATCCACTCAAAAGTAGTGCTTTCTCTTCAAAAGTGAGAGTATTTTGCTGGTTCAGACTTTCATGAATGCTCAAGGGGTGTTCTCTGAAATAATAGTGTTCATATTTGTAATTAATAATGATAGACAAGTCTACACAGGTGTGTCTGACATTACAATCAGTCACTGATAAGTCCAATTCAGGCAAAGGAAGATTTTTACACAGTACAGTGGAAGAGAGGTTTTTGCATTCATTCATCCATCCATCTATCTATCTATCTATCTATCTATCTATCTATCTATCTATCTATCTATCTATCTATCTATCTATCTATCTCCACCCATGGCAGATAATGAAAGCTTTGAGAATTACTACAACAGGAGCGAGTTTTTTCCCCTTTTGCAGTGACCTTCCACAACCTTGTTAATAATAACAGCAGCTCAATCGTCTAAACATTTTTTGGATTCAGAGCTTAAGTATCTGTAATGCAAAGGGTATCCCATTATTTCCACAGTGCCTGTGTTCTGGGTAATGATGCTTTCGAAAAAGCCATGCAGCATGCAGATTGCACACCATTCTAAACTGTTTCCAGCAACTTTAAACCTAACAATATGTATTCTTTATTTCTGCATCTTGCCATAGAAATTAATGATGTCAATTTGTCTGTAGAAAATTCTGCTACAATTGAGAGGTGACTTTTAGCAGAAATTTGCAATAACTTAAACCTTGTTTTATTTAACAGCTTTCACTTATAATAATACATAAAGTCTTATTGAGTTAATTTTCTGGTAACTCGAAAGAGGTGCAGAGTATCAGACAAATTTAATTAACATAGCAAATTCTCTGACTTGAGAATGTTATGCGAGACTTATTCCCCGATTCTCTCTTTGCTTTCTCCCATGTAGACAGAGAAGACTAGGAAAGTATGTCAAGTCAGCTGTCAAGCTCTGTAAGAACTCTCAAATGACCTTGTCAGAAAAAAAAACCCCAACCCTTTGATTCATATTTTACAATCCTGACTAATCTGCCCCTTCCACTCTTCTGCTTTCTGGCTTCTATAACTCTGACAGAATTGAGTTCAATATTAATGACCAGCAATCATTTTCAGGCTCTACACTCTCCTGCCTTCTGCAGTCCGAATGCCTCGTTAGCTTAGCTCAGTCAGTAAGATGCTCACCTTTCTATTGGTTTCTCCTGGGTTCAAGATGAATAAAACGCTAGGCTGGTAGCTCGGCTAAAAATAAATTCTGATCATTCAAGTACCCTCCGAGACACAAGTGAACCATTCAAGCTGACTTCCCTTGAAAAGGGATGTTATGCAGAGATACCTCACATGACTCTCCAGGGATTGTTGCAGTGAAAGTCATGTATGCATTCTAACAAAACAAGGTATTTTCTTTTCTTCAGACATACGTGCAGGTATTTCTCTCAGCACTGCAAGCAGAAAGCAGACAGCTTGATTACACTGCTATTGTTTTTAAGGGCATAATCAAATAATTCAATCTGCTGAATAAAGCTGTGTTGTATTCTTTTGGGGTTTTTTTGTTTTTGTTTTTTTTAAGAAAAGAATATAGAATTGGTTTGACCCAGCAGACTCTTCTTTAAATGATGCAAATGAAATACAAGCCTAGAGGCAGAGCTGATTTTGAAAACTTCTGACTACTGTTGTTTTTTAAATCTGTTAAACATAATGAAACCTCCAGCTGCTTTATGAGACCACTTCTGGCAGGTACCAGCCACCTCCAGTCACTTCTAAACCCTGGCCTTCCAGCTCTTTCATCATGATTCTACAGTTTGGTTTCCATATAAAGACTTCACAATTAGAATATAAAAACATGATTTTAGATTTATAACCTAGAAATAGGTTTTAAACATTAAAAAACTGTAGATCTGTCCCAAAGGGCAGGTATTCACACAAGTTAGATTTAGCTTAGCGATGCTAGACTCAGATTATCCATACAACCGAGGGAGAGAAGCAATTGTCAGCTTTCATTCACTCACTGGAGAAGTTTTTTTCTCTTCAGTCACTGCAGGAAGAACCTTGGTGTTGCGAGGTTAAAATTTGCCTCTGGGACACTTCTCAAGAGTAACAGTTGAGTGGTGAGAACACAGAGCTGCTACTGAGTTCACAGAAGCAAGCCAGGGCTCCTTACCACAGGATCTGCAGACACCCTCTGGATACAAGAACCCCAGAAAACACAAAATAAAAGCTTTTCTATCTCCAAAATCATGCAGGCACAGGGGGGCATTTAAACCCACCAAAGCCGAAAGGAACAACATGGAAAAAATGTCAGAGCAGGGAGGATGGAGAAAGTCAATGCTAAAGTCAGATTACACAATCAGGGCGAGTTATATGATAATCAAGAGCAGTGACCTGTTTGTCAAAAAGAATGACTTGCTGGCTAAATAAACCCATTCATACGATATAAATGAGACAAGAGGAGCGCACAGATCTCTGTGCAAGGTAGAGAATTATGCATCCTCTAGTCTGCATTCTGCCTTCCCAGGACAGACTATCCACAGTCTAGGAGAAATTTTACACTGAAAAAGAAATGATCCTTTTCTTTGTAAAGAGATAGGAATCTTTAACAGGTGTATGACTGTAACACTTCAAGGCATCCACGTGTGATTTTAGACTCTCTAAAGTGATTTGTGTTTTTACCCACAGTCAGACATCTCAGTAACACAATGAACAAGATAGTTTCATCGCATGTCAGTTCAAAATCTTTTTGCAATATTTTGCCAGGATTTAGCTTTTTGTTTTTCCTCTTGGGAAGACAGAGGGTCACAAGGCCTCTGAAAGCGGTAGGAGCATAAGTTCCATTTGAAGTCAACGGGATTTGTAATCCTAAATCCCTCAAATGCCTTTAAAAATCTCTCTGTGGATATATGCTTTGACAAAAACATCATCTTTCCCTTTCCTTTGACACTGAAGTTCCATTTCCATAAAGGCAGAGAATCTATGCTCTTCAGCTCTAACATGTATAAGCCCCCAAAGATATTCCAGGGAGCCACTTAAACACAATATAAGGAAGAGGTTTGGCAGTGAAACACAGAAGTAGAAGTAGAATGAAACCTTTAAAAGCACCTCTAGAGACTTCCAATGGATATTTTCTTCCAAAACACTTTAGAAATTTTGAAGATTCAAATTCTGATGAACAAAGCAGCTCCCTTTTCTGTGCCTTGTTAGTAAAATAAATGACCACCAAAGCTCAAAGTGAAAAAAAACAAAGTAAGCATTGTGGTTTCATCTCCTCCACTGGCCTGTCATTTATCCAGTTATCCCTTCATTCGTTTATGCCTTTCCTTTTTCTTCTTAACCAATTCACTCTTTCTTCCCATTTGTGCTAAGATTCACAAAGATAATTTCATAATATTGGATTTCTAGAGGAATAAAAATGATTTTCTGTACCATGACGTGCTCTTCTTTCTTTTTTTTTTTTTTAAGCAGTTATTAAGAAATTAGTAACTGCAGAATCGGGCACCTCCTGCAATTATGCAACTTCGATACTGTCTACTATTCTTTAACCGTTATCCACTGGTTACATCCCAGTGACACTGCAGAGGGCATAACTGGAGAAGGCCATGGAATTCCCTCTTTCTTGTTTTTCTCTGTGTGCCACATGGTGACTCCTTGAACATGAGGTCTTCAAACTCTTCCTCTTCTAAAAAAAACCCAACAAAACTCCCCAAACTGGAATGCTATCTGCCTGCTCACCAACTTGCTTAAGCAAATGCTTGCAGCATTTTTCTTTTCTTTTCTGAAATGTAAAATCACAGTGATTCTATATCCCACTAGCCGCTTCACAATTCTAAAGGGTAATGGAAGTCTCACATTCTACTTGAACGTCTCTTAACTTTGAACACAGGATCCAAGGGAGAGGAGGACTGCGCAATGGATTCACATGACTGAAATTCAATTGTATTATAGGTACTGCATATATGATCGTTCCTTTCTAAATGACTTCAGGATAACATCCTTTAAAAACCTCTTCAAATTTCAGAGAAATAGTAGATTGAATCTTATAGAATACCATTTTACATAAAATTCTAGGACACTGGCATTCTGCAGTTTAAGAGGCATGACGCTGAATAATGAACCAAAGCCAGGCAAAGAAATCCAGGATCCTAAAAATGCCTTAAGCAATGGAAGAAGTCTACCATCTACCTGTGATTTTACAGCTGTAATATCCGCACCTCGTATGAGTTCTCAAGCAGGAGTCATATGAGCTTCACTGAACAATACAAACAGGAAAAATGAGCGACTGTCAAAAGGCAAACAGAGAAGCTAACCAATGTGCTTTATGTTGCATGTTGCTATCCTCCACAAATAAAACAGCTGGTAACTGGCTCTAACAAACCAGAAGAGGCTGTGCAAAATGTCATTTTTAACATTTATTGAAAAAAAAATACTGGAAAGCTTCGAGAAATAATGAAAAATCAGACCCAAATAGTTTCATATTAGACTTCTTAAGGATGCTCCAGTATGAAGTGTTACAGAATCTTAGTGTCAGAAAGACAAACAGCCAAGTTAAAACACAATATTCTGATTTTAAGGACAAAATTATGGCATGCTATCAGCTTGCACTATTTTTCCATCTGCCTTTCAGAGGAAGGACTGCTAAGATTTCTTTGCATACAGTGCTTATTACGGATGAGACATTAACTATCAAATACAACCCACCACACCTAGCGACACCAGGGCTACCAGTGTTCCCGGCCATCTTCATGCATGGTATTCAGAATTAATTTCTCTCACCACCCCACCTGAAATGTTTGATACTAGCTGTGAACACCATGCAGAGAATTCTTGATGTGAATTTGCTGTTTCAGAGCTCTTTTAAATTGTCAGTGTGAAGTTATTTTTCCTGGTATGGCTGGTTTTTTTCCAGTGCTATCCTGGACACAACAATTAGAATATTTTTAATTGCTTTTTTTTTTCCTGTCTTTTGGTGGCCAGCCTGGAAATTGTTGAAGTACTACTACAACTTAACAACTCGCCAACACAAAGTGTAAAGTGTCATTTACAGAATCTGTATCTGAATGAGCAGCACATGCACAACACGCATTTCTTATGAAAATCAGCCCTGAAAGTCATACATTACAATTGGCATCAAATATAGGCCCCTTAAGCATCAGGAAATGCAGTAATCGCATCGATGACATTCATTTAGCAAAGCTTTTAGCATGAAAGGAAACATATATGAAAACACCTGTCTGAAATTACCTGTTAGACCAAGATTCATGGTTACAGAGAACATTTCTAAGCACATATATCACCATTGAATATAAACTGGAATGTATAGGGATTTAAAAATATGGCTGAAAAATAGAGAGATGAGTCAAACCCTTCTACATAAACCACCTCAAGCTGTGACTAAATTGGGCATGAGACGCGTGTATGAATATAGCTCTTCACTAATGCACGGGACAGATGGAGGAAGAAAGGCATAAAGTATATGGGGATGTGACAAAATAGCACAAGACAATCACAAAATGTGCACTAACTTTACCTTGATCAAAAGGCTTGTTTGGATTCCAGTTTCTGAAATAATCATCCTAAATGGGGAGGAAAAAAAGGAAACTTAGGAAAGGCATAATCAGTCTTTTTCATTACAATTATACACAACTAAACTACAAATGAAATCAACTCATCTTTTGATCCTTACATAATTAGCCTAAATCAGGTAAGGCTATCAACAGGTTGTGCAGTAAAGAATAGTAAATACAGGTCAGAAATTAAAGAATAAAAAAATTATTCAGATTCAGCACCTTGTATTTTTCTCCTGAATAGTTTTTCAAGTGTGCTCATTATTATATATTTTCTGATAACCCTGTATTATTTCATATCAGTCACCAACTTTTCATAACATATATAAAAATATTTTGTTCAGATAATGTGATCCACATCATCCTGGTGAGCTAAAAAGTCAGCAAAGTAAATCAAAAAATGCGTCTATTTATTTGTACACCTGTAAATCACATCATTGTGAATGTACAGAAATACAGCACTAATATTGTAAATATTAAAGTCCAACAGCATCCAGGAGCAATTGCAAAGAACACTTTTGTCTCTGTTCCCACTATTAAATTTTGAAAGTCACCTTAAATCTGTTGTAAAGACATTCTTCTGCTGTGAATCTTGGGGTTCTGTTTTATATAATTCTGATTGGACTTCAAAATGGAGAAGGGAAGAACTGTCAAGAGCGTCCTATCATTATACTGTTGTAAATGAGTTTGCAGAAAGAAGGGAAAACTCTTCTGTGTATCACACCAATTTGTATTCTATGTACACAGCAAATATTTATCTGAAGGAAAGTCTCCCCTGCTTCAAAGTGCCATCAACCCCAGTCCTGGAGAGCTGGGATTCAAGCCCAACTGTTAGATGTACTTTCAGCATATTCCGTGTCTCACTTGTGTCCTCTTTGCGAGGAAGTGACAACAATAGAATAATGGATTTAAAGCGTGAAGCAAGGAAAATTTCTATGACACTGACATTTTTCTGCATATTAATCTTAATTTCCTTTTTAATATATCCACTATTCTATAATCATTTCTTGAAGGCTGCACTGAAGTGATGTCTTTATCAAGCTGTCCAGAATGACACCTAGATTTCTTATACCTGCCAGGAGGGTAAACTGAAAACCCATCAGTATGAGTAAGACACCTAAATTAGTTCTTCCACAGGGCTCTGCTTAGCATTTATCTCCAGTACACTGAATTTCATATGCTCTCATTCTATCCATTCACCCTAACTTGGAACATTTTGGTGACTTGAAAGCCATCAGGTGTTGGGTTCTGGGTTCAGAACAGCCCACAGGGCTGTTACAGGAGGCGTGGGGATTCTTGTGCCCTCACAGAACACTAAAAGATGCAACTTACAGAATCACAGAATCACCAGGTTGGAAGAAACCCACCGGGTTATTGAGTCGAGTTCCTTCCTGAACGCTACGCTCACCATGAAAGGCAGAAAATACTGACTTCATGCACAGTGAAGTTGTTCCAAAATAACAACAAATATTATTATTTATAACTAATTTCAGATACATCAAAAATATTTAAACTTTTTCTTCAGAAGTATGGGGTTTGGCACCAGAAATTGAATCACAGACTTACCTTTGAATTTTACAGCTTTAATACAACCCCCCCCCATTGTTATATAGTGTTTTGTAATTGAATGTGATGTACTGCAAAATTCACCATGTATTAATCACTTTTCAAAAAGTGTTGGATTTTAAGCTTTTTGAGTAGAATCATTCTTTTCCAGCAACAAAATATACTGTTTTTTTTTTTTTTGCCTGCTTACATTTTTTTTCCTAGATGTTGCTGCTTTGCTGCTGGGATTTCAGCATCAGAAACTGTTAAATAATTCAAATGCCGAGAAAGATTTCTTATGCTATTGGCATATGGAACCAATTTTGAAATAAGGACTGGAAATGGATGTTATCTCAATTTCAGTGTCCAAGGAATATTTTACAGAAAATGCACCTACCTCACAAAAAAAACCTCAAAACAACAAACAAACTACAAAACACCCAAATCTTCTGTAAACCTATTCCTTCTTTTCTTCTTTATATAGATCTGTTTAGCATTCCTTTTTTATTTTTTGAAAACAGTAGCTTTATTTATTTTAGAATAAAATTTGAAACTACAGTGTAATAACATGGGAAAATATACAAGAAAAAATATTGATCCCTGCCCCCTCAAAAAAACCAAAGTACAATAAAGAAAACCTTTGAGATTTTCAACGTATAAAACTCATCATTGTTTATAGGAGTAAGTAATGACCATAGATATATTAGAGCAATGTAGTTAACAGCAGTTCGAAGTAACTTATGCCAGTTGAACAACAGAGAACAAAAACAGAATAGAAAATATAGCACTGGAATTTCACTGATACCAGCAAGAACTGTACCTGAACGGTTATGGCACTGTAAAGGTGAAATTCACCCTGTAGATATGACTGAGTAAAAAAAAAAAAATATCTATGTATCATTTAAATACCACCAAAAGCTCTGAGCTGAAAAATGGACAGGCTTTTGCTAGTGCTCTGCAAGGTGCTGAAACTCATACATTAATCTAAAATGTCTTTTTTTAGGAGGAGGAACTCACATTTCTCCCAATGGATACCATCATGTCACTGCGAGTTCCTCCAACAAACAGCATGTTGATCAAGTAACGTACAGTGCCTCAACATAACACTAATTTACAGGTGTACAGCATTCAAAATAAGCATATAAAAATACAGTCAGCTCAATTAAGGAGATTTAACATTCCCATTCCCTTCCTGACAAAAATTACTACTCAGGACAATACGTGTTTCTGAACTTTCTACTAGGACAGGTACTAATGTGCTTAAAATATCTTATAGTTGCTGTAACATATTCGTCCATTGTGTCATTTTATTATTACAATGTTAATAAATCAATATTAACACAATACTGATTATCAATGTGGCGATACACTTTATTTATAACAATATTAACCGTCGATCACAACATTTTGAAGTATAATATGCATTACGATTTCTTGTAAATACTTTTATTCACTTTACGGATATTTACAAGTTAAAAGCAAAACACCTACCTCAACTTCCTGAGTACGCAAGCATTACAAATGAGAAAAGAAACAAAGAATGAAATAAAGCAATATAAAAATATGTTAACATTCATCAATTTTCTCCTCGGCAGCCTTTTGAATGTGAAATCACTTCTTTCAGATGATCTTCACCTCCAAATGAAATCATTTTTTCTCTCTCTTTTCTGACCTTTCCACCTTGGCTGTCATGGCCCAGTTTTCATCTGCTGCATTATTAGGCAAATGCCATTCTATTTTAATAGCACACGTTTGTCTCATAAAGCACCAAAAAAAGGCACTTCCATTTCCTTTTGGCTGACACAAACACCAGAAAGTGTTTTTCCACATACTCATCTGTTACATACCTGATGTAAGAGAGAATTAATCACTTTTTCTACCCCTAGCTGACTTTAAAGACTATTTATTTGATGGACTTTGAAGGGAGAGCAAACCCAGGCACGGATCCACTTCAATACAACAGATGACAGCAACTCAGAAAACATTTTGATGAACAAATATTTAAAAATATCTTTCCTTCCTTGCTTAGAATTTACACTTCGAAGGTTTTGCCTATGGTTCAGTAGCTGTATGTGACTAAGTCAACCTTTTAATTAACCGAAGGGACTCTGCTCACCTAAAATCATGCATGAGAAAAGAAGAATTGATACAGCAAACCCAGACTGGATCTGACCCTCTCAGCTCAACAAAATGCTATATAAATGTGATTTATTGGCTTGGCCTACGCATATAGCCAGGAATGAATATGAACCCCAAACTCTAGGAATTGTGTGACCCTCTCACAGAGCACATAGTAATGGGAACAATACCGAGCTTTACTGCCAGGCTTGTGTTTCCAGGTCTCTGGAACCAATGTCTCGCATCACAGGTAAATACTCAACTTCCACTCAGAGAACAGCTCACATTCGACACCCCCACTTCTGTATCTGTTCATCACTTAAGCATAATGGAAACCTACTTCATTTTACCCTCAGGAAATTTAACTGAGAAATAAGTTATAATCATAACAAAGGGAAAATATTAGAAAAGCAAATCTAAATTGCTAGACTTGGGCCCAAGTTCTTTATTGTATTTTTATTATTTTGATTTGAGCAATCAAGAGACGAGATAAAATAGGTTTTGAATTGATTTAAATCCATTTTGCTGTATCACACACACTAAATTATTGTTATTAACAAGAGCAAAATATTTTTATCATTCAATACCTAGGTGTCAAATCCAGCCAACCTAGATTGATATGCCATCAACAAAGCCAATCGAGAAAATAATTATGTGGGAAACTAAGAATGCAGAGGGCATATTAAAAGGTGCCAGTTTAAAAGCACACAGAAGCTTCCTTAAAGGCAGAACTACCAAAAACCTCATTCGTCAGAACTCTTGAGATTCATCACAATTTATGCATAGGGTTCTGATTTGCAAAATTCAAACCTTGAACTAGACCAAGGTCTGTTACAATTCGCCATCAGTCACAGCAGGAAAATTACCAAATAAGACACTGGCCCCAACACCAGGACCTTACTACGTGACTGCTCTTTTCTCCTAGTACCCTTCCACATCACTACAACAATACAGTCAAACCCCAGAAATTAACAGTAAAACCAAACCAATTCATTCTCTTTTCCCCCACCAAATAACAAACAGCAACTTCTTACTGTCCTGAAGTTTAAGTATTTCAGTTATTCCCACCAAACCACATTTATTGTCACTTTTTGGTTTAGTTATCACCTAAGACTTGATATTTTGGAACAGTTAGTGATGCATGGTTCATCTAACACACAGGCATGCTCTATGCTTATTTAACTGTCAAGAAGAAGCTCTTGCAAGATGCTCTTGTTTATAAACAGAGCCAAACATTACTAAATACGTGCATAAATATTTATATTTTGTTGCATTAATTGAGCTTATAAGTTATTTGTATGAATCATGTACAAATGAGATGCTGAGTGAAAAAACTTGACAGAAAATCCCCCTTATTTCATGCTTTGCAGGATGAGCTCAGTTCAGTGTCTTCCCCCAAGGCCTGGGAAGATGATACTGAGCTGGATGAGCCCACAGGGTACAAAGCCATCACAAAACCCCTCTCACGGGTCTTTCCTGAAGAACTCATACACAAAGGGCATAGCCCCAAGAGGTGTCAGATAAACTTTTGGGGGTAATCTTAGTGCCCAGCTCCCCCTAGTCAACAAGAGCTTAAATTTCTAAGTAACTGCAGGAGGGATATTTAGTAACACTGGTTTGCAACCTGTTTAGTATTTTCCTCTTCCATCCTCAATCTATCATTAAACCTTTTTACCCTCATAAAGACCAGCTGGGTAAAGTTGTAATTACCAACTCATTGCTTTTTTAAAATTAGCTCCAGAAAGATGCAGCTGCAGTTTCTGCCTCTCTACCTTGCTGTACAGAAGATCATTCCAACACCAAGCAGTGTGAAAGCACCAGCTGCTGCCTGCTGAAGTCAATCTAGACTGTATCACAAATATCTCCCCAAGGCCTATTGCCTGTTTTAAGCAAACAGTTTGTGTCAGCAAGTTATGCGTTATTTATTTATTTTTTTAACAGGAAGAGAAAATATTTTACCCACCCAGTACTTCAGTGAATAAGTACTTCCCAGTGGTTCCTAGTGCCCAGAGTCTGCATTAGTGTTATGAGCCAATTTCAAATTCCTAAGCACATTAAGATACCTCCAACCACCACTGAGCTCGCTCGCTCCAGCCTGGGAAAGAGAATATGCATCCAAACAGGATGCTTTTGCTTAGTGAATCAGTAGGGTTTGTGCTGTGGATATCTCAATTGAAATTTGACAGGGGAAAGCTTTGAAAAGTTCAGCGATAAGATTCCCAGAGAGACCAGGAGTGTAGGGGTTTAATCAAAGAACAAGCAACGTTGAGTGGTGAAACTGAAACAAAGAGCTCCAGACTGTAGTAGTACCACATGTATGTAATGAAAGGTCTGAGGATGTCAGGACCCATCCAGAATACTGCATTAAGAAAAATACAATTAAATTATTTAGCCCAGAATGAAATGGTATAAAGGATTCACATTGGACTTATGTATTATGATAAATACATTAACACCCATTTAATAATAGCAGTATAAAATACATATCCAAATAAGTCCTTGGATCTGTATGGCATAGAAAAGATGCTTGACCATGTATTACAATCCCAGATGTCCCATAACACTCAATTTATCAGCATATGTACTTTTTGTTTAGCTATCACTAATGTGCAAAATAATGTCTGCTGCTTAATATAGACAAGAATGTTACCTTTTTCTTATTTTCATAAATTGAAAGTATTTTGGGGATTGGTTGGGTTCTTTTGTGCTGTATAAGGAAACAAAACTTGGCACTCCTGTTTTACTGGAAGATTTTTCCAGAAGGTTTCACAGACAATATGAAGTAAGTGGTAGGCAGAATTTTCCATGCAGGCTTTCTTCACCCACAGTCACAATGGTTCATTGGAGTGGTAAAATTTAAGAAACAAAATTAAAAGATTTAAGAAAAAAAGATTAAAAAAATAAGTTATCACTGAGCTCATGTCAGTCAGAATAAGTATTCTCATCTTTTAGAACTCAATCATATAGCCTTTCACTCAGAAACCTTCCAGCTGCTCTAATGTTTTGAGGGTTTTTTGTTTCATAAAAAGACAAATTTAGTAAGATTTAAAAATATTTGGTAAAAAATAACCAAACCCACTCTTTGTTTATCCATAAGAATGAAGCCCGAGGGAATGTCTACAATGTTGAGGGCAAGCAGATGCTCATTAACTCTGCTTGTGCTTCAAGCAGGATGAACGAGGGCCAGCTGTGAGCCAGAAACTACATCACTGCTTCAGCACAGAACTGTGCCAGCATACATAGCTGAAACATTTGAGCGGCTGGAACAATCAAAACTGTCTACATTAGCTTCTGCTGAAACACCTAAAACTGTAAAAAAAGTGCCTTTGTTTGATTATTCTTTGCAGGCTGCTTTTTAGTAGACTAACTTCAGAAACAGATTATAGAATCACAGAATCACCAGGTTGGAAGAGACCCACCGGATCATCAAGTCCAACCATTCCTATCAAACCCTAACCCATGTCCCTCAGCACCTCGTCCACCCATGACTCAACCACCTCCCTGGGCAGCCTGTTCCAGTGCCCAATGACCCTTTCCATGAAATTTTTTTCCTAATGTCCAACCTAAACCTCCCCTGCGGAGCTTGAGGCCATTATCACTTCTGCATGAACTCTTCCTCTTAGTAGCATGTGCTAAATAGCCTCTTACCCCTGCCAAGAGTTAAACAATTCTTTCTAACTTTATTTTCATCGTGTGTTTCACACTTTAGTCCCACCAGCCTGGAAAGTGTAAAGCTCTCACAAGCCCAGAAAGGTAAAACTCAGGAGTGTCCCAATGTATGGGCTTGCGGATCTTTGTTGGAGATCCAAACAGATGCTACAATACCAAAACCAGAATGAAAAACAGAACCTTACTTGGTTGCTTATGCGGTATATTAACAACACAGACTCATCAGCTACAGAGACTCAGCCACAGAGACAAAGAGAACTAAAGCTCCACAGCGTGCAAGAGATCCAGATTGCAGCAGCTGTTTGTGGACTCATCACCATGGAGCTCCCAGCCAAGGAGCCAAGCCCAAGCAGTGTGGCACAAGACAGCAGAGCTGTCACCCTCACAGGGGGCCAGAGAATAAGCATATTTTCTGTAAAATCTGCTTGTCGTCATTGCTTGTTTTTTGCCAAAACCATTGCGCCTTTACCTAGGATTATTACTGTGAGGTGAAGAGCAGTCCTTGCAGGTTCTCTCTATCTAGAGAAAAGTATTGCTAATAATCATATTCTTTCAATAGGTGGAATATTTAAAACATATCTTGTAAGGAGAGCTACTAAACTCTTCCCATGTCTTAGTTTTCATTCAAAGGTTCCAATTACATACTTAGAAAGCAATTGTTTTTAGGCTGTTCAAAAACTAAACACATTAAGCTGGGAGGTTATAAAACCATTGGCGATGTTGCTTCACTTTCAGTATCCTTGTTGCTTTGAGAGTGCACTTGCAGTAGCTGTTTGTGATGGATACATCGGCCCTTTTCAGATAAATATTTGGGGTTTGTATCAGGAGAACAACATCCATACAAAAGAATCATAATGCTACCACTGCTTTCACATATAAGAACTGCTTTACAGTGAATAACAATCTGCATAATGATTAAATACATAAAGTTATTTCTCATTTTATTTTACAAGAAGTCTTCAGAAATCTGTTGAGTCATGTGATTTTTGGAAAAAAATTACCATTATGGAAATATTTTCCATTTGAAATAAAGCAATGATTGTCCTAACAGCAAAGTTACGAAAGAAAAGTTATGAATAAAATCATAATAATATTCCACTTAGATATAAAAATCTCAATGGTTAAAACATATAAGGGAATAAGCAGCCAGTTATTATGTCCTAAATCTTTAAAATTACACCTTTAATGCATAACTAATGACTGGAAACAGAGACTGCATGGATTATATTGAATTATAAGCAACAAACTGTCCCTGGGAGCACATGTGCATTTGTTTGCATTTCATCTGTAGCTTCAAGGGAAACGTAGCACCAAGTCTTGTTGAGAAAAGCCTCTATAAAAGGTTAACTCAAACTAGCTATGCTCCTGACAGAAAGGACAACTTTGCAGCCCCTTAGTCTGTTTGAGCCAGTATTTGAAATTTCTTAGAACTGCATCAGGAAAAAGTAATCACAGTTAAGCAGTCTATGAAATAACCGGGGGCTGTGTGAGACTGTCCTACACATTCAGAAACCCTGTGAGCTATTACAAATATGTGATCTCCATTCTACTGTATAATAGCGTTTTGTTAATTGTCTTGGGAATTTTATTCATTCTAAAAAAAGAACACAACATGAAAAATTTTTGCACGAAACCAACAGCAAGCTTAACGGCACGAAAATAAAGACATGCAATAGTTGCTGCAAAGAGAAATCCTCTCCTTGTTCAATCAAGCACTCTGCAGTGTTCATCACCAACAACTGAACATGTAGTAGGTTACTGAAATATCATGATCAGCTTATAAAAGTTATCATCTGGTGATGTTTTCCGTAACAGTTGGGGCTGGCTGATTCAAGTGAAGCCCCTGTTTTGTTATTCAGAGACTTGTGTTATTTCTACCCATTTCCTCAAACATCGTAGGAAGTGCGTAACGTAACATTTTACTGATGGTTCCTCATTCACTGTTAAACAGATGAAATCCAGATTATTCTGAATATTAAGAAACTAATTTCTTTTGTCAGCTGTAAAGCAACAATAACAAAAAGTCACCTTTCACAAACGATTGCTACTTGCCATCTGGTTGAAGAAATACTATTTCGGAGGGAAACAGTTTTAGTTGGAATCTCAAAGGATCTAACTCAAAAACTCAATTAAAAAAAAAAAAAGTAAGATAAAAAGGCCAAAGAAACAAAATATTCCAGTTCAGGCAAAGGATAGCTAAACTGCAGTAAGAGTTCCATTGGGATTTAAATGCCAAGGCTGTTAACGTCCACAGAACAAAGATTTCCATATGCATTGATTCTATTTTATTTTAGCAGGAGACAGCACCTGACTGCCCAATTTGTGCATAATTTGTTCTCAAGAAGTCCACAGAATGCTGTCCAAATGTAACTTCAGATCAATGCTAAACATTTTAAGCCACAAAAATTAAACTAAAATTCCAGTTCTGTTTCCAAAGAAAACAATGATCCAATAGCTTAATTTACACACCTGTATTTGCTAGCAAAGGCAGTATCATTATTACTGGATAAAGATTTTACTCCATTTGACTACTGCAACCATCTTGGTACCTTCCCCTCAAGGAAAGAGATAAGTAACCTCTATGAAGGTTCAAACTAGGCACAGAACTACTCACCTCAAACGACTGTCACAGATACCACATCACTACACCAGTTACAAGTTGATATACGAACAAACACCACTATGTCAGCTACAACCTGACCACATTTTGCTTCAGAATCAGGACAAACAAGCAAGTGGAAAGATTCAAATATGACAGACTGATGTTATGTGATTTCAGAAACTGAACATTTTATGTTTTTCATTGGCTCTTGATTCACCATTTAGAATTCTTAATTGTGTACACAGGGAATTTCACACAGAAACAAAACATTCAGTGTGAAAACTGTCGGTTACCGACACATATTCAGAACTGCTCAGAAAAAAGATTAATAGAAAATCCACTATATATTTTGTATTATGCTTCCATATATGTGATTATGGTGAAAAAGCAGCATTAAAGCAAAATTCTTTTGAAGAAATTGAAAAAACTAAACGACCTTTTATGTTTTAGAGTAGCGCGATTCTTGGATCTAGGACAGACATCTGAAAGTGTCTCCTGTGGGGAGATATAATGCACTTTTGAACTTGCTAGAACACGCGCCTCCGTGCATCAGCGATAAAAGGTCAGTATGTGGTGTGGCACGGCATGGAATGCACAATGACATGTGAAAGTAAGATGTAGCAAAACTTTATTCTACAATCTCATGAACCTTCTAACCAAGCAACCATGGCTCAAGAGAATATATACCTTCCAGATCTCAAAACCACATTTTTGAACTCTTCCGCTGTAAACAAACAGTATATTCCTGATCTCTAGACACTACAGTTACTCACTGTTAAAGGGATTAAATAATGAAATTTGTCAAAAGCAAACCAAACCGGCATTTCAACAAGGAACAGAGGCTGAATAAAACAGCACTGAGAGACATCTGAAGAGCACTGAAGGTCATAAAGACTTCTTAAGACACGGGAGAACATATGAATTTTGATCAGTTGTAATGTTACACCTGAGGTCTAGTACAACTAGTTATTGAATTCTAACAACTGAGAAAATAGTTCAAACATGCAGTGTAACTAATCTCCAAACCTTGGAGATGTAAAATCAGAAGAAATATGTATCCTAGAGAGCAGCTGCCTCTACATAATATAAAATTAAGCAAATGTGCTGAAGATTTCCAGATCTCCAATCGTGTCTCTAATCGAACCTTCCCTCCAACACAGACACACACATTTATTATGAATTTCACACATTTGTTAAGATTACAGTAAGTAAATCTCAACATTGTTCTGTTATTCTTAAGACCATACACATTTGTATGTCCTTTAAAACAACTGCCGTACATTAACATTAAGAAAACCACAAGATAAACTTCATCTCCACAAACGCTATGTAAATGCTAAATCATATATGTTTGAGATTCCTGAGCAGCTCTTACTTATTTTTTAGGAAACTCAGTGGAGTTTGAAGAGCTAATTAAAACATGGGATTACCTGCAATGAAACTACTTCTTAGTAGCTGGACATTCTTATTTGTGGTACATTAAGGTCATTCCCATTGCTCACCCCATTATCTAAGGAACAATTTGAAGATGTGTTTAATTTGTTATAAGGTAACCACAAAACATTAATTGTAATCACGTGTTAACAGGGAAACACAAACCAGAAACTTTTACAATTACTAAGAGACAAATGTCTTGGGACTTGCCTGCCTGAAATTGGAGTAAAGTCAGGAATGTGAAAGCTCAGCTGCGGTAACATTCAGATTATTACCTTGCTTGACACTGTCGTTTCTGAAATTGTATTTTGGCAGAACCCAGGAATGCTGTCAAGCCATTTGTCAGCTCAGTCAAAGATAATATGAGCTGGTAGAATATTTCAACGCAGGTGAACTCATTTTCACTGAAGTATTCTGAGAAACATTTGCAAGGCAAACTGCAATCTGAAATCAAGAGACAAACACCCAGCCGAGTGAAAGTACCCCAGAGAATTTCATCATTTGCTTGAGGACTGGAAAAATCTGCCCGATATAAGATTCTCCCAAATGCCCCAGTTTGTCTAGTCCTCAAAAGATTATGGTTAACCACACTGAGACATTAAGGCCGCCACAGCTTTGCAGAGGATGCTTAAAAAGAAACAGGGTCCTCAGCCCCAGCTTGGAGGCTGCATACACTTGTTTTCACGTTAGAACCTTGCAAACAGTTAACAAAATGCAAATGATGGTTGAATGTATTGTTTCCTAACTGTGGATTGAGAACACTGATGGCTGAAAGCCACTATGTTTTGTGACAGGGGAAGGACTGGACCCTTCACTAGCTGCGATTTGCACAAGCATGTTTGCAGATAAAAAGAACATCTACAATAAGCCTCCTACAGCACAGAGTCTGACATCTACATCAACGGTGCCTGAGCAGTGGATTTTCAGGATGGATTCATTCCTGCTGAGGATCCAACATCCACTCTGCACGTGAAGTCCATGCTTTGCTTCACACTAGCTCCAGCCTGATCCCCTGAACTGATCTCTTGGTTATTAGGTACACAGATCTCCAATCACATCTGCTTTGTCCTTTCATCAACAAGGAATCCAATCCACATGTGCTGCAACGTGAACAGTAATTGAAGACAACTGGGAGACTTCGGTGGAGACTAAAATGCTAAAGAAGAAATGCTGTGTGCTCACTGCACAGTGCTTTGAAGACCTTTGAGGACCAAAATAGATCCTGATAAAATACTGGATGATTAAGGCATCTAGATCATGTGAGCTGGAGCGCTGTGGGCTGAGCCATATTACAATACTAACTGAAGATAAAGTGATAGCAACGTCTGACACAGTGCGAGATGAATCCAGAAAGTTAAGTGTAAAGCAAGAGCAAGGGGGCAAGCAAGGACATCAAGAATCAGCTGCCATCAGAACACGTTCTGGATTTTTTAATAATTCTTTTTCTTCTAGCAGACCCTTCTCTGAGATTACATCTATAGTTCACCTCTGAGAAAGACTGGTAGATTCTGAAATTTGCTGGAAGGCATCATTATATAAGTGTAACTACCCTTTCAAAAATCAAGTGTCATTAATCATGACAAGAGCCGGGAAGAGCTTGAAGAGACAATGAAGCTCACATCTGCTCAGAAGGATGAATAAACATACACTCACACCAACATCCCTGCATAATCCAGTGCTGCTTTATTTGTCCACTACACTCAGTAAAATCCTCTCTTCTCTGTATCTAAAATTAGGCTACAAAATTGGAGCCTTTCCGTTATGAAAAACCCACACTAATATACTTAGACATCTCAAATACCCATATTCAATATTCCGTGTGATTCATCACTCTAAGTTGTGACCCTGTAGTGTGCTTTCCTGGTTACTATATCCGTGCAATTAGGTTTTCAACCGCAGCGTTTTGCCTTCATTCAAAACTGCCTTCACTTACCAGTTTACAGCTTATTGTATCTAGTTCTGCGTGGTTAATCTAAAATTCCTGCCTCAAAAAAAATCATCAAAATCTCAAAGTAAGGTGGGGAGGCCAAAAGTCATTAATCATAAATCTTTATAATTTTGTTTTTTAAGACCTTCAGCATCTTCTGAGCATCACTTCAATTTTAAAGCTTTTATCCTGAAGGCTTGTACTAACATTAAAGAGAACTATGCAATTACCTGTATATCTTTTATTCCCTTCTGTAGGGTTCAGTGGTTCTACATTTTACAAATGCTCTAAAGATTTCTGTGTGATTGCTGACAAGTTCAGCAGCAGAACGAGTGGTTACTGAAAACCGTTAGCAGTGTGTTTTGTTCTGTGCCTACTGCTTCAACTTTAGTGTGCAACTCCCTAACAGATTTCTCATTACCCATGTTTCTTCTCCTTGGCTCAGATTTTCTTCTTGATTTTGCATTCAGTCAGGCTAAAAAAACCTTCTCCCTCACTGATCTCTTAAATTTATTATAACTTCATAACAGTTTTCAGTGACCCACGTTAAATTTTAGTAAAAAAAACACAGAATCACAGAATAACCAGGTTGGAAGAGACCCACTGGATCATCGAGTCCAACCATTCCCACCAATCCCTAAATCATGCTCCTAAGTACCTCATCTACCCTAACCTTAAACACCTCCAGGGACGGCGACTCAACCACCTCCCTTGGCAGACCGTTCCAATGCCTAACCACCCTCTCCATGAAGAATTTTTTCCTAATCTCAAGCCTAAATCTCCCCTGGCGGAGCTTGAGGCCATTCCCTCTCGTCCTGTCCCCTGTCACTTGGGAGAAGAGGCCAGCTCCCTCCCCTCCACAACCTCCCTTCAGGTAGTTGTAGAGAGCAATGAGGTCTCCCCTCAGCCTCCTCTTCCCCAGGCTAAACACCCCCAGCTCTCTCAGCCGCTCCTCATCAGGCCTGTTCTCCAGCCCCCTCACCAGCTTCGTTGCTCTTCTCTGGACTCGCTCCAGAGCCTCAACATCCTTCTTGTGGTGAGGGGCCCAGAACTGAACACAGGACTCGAGGTGCGGTCTCACCAGTGCCGAGTACAGAGGGAGAATAACCTCCCTGGACCTGCTGGTCACGCTGTTTCTGATCCAAGCCAAGATGCCATTGGCCTTTTTGGCCACCTGGGCCACTGCTGGCTCATGTTCAGTCGCTGTCAACCAGCACCCCCAGGTCCCTCTCCTCCTGGCAGCTTTCCAACACTTTACAGTAACACTTTTCTGTCTTTTTCCCTTTTTCATCCAAGTATCTCTAACCTAATCTTCATAATATCCATCTATTATTTTTCATCTCCTCTAATGATGACCACAGCCTAGCTTTTCAGCTTCCTGCAATTGGCATCTCCAATGTAGTCTCACATTGCTCTTTCACACTGGCATTTCTTCAACATGAAAAACAACTCCTATTTTGCTTGCTTTCTTTTTCACTTCTGGCTGTCATCTAGATACCATGATTTTTTCACTCTCTGTCCTGACACATTTGATGGATTTTCACTAGAATTTCTTTCTCCTACATGTCCTTGATATCTTTAATTACCTATTTCTCTTCGTTTACTTTGCACTCACGGGGACAGATTATATTCTCAGCTATATCACTATAAATCAGGAGGAGGTGAACTGAAATTAGCAGATTTATGCAGTGATGCAAATGAGAGCAGAATATGGACTAAAGAATTAATACCTGATTTATTTCAATACAAATAACAGAAAATTATGGCTTAGAATTTATAATGCTTCCTCCTAAGCTTAAACATAACAGATTCCTTTCTGAATATATTGGCCATCTGCAGCAACAGCACTAGCAAAAACATTGGTTCATGATTTGCTGATAATATAGAGAAAAAAACAAGGAACGTTACCCATCTCTAAATAAAAGTAAGGGTTGAAGGAATTTCCTGAAAATTTATTTTATTATTTAGGGGGTACTCACAGAATCTTGCCTTTTTTTTTTTTTACCATTCTGCCACTTCCAATTCTTCATGTATTTTTTGACGTTGAGATAAACAGTGATTATTTACACCACAGTATTCATCAGTTAGATGATTGCCTCCTGCTTCATATTTCAAAATCAGAAAAAGTTGGCTTTTAGAGAAATCTGAACAGTTTATTTGTTTGTGGTTTGAATCATCCAGCAGTTCTCTGAGAACTTAGCCAAAGAATTTATCTTCAGGAAGCTCGGCAGTTACTCAATGCAATCCTATGGCCACACCCCAACAATTTACTGCCAGTAAACCTGAGCATAATAATGCTCTCAGTTAATGGCAATTCCCATAGTCCTGTGCTGCATATATCAGAATCTAGTTTCAGTTCATTCTGGCCTGACAATAACATCATATTTTTTTCATTCAATGGATTTAAATTTCCAGTTCACTAGGAAGAAATCCTCCAAGTGCTTCTAATCCATGATTACTTCCGACATGTTACTTTAATTGTCGAGTCTCTCTTCTTTTATGTTGAGGGTTGCGAAGCACCTTAGCTCTATCACTACTTTTTGGTTTATTTTGCCATTAGTTCGACCACGGAGACACTGAGCACTGGTGGTTAGCCTGGGATCTACCAGCATGAAGAAGCAGCCCTTTAAATGCAGACATATTTCTTCTCTTTACAACCTGTAGAAGCAGAGAAGCAGGCACAGCACAGGCTGGGCAGCTCTGCCAATATTGTACGTCGTTGGCAGGAGTGGATGGCAAAGGAGTTCTGGTAGGAAGCTGAGCATCAGTTTGTCAGCAAGCAGCATGAGGCTGTGAATATGGTGCGGGGCAGGAGCAGATGAGTAGAGGTTTGGGTGTAAAATGCTACAAATAACAGCTGTGCTGGAGGGCAAAAGTTGTTGGGGATTAAGGGCTCTGAAATGTGTCCTGGATGCCTCGTGGTTGCAAGAAGAGAGTAGTTCAGATGTAAAGAAAGGCACACGCACCTGCTCCCAGGTCAGGTCTCCTGGACAGGCTGGACTGGACTCTGATGACCTTAAGGATAAGTAAAGTGGGAGCGCTGATGAAAGCAATGAAGGAGAAAGGTCTCTGATCTTTTATGCAAAATTTTGGTCACACAGTTTCACAAGCTGTTCACACAGCTGCGTTTTTGAAACTTTTTTTTTCTGTAGATGGCACAGTAAACTTCAAAGGTAACTTTGCCAAAGTTAAAATTGATAATTTTCCCAAAAAGGCAGCAGCTGGCCTTTGTTTATTTTCTAACTCATCTACATGCCCTGTGCTCTGCTCCTTCTTTGCCTGATTCGCTCTGCTGTTCTCCACACATGGCTGACCAGAACATTCTCCTCTTCCCCGAAGGAACAGTTATCTTGCTTCAGACTGTTGTTTTCCCCAGCTTTCTCCTCAATAATTTACAATTGTCTCCTCCTTTCCCAGTGCTCGCACTCGGGAAACAGTCATTCAAAACCACCTAATCATACCCTCAAAAACGAGCTACTCAAGTTGTAGCAGCTACAATTATCTAATCAAAATGCTGACAAATCATAATGCCTCAAAATATGCCTTGGATCCCAGAGAGGAATCCTTTTTTGTCAATATATCTCTTGGAATGCCAAAACCTGCTTGGGTCTTTAAAGTACAGAGCTCTGAGCCACCTGTGCACGCTGAGCTGCTACAGATAGCTCTCCAGCTCAGAAGACTGATAGCTAAAATATTGATTTTATTAACAGCATATATATTCACCTGGCTGTCACTGAGCATGCTTAGCTTTTCTGGAACGCATGGCAAAAAACCCTGAGATGGAAGAGGGAAAGAACAAGGCTGGACACATGCACAACACAAATATGCTTCCGAAGCAAGAATCACCCTATGCTGGCTGCCTTATATATCAATATGCATTCCAGTTCATCAGTAAAAATAATGTAATTTCCGAAAGAATCTGGGGGATGCTCTGAGGACCTCACATCTCCTATGCCAAATTCATATAAATCCACAAAATACCCAATTCTACTTGAAACAATTTTCTTCCTTTTGCAGCATTATGTCCTACACTTTCAGATGCTAAACAAGCTTTTAACATGGTTTATTTACTACAATCTTCTTGTTAGCAATTGGAGCAATGTTCCAACTACAGCAGAGTGGCACAATGATAGATTCTACACTCGAAAGTGATTTGGAGATGAAAAAACATATTATTATATATTCAGTTGCTGTGATGTAAGTACATTAGGTACAGTCTGCAAATTTTTTAATGGGTTCTTAATTTTTGCCATAAGCCATTTTCGCCCTTACAACACACAAGAACAACAGAAAAAGTAGGAAAAGTACATTTAGTTTCATTATTAAGCCTCCAAGGGTTTTAATAAGCCTGTTTGCTGGGGGCAATTACTCATGTAATATGGCTCTGACTGCTTCAGTTCCACATACCCTTCTTGTCCCAGCACATTTCCAAGCCTGCAAGAACACAGTTTAGCCTCCCCTTTCCCATCGCAGCTCTCCACCGTGATGGGCCTGATTAGCTGTTCCCCTGCTGCTGCAGTAAAATGCTGCAGAGTGGCTGATGGATATATACAGGGTGTGAACGAAGACAGCTTCTGCAGCCATCCATAAAATCAACTCATTTAAATTGCTCGCAGTCTGCTACCTGAGAGGAGTACTGGAAAAAGTGAGAGGGGAAGAAAGAAATCCGTTTTCTTTTTATTTTGTAAAGATATTAGTTTGGCTTTAGCATCTGGAATGACAAAGTGAATGACTAGATCCGAACAGAACCCAGGGTATCACACCTGATAACAACTAAGGGATGGATTTCCCAACAAACAAAAATAATGTGACAGCATCAGGTCCCCTTTCCTCGGGAGCACACGCTCTTGATCAGCAAACATCAGAGGCAATTTCCTATGATGACTCACCTATCACAAGCCTGAAAAGAGGATTTGTTTAAAATAAACAAACTTGAACAAAACAGTGAATATATTACACTACAGTGTTCTAAAAGAAGCTAAATGAACAAATTTGCTTAAATTCTGACAGCCAGAAAAGAAGAGCTGGCCGAACCTTGAAAGCACATAAGCTGAGGCTGCTACTATCAACTTAAAGTCTGACTCTGCGCTGTCTGACTTCGTCATGAAGTGGAGCAAAAACATTTCTCGGAGACATTTTTTTCCTTTGGGGGAGGAGGAATAAAAAAATATCCACACCAAACCTTCCTCTCCCCAACATTACACCCAGCTTTTTCTTTGTTCTTTTTAATTTTTTTTTTAGTTACGTATCAAATACAGAGCTATTATCTTAATAAACTCCCTATTTTTTCACACAGTGATACACACCCTTGAACAAAACAGGGCTTCACTGAAGCCTGGTGCTACCTTCTTTCACTTAGACTGTAAGAAACACCAGTGAACAGACTGCAGTGCCGCTTCCCTCTCCTACACATACAATTGGAATTACAATGAAATGCTCTGACATGCAGGTTAGTCACAAACTAAGGCAGCCCTCATTAAAAAACTGAGAGGTGAAATATGCCACAATAGACCACAAATCTAGAAACAGTTAAACAAGCTAGAGCAGTGTGGGAAACAGGTACATAAATAGCTTTGTAAACTTCTGTGGAAGATTCCAAAGACAGTTGCACTTGATCACCATTATTTTATTATTAACAGTAGGCAGAAATATCTTGTTAGGTTAGAAAAAAATCATTAAATCATTTAGGTTAGAGAAGACTGTGAAAATTCTGTGATGTCAAACGCAATGAATGAAGTAAATAAATAACTTTTACTCTGAAGGAAAAGAGGGAGTAGTACTACCTTTACTAAAATATAGGAATCAGAAGCAAGTCAGATAAACTCTTTCCAAATAAAGTCAGAGGTAGACTTCAGCCACCACAATGACTGGAAGTACCATTCAAATGACTAGCAATGGAAAATTATAGTAATTTCAATCAGATTTGGGCTATCCTATATTAAAACCAGCTCAAACTGAAATGCAGACACACTTTGAACCATAAAGAAATTTCATAAAAACCAGAATATGATACTGGGAAACATAAACGACTGTGTAAGTGACAACAAAAAGTTGTAGGATTGAAGCCAAAACACTGACTGCTCATTCAATGGAAAAAGTAATTATCATACTAGAAATAGACACACACACCAAATCTTGGGCATTTCAGCTTTTCTTTCTCTCTTCGTCCAGCACTGAGAAACTCCATTCCTAAATTAAGATCTCTAATAACATCGCAATATAAATAAACAAATACATAATGATACAGTAAAGGATGCGGAAGAATTCAGCTCCTCCTGTCAAAGGGTAATGCAGGGAATCGGACCAAAGTATTATAACAGATCACTGTGACTGTGAAGTCTATGAATCTCTGAGTGTGGAAAAAGCTGGCACATTTCCCATGCACAAAAAGGGAAAAATTGACCTTTAAAAATTACTTCAAAAATGACTGTCTGCTTCATTATGCAGGAACAGTACAGTCTGTGACTTTATTTTAAAGTTTACCTTATTGTTATAAGGCTCTGCTACGATTCACACACATTTAAAAAACCAAAGTAGCACTTGCCCTGCTAGTAACATTTTGAGTGAAATAAGAGCATCTGTAACGTTAAATGTCAGTACATTCAGTATTAAACTCAGAATCTCTATACCTACTGTAGCTGAAAGTTTTACAAAGACAGACAGTTCCAATTTAAGGATTTCACATGATCAAGAAGCAACTGGATAACTCCTAGTTAATTCTAACTCCTTAAGAGCGTTACTGCTAGTGTGAATATGTCTAGTTCTAAGTTCTAAGCATCTACAGTGACATTCTGGTGTCTTTTTGCTAGTAAAAGGAATGAGTTGCATTCACATAAATTTGAAAAAGCTGGCAGAAATCGTCATCTGCTAAGATCTCATGGAACCTGAGGGACCCCAGGCTAGAACTGCAGACTCAACCTTTTCCACGTGTAAATTTTCCTGCTTGGTATAATCATAGACCTAGAGAACATGAGAGTAAGCTTAATGAAAACAAACCTTCAAATCTCATTCTTCATGCAAACATAGCTAAGGTTTGATGATGTACTGTGTATTATTGTAATTTATTTATACTGTCTAGGTGCAGCTTTTCAGCTATATGTTAGCAAAGCTAACAGAGACTGGCAGGCTACATCTCTCAAAGATCTATATTTGATATACCTTGCACTTATCTTAACTGTATTAACTAAAATATTATATTTAACTGTATGAATAACACCAGGCATGTAAAATAGAACATATAAAACCCCAAAAATCTGTCATTTGTGGGGGTAGTCTTTTTGTTTCATTTTTGAAAAAAAAAAAAAAGACAACAAAAAGGGCACTTATCATAAAAGTGATAAATTCCACAGATTTTCATCCAAAATGCAAACAACTCCTGAAAAACAAATTCCTTCCCATCACCCAGTTACACATATCAAGGAAAAAGCCTTTCTTTTGCAGGAAATATTTATAAGAAACTAACAATCCTCCCTCACGATCTTGCCACCGAGCTCTGGCACTTGCATTGCATTCAGCACGAGCCCATTCAACTGGCAGAAAACTGTGACATATACAGCGTATTTTGGAATGGACGGCACAATCAATATTGACGTTGGCAGCCTCTCTTGAGCAGAGACATGGATACACAGCACCGAAGCTCTGGAGGTTCATTGCTCTGCTGTAGCCCGGCTGCTGACTGGGCTTGAATGTTCCAGAAAGTAAGCTGTGTGCAATTAGCTTTTTCCAAATTAATTGTCCATCCTCTTTGCAGTGGTTTTCAAGTTGAGTCTGCTTCAGTCTTCCATGTACTTGTGATATGTTACATGGCTTTATTTTACTTCCAGGCATTTGTTCATCCCTGCTTCTAACTGGGCATGAGGAGTGGGATCATTAGGAACAGAGAAAATCAGGCAAAAGAGGCAGACGGAAACCACTCCAACAAACCTGTACAACTAATGACTGCCTAGATAGCCTAGTGTATCTTGGCATGAGATACAAAGCTTAGGTACTTTGAGAAAAGATCTGTTATTGTTTCTTCTAATATTTCCAAGAACATATTTCAGTTGTGGCTTTCAGTCGAGGAAATTAAACTTCTGTCTGCATACAACACAATTAATTCCTCAGGAAAACCCAACCAGTTGTTCTTATCAGAGTAACCTACCTTACAAGTTTTGTGACCACAAATAGCGTATATACAACAGCATAAGCTGTTGGTCATTCCCATCCAACCTTACAGTATATTATCTTCCCCAACAGATAATCAGTTTGTAGAAGAAAAAAAAAAAAAAACAAAACAAAACGGAACACAAACTGAAGTGTCTGTTTACTGCAGGAGAAGCAGTGCACTTCCAACTCTCCCAGCACAGCTGTGTCCCAGGTACTGAAGTGTAGAAATGGAAAGTTAGTTCTGCTTCAAAATTCAGGCTAAGCAAATTCTTATGGAAAATGCTATCACAACACACCCAAGACAGTGGGAAAGAAATATCATGAAGTGAGCAAAACCAATAAATAGTCTCTTCATCCCAATCACCACCTGTTTAATTCTCATCATTTTCTCTTAATCAATAATTTTGTGTTCTACACACCCAATGAAAGAGATACTGAGAAAGGTTCTTCAGTTACACTCATGCTGCCTATTTAACACCACAGGATAGTAACAACATCGCTGAAGTACAGCTTGATCCATTTTTCTTAGATAATAGCTGGTTTTAGATCAAATACAAATTGCAGAGGTTTAGCCTTTCCATTATGTAATTTAATTGTCACCCTCTCCCTCCTTTGCACAGAATAAAGATAAATGCCTTTTTAGCTTCTTGTTTTGTATCCTTCAGACAGACAAAGCATGGATGAACATATTAAACACTAGAGCTGTTCTGTCCTGGTGAGAGTGAGTGGATCATTTTCTTTGCTTCTTCTGGCCTGCTACAGAAATCTATAGCACATTAATCATTTCTGAGCTCAATCCCAGTATGAGGTGGGAGCAGAGTAATTTACTGTGTCTGCATTAGATTTTTCTTTCATCAGACTTTTACACGGCTCACTGGAAGAAACTAATACTTAATAAACTTAACAGGGATGTATTCCTGTTGAGGCAACATTTCTCTTACCCAAATGCAGAAATGAATAATTAAGTCTCTTAAATAAGGACCTATCATATAATAAATCCTGGAGTCATTCATGCCATAAATTGAACTAATTAAATTAGGGATGTTTCTTCCCTAATATACAATAGATATGTAAGCACTGACACAGCACAGTGAAGTTCGTAATACAAATGCCTATGCAGGTTAGCCAAAACAGACGAACAGGTTCATGGATATCATCACTGGAAAATGGATTAACCACATGCTGTAACTTTTAGAATAAAACCTCCATCATCTTTATTCATGAGGCACTGTACTTCTCAAAGCTGTGTGTTGAACAACCACAACTTTGGAGTTGGTGGAACCTTCTGAAATACAAAGAACAGGTCTGAAGACGTTGCAAGACAGCATTGCAATGGGGATAGAATGGAAATATGTGCTTTCTTACTAGCAAGTGTGGGACACATTTTCACAGCCGTTAAACCTAATGTGGGCTGAAAAAAATCTGCCATCACTCTTCATCATTACTTTTTCCTACGTCATCTCTTCATTGCCTCAGCACAAGTGCTCACACAGCTAGCGATGTGGCACCCGGATCAGGAACTGCCCTGATTAAAGAACTGGATAGGATCTGTCTCTGTTCTCCACCTCCTACTCTTATTCATCTTTATCTCCTCCACCGAATCTCCTTTAGGAATGCTGAGAACAGCTTATGCCTTGATGGTACCGAGGAGAGCAGTATTTAGCTACTCAAGGTACTTTTCAGGGCACAGAGGCGTTGCCATAATTTATGACAGGAGCAGACTTGATAGATGATCCCAGAGGCCTCCACTAAACCACTGAGGTGGGGAGAAGAGCCAAGAGAGGAATTCATCCCCCTCTCCATCTAATAGGATTCAAATCAAAGCACTCGTTTCTCGTGAAAATGTTGTATCCACTTGTCTTGCATCTGAAAGGAAGAGAAGCAAGAGCTCTCCAGCGCTCTCGAGTTTAGAAACTGAAGATTCATGAGCTCAAAATGGACATTCATATTCTCTGTTGTTATGGGTGATGAGGCATAGTTAAAAAGTTTTTTCTTTGCGTAAGAGTAAGTCTTGATTTATAATGAATGATAATTCACTATCACAGAAAAATAAAGAACATAGCACTCAGGTTAATGTTCTGGCAACTAAATGACCAAAGTCATCAGTAAAATCAGGCTGTTAAAGTCTCACAAAACATCTGTACACAACTGTCACTGGCCTATTAACACAAGCAAACAGCAGCTATTATTTTAATTGGGAAACAGATCCTTTATATTTATATCCTTTATAAGTTATGTAATTTTCCTTAATGAATCATGAATTCACACACTGCCTAGAATATATATATATATGTATTATCACTTTTCTCTGCACAGTCAATACTACTCATGCCTTGGTGCTGGAGAGAGCATACTACAGTAAGTAGTCCTTATATTCATAACAGAAAGAAACATAATACCATTGTTTTACCTAAACCTGTAAGGCTCTGTGATGTACATAAAATTTATAGGTATGTGGCATTCCTTGAGTCCCTGTACTTTCCATATTCACTCTTTTTAATTTTGTCTGGTGTTTATGCACAGTTTGTTCAGTGTTCAGTGTGTACTACAAGAGAGCATGCAAGGATGCTGTAAAGGGTTAAGTCCTCATTAGACTCTTCTAAAATTATTGAAAGTTCCAACCTGGAACACTGGAAAGGGATGTCACGAGTGCCTATTCTTATTTTCTCTTCCCTCAAACCATATGGACAATTTTTATGACAAGTTCTGAACCTAGCAATGTTCCCACTGCTGTTCAAAAAACCTTCTTAGATATTTCCACAAGAGAATTCTGTATGTTTTACCTTCTCCTACAAATCAAAACCAGGTATCTTGAAGGGAGGGCAGGACACAAAAAGAGCGTGGGCAGAGACCAAACATAAAAATTGTGCGGGATGATTTAACTCTGTTAGAAAGCGATGAAGGTAGAGGGGTGGGCTGAACTGGAAACAGATGACAGTTTCAACTCCGGGTACTCTCTTTGATATACATAATCCATTTATTTCTCATAGTTCAGGCTTTCTATAAAGCAGGCAGGACAACTATTTATGTACTTTTATGAATATTGTCTCACTCATTGATACCTTTTCAAACCAAGTGAGCATTAGCATCAGCACAACATTGCATTGCTGACACTGATGCAAATTCAGAAAAGGGATATCATTAAACTTCCAAAATACCAATGAAACAACTGGGCTTTCTCATGGTATCCATACTGACTGCACATACCCTGGAGTGTAACAGACTCATGTGACTTAATCACCAGTTCTAAATACAGTTTTTACTGCACCTTCCCTGCTTGCTTTAGCAATTTTCTGCTATTGAAAATGCTGAATGCAAGTGAAACAAATGCATGCACGACTGAAAATAAACAATGACACTTCCAGACATCAATACACACTGGCAAATACACAACAGTAATAATGGGCACATTACATATTCCTAATGTTTCTTATTAATCAAATCTTGTTTGTATTAGAAGAAAGAAATAACTGTATCCAAATTAACTTGCCAATATGATAGCCATTAATAATAATGTAGAGTGAAGACTCACGGAATGCAATTATGCTACCAAAGTAATAATAGTACAAAAATAAAACATGATATAGTTGATAAAAAGAGTGAAACAATATCTATGCTCAGCTGCAGATGTAAAGGCATTTATTCCTCTAATGAAGATTCCTTAGAACTGAAGATAACCATAGTCCACTCAACATGTCAGGTAATGGGTTAGCTGCTCCGTGGTGTCACAGTGACACAATTGAGGGGTAAGTACTGTACTTTACATAGTTATGACAGGAAATTAAGAGCCTAACTATACTTGGTCTAGACACATAGAAAGTACACAGATGACTATCTGTAAGGTCCAGGGTTCTGGACAAGAGTATTTGTTGATGACTTTTGAAATGGACCTCTCAAAAGGCATGCAGGAAAACTATAAATTTCATTCTCTCCACAAAGCAGATTGCACAAGGCAATTTGCAGAGTGTCTGCTTCTGGAGGTTATTCTGCAGAATCCTTGGAAGAGAGCTGATGTGTGGGAAAGAAACCTTCTTGAGCGGTGCAGGGATTTGATTGCCATAAACTAACAAGGAAGAAAAATTTGTAGGTAAGTTTCATTAAATCAGGGAAAGCACTGGAAGAGACTTGAAAACCTTTTCTTACTTGGATGGACACTTTCCTGAACCACTTCAGTCATGCAATAGCACTGCTTAATATCCATTGATCTGACCTCCAGAGACCACTTTCAGGAATTATGGGGAGTGCAAATCTCCCATTCTCTAGTACTTCAACACAGAATGTATGGAGACAGTTTTCATAGTGAAGCTAATCCTAACTAAGGTAACAACAAGATATGCAGCAGCACACAGACCAGGCATTTACTTTATATCACTGGACTAATATTAAAAATAGACCAAATCACATATAAAGAAATAAACACTTTCCATAGCTACACTAAGTTTTCAGTCTAGTTTCCTAAGTATACACTCTTTATACATTCATTCTGTGTTACAGTTTGTGTGCAAGTCTATAAATCCCCTTTCACCACCAATTTCTGCATACTATGACTGATTTTAAATCAGTGTGATGGAAGGGTAGGGGGGTCTCAAAGACAACTATATCCCAACATGAGAGATGGATGAGAAGAGAGCTTTGCTAACTGGCCCTAATAAAATTCTAAGGGAGAGGCTGTGGTATGAAGACATATATTATTCATGCACCTGAGGCTCCATGAAAGCTGAAAAGGCTTTCACATGGCACAAATCTGTAGGAAATAGAGCCTCGTTAGTTTGCTGCTCCGAGAATATTTGCTTATTCCAACCTAATTATCAGTGGAGACACTGCAGATTCATCTATACTTTCCAATTCCACATGTGTGATTCAAAGACCTTGGCATCTGTCCTACAGCTAACGGGGGATGCAAGCAGCATGAACAAGCCTGGTACAATTGCAGGACTGTTCTCCACTCTGTGACCAATTAGTCCACTTGCTATATTTAAAAACAAACAAACGAAAATACTGAAAAGTTGCAGGTTTGATTATCTTAAAAAATACTTACGATTTTATGAAACATTTTAGTATCAAACTACTCGCATGGCCCTTGCTGGGGGGTAATACACCATTTTCCTAGCACTTTAGAAGCAGAAGATAACTTATTCTGCAGTTTTTCTCTGAAGAAAGCATAATTATCCCAGCTAGGTAAAATACCATACAAGTTTCCTGTGCTACTCTGATGCATGGTAATCAATGTCTCACACCTATATGAAGGAGCATACCAGAGGTCCATACTCAAAACAACCAGTGAAGAATCTTCATCAACTGGAGCTAAGGTTTCACCGGAGGCATAGGTCTCACTTGACAGGCCTGTTTTCATTTGTTTATTTTTCATTCATACAGGTATAGCGGTAAGAGACTGTGATGGCATGGAAATACTCTATCAGGTCTAGACACTACCCATTGAGCTGCTGCAGGTAGCTGACAGCATCAAAGACAAGTAGTGTCAAAACAGGTCTGAAAAATAATTTCTTTATCAGAATCGAAGCTGTGATTTAAAAATTGTCTTACTTTGGATATATGAGCTGAATTCTTGTTACCCATTTGTCAAGAAGCCACATTGCTTAAGAGATTCTTGCAGGTAGAAGAAACTATAAACATGTTCAACATGTTTTGTTGGAGTTATATTATAACATTATATATATATAATAAATAAAAAAAAATTAAAATAGAGACAACATTTCAAAGCAGCCACTAAGGGATGGATTTTGCCACCTTTCCACATCCCATGACTACTCAAAAAGCAAAAAAATAATTAATTCTGAGTAACAGCAACAACAAGGCAAAGAAGGAATTGCAAATAGCAGAACCAAGTTCTAGTAAACAAGTAAAATACTGCATTATAATATTTATGCAAATAACTAAGACTGCGGGAGTCTTCAGTTTTTCTGGTCGGTTGGTTTGGTGGCTGAAGCAAAGATGCAAGAAGTATTCAGTTAGGGTCAGCACACGATAGCAAGTTTATTCCCACTTGTGGTTAAAAGCATTCTCTGACAGGTTCCACTCTCCTGTTTTGCCTTGGAATTAGGAGTTTTTTATTTGCCTGTTGAAATTTCCCAATTTGCGTAAGGTACTTAAATACCGATTCTCCCAAAAGGCCAGACAGAGAATTTTTCTGTTGCCAGCTGGAGAGAAATGCTGGAAGGCAGCCCAAATAGACCCTAACACAGGCTTTCATGAATGCTCCCGCGCTTTTGTAGAAAGTGGAACAACATTAACCAAGAAGTCAGAGAACACACAGCACAACGTACATTCCAAGATATCTCAGCATCGTCTACAAATGTGAAGGTTAAATCTCTATAACTAGGAGAACGTTTTGCGTTGGGCATGCCACATCTTTGCCTACATGCATAATCTGTTTTGAAAGACTAGTCCAGGAAATATTTTATTCCTCCTGAAACAGTCGAGTTTTCACTGGAAGAAAGGAAAACACATACTTGCCAAACAAAACACTTGCCCAGCTCCAGAAGACCAGTTCTTAGTATACAGTACCAAACAGTCAAACAACCTATATCCAAAGTAAGGGCTTTTCCTGTCTTCAGGAGTGATTTCTTTCACACATCTGCACGTACAGATGCCCATGGATGACATTTAATCAAAATTAATAGGGTCACCCAGAGTTTTAAGTAATAAGAAACAGGAAGAAGTGCTGCAAGTTATTGTTATCCTGGTTAATCTATTTCAATACATTAAATAATGTGTTACATACATTAATAATGCATTTAATACATAACTAATGTATGAACGTATGTGCTAAAGTTAATATTTTATTGCATTAGACCATTGGCATTTATAAAACTGTCTTCATCTCGCCGTATAGGAGCAGACCCTATTCTGATACAGCTCATGAGTACAATGCATAATGGAAATTACTGTGCAACGCTTCCATAGCTTTTAAGGTACTAGTTGAAATGTTAAATCAAAGGGTCAAACATTATTGAAATCCCCAAGAAAATCTTTTTTTCTATAACGATGATATTTCTCCCAAGAGACTCTAACAATGGACTGGTTATACATATTGAAGTTTCGGTGATAAGATGAGTTTTATTTCTCTTGGCCATTACATCAATATTTTCTATTTACAAGTAGCAACTACTTAGTTTGCTCTCAAGAGAGTCCATCTATCTTGCTCAGCTTCTGTTGTTCTGGGATGAAAATGTGAGACTAGAGTAGAAAAAAAGATTTTAGCTCGTTTTTATTCAAACAAATGACTAAATAATTGCTTAAAAATCTCAGTTTTGATATTACAGTTGAAACATCTAGATATTCATGTTTACACAGACCTCATCTTATGTCTAGTAACAGCAGGACAACTAAGGTAATATCAAGCTGCTTGGCTCATTATTTTTTTGTGGCTGACCACCTGGCCAGAAAATTCAATGCATACCCTTGAATTCTAGATACAATATGGAAAAGTTAATACCAATGTTGTCTGAAATACCCAAAATGAAGACTTACTGCAAATTTAATTTGGTGCTGTGCATTTATACAGAATAAACAACAACTGCACTCGACCGAGTAAGGATATTTACCACTACACTCCAGCATCCAAATGTTCACGACTGGTCAGGTAGATGGGCAAGAGTTTTCCTGCACTAACAATGGCACGTCAGGGCATGCATCCCATAATTTCTTGCTCTTCTTTCTTAAAAATATGGTCATGTTCTCCTACAAAGGCTTAAGATTTATGGCCTTCCCTATCTTCTATTTTTGCTTCGATCAATTTTGAATTATACATCAAGAAAGCTTCACGAGAACAACTTAAAACTAGAGTCAAACACAAACTGCACTTACAGGTTTGAGCCCCTTCTTTACCAAAGCACAGAAAGGAATGTTTCACCCTCTTCCCATATATATCTCGAGAATATCTGTCAAACACTGAGACAGAGCACTTTATCCAGCTCTGCTGCTAGACGTACTTTCAAAGACCTTTAAAATTAAATGCAATTTAAAATGATTTAAAATAATGACCTTTAATCCTGTGAAATGGGATTAAACAGTAGAACAGACTTTCCCCATCAGGAATTACACTCTTAGACCTCAGGTACCCTTTGCTGCTCTGACTACAGACTGAGGCTACCTAGATAGTGCAATTGTTGTCTACTTCGAATCTCCTCTTGGACCAAATCTGAGGGTCAACACCACCACAGCAGCATTTCTAGGGCTTAGCCTTTCACATTCCTGTGTTATGGGGTCGGGCCCTTTATCTGGAATGCTACAAGACCAAACGCCAATGCATTTTATTTAAGTGATTTAAAAAAATAAAAAATAAAAAGGAATGATTTTTCCAATAGGAAAAATGCAAAATAAAGTCTTGCCACCTTGAACTGCTTTCTGAAAGTACCTTCCATTATGTGTTTGCCCTGTTTCACTGTAAGCAACCTGCCTCCTCAGAATTTCAACTTGTATTTTTGCTTTCCTGGGATTTTACTGTGAAAAATTATTTTGCTGCACTAAGACCAATTCTTCTGGCATTAAGTCCACTTTTATTGATTAACCCCTTTTCTCCCCCAAAAATAAAAATCAATTTTATATATGACTTTGTTTAAAACAAACTGATATTTCACCTGAATGATTTATCATCCTTGAACAGGAGGTAACACCAATCTTATCAGCATAGTTTGGGTGCCAAGAGTTCAATTAGAAGTTTGTAGCAGGCTGCCTTATTGAATCTAGGTGCCCCAAGGTCGGTATTGATTGTATATTTATTGATGTGGATCCTTCCTTGATAGTTGTTTAGAGAAACACAAAAATAAATAGCTAAAACTATACATACCAAACACCTTCAGAGAGAAACCCATAACAGTGCTGCAAAGTGAGCAATTATTTATTACACTTCATCCCTTCTCATGAATGCTCTTGCTCTTGGGCATTAGAACCTCTCCAACAAATAGCATCTGATGATCAAATGATAAATTTCTCACAGATTAGGTTTAGGGAAGGTATGTCCTTTGTTATTGTAAAGCTTGAAAAGTAGTAGAAGGTACAAATATTAGAAGATTCCAGTACTGGAAGGCTTGATTTAACACTAACAGCTCTGCAAAATGCAACTTAAGAAAGTTAATTCAGTAGTTTTCTTGATTCTGTCTGATGTTTTTCTTACACGTGAAGGATAAAAACATGCTTATGCCTCTTGTGAATGTTAAGATTGGTGAGCTATGCAGAAGTCTCAGAGTGATAATGCAACACAGACTTCAAATGCCCGGTGCTTCTAAAGCAATTCTAAGTTTAAGGAAAAACTGAATCTCTTTCACATCTTTTATAAAAAATAACCTATACAAATGGATTTATTTATTTTTTTTGCCTAAGAAATCATTTTATAAAAAAATATTTTTACCAAGACATCTCTTGAAGTACAGGGAACAAAGATATTGAGCAAAGCTATAGATTTATTATAGGACATCTATTTTGGAATTTCAGTTTTATCTTTCATTTAACAGAGACCAAGATTTTGGTACCAATAACTATGCAAAAAACCTTTTAAGTCTATGAGTCTCTAATTGATATTCCATAGAAAACTGAAGGGCCTCAAAATATTTTTTATTGAAAAGCGGGACAGTTCTTTGAAATTAGATGCTGTTCTCCATATTTTCTGATAACTTTCTTCTCACCGTTGTTTCTCTAAGTCACCTACTTTCAATTACAAAAATCAAAGCTCAGAATTCCTGTCTGAATCAATATCCCTTGGATAAACCAGATATAATGGTTTTCCTCCTCCTGCACACTGGATAAACTGCACTAGCTATGTAACAGGTCATCAATGCACTCAAGAAATATACAGGCATTTGAACTCAAAGTTCTTCAATTGTCCAATTAAAACAATAATAATAAATGGGGGTCTATTCCACCACAAGCATTGCAACGGCGATAGATGTAATAACCAGCTATGGATAGAACGATACAGTTTATTCATTTGTAAAAAAAGAAGCTAGTCCAGTACTTGTTAGATACATCCTACTATGGTTTGTCTGCATGTAGTCAAAGAATATAACATTGCAAATTAAACTGATCTCACATGAGTGAAACCACATTCACAACCCCTAACCTCAGTGTTTGGCTTTTTCTGGTGGATTTTTTTTTTTAAATTTATGGATACTTGGCAACTATAATATATTTCTCTTCAAATTATTTGGGTGCACAATTAATTGTCTGTTGCTCCCACAATGTGAGGATACGTCAATGTACAATATCAATGTTTAGTGAAGGACAACAGAGCAGATAATGTTTGGATCTTTCTTAAAAGCAAATAACTTTGATTTAGCTAATTGTTAAGACCAGTAATTTCAATATAATTGAATGGAAATAAAGCAGTTAAGCATTTGAGACTTCAATAACCTTCCTAAAAAAAAAAAAAAATCAATTTTTTTTTCAAACTAGCCTTTCAGCCCGGCCTGAGATTTCATGGCTTTAAAGAAGGGGGGAGGAGAAAAGAACAACAAAAACAACAAATTAAAATAGTGCATATTTATCCCCTTCCCCCAGGATTTGAGTAAAAAGCATGTCTGGATAAAAGTTGTTAAATAAGATCATCCTTGGAAACTCTCCAAACAAAGTAACAAAAAAAATAAGAAAAACAAAGTATTTTGCTGAGGAGCAGAATGCATGATACGATTCCTGGATCCACACATATGTGTGGCTGTCAAAGCATGACTGATAGTCTAGAGGTCTGATGGTAAAGATCAATAGTTTCTTTAAAAGGAGACAGAGTCATGGAAGCTATTGGATCCAAATAGTTTATCGGTTTGTACTCATCCTTTTGTTTAATGGTAGCTCTCAGAGTCACCTAGGCAATTATTCTTTAAGTTGACTTTCAAGTAACTTACTTGCTTGTCACATGGCCTTTTAAAAATAACATTCAAAAGTACCATCTCCTTGTCCCAAAGCGTTTAAAGTATAGGTGATGTTACATGCTTCAGCGCTGGAAAATGGCACTTAGTAGGAGTTATGCTATAAGAAAACATTACAAGTTACTTTCAGCCTCTGCAGCAGTCCTTTATCTCAGGACTTCACTACTTATTGGAAATGTGTTACATTTGTGTTGCTGGCTTTTGAATGTCAAAAGCGATAGCAACCTACTGCAGTTCAGATTAATATTCAAATGTCTGTGGGCTCATCGCAAGGTACCTCACCGACTCAAACCTCTGAGTTTACCATAGCAATCTGGAAATCCATAGTCTTCTATTATTATTCAGTCAGAATCCAAATAGTCATTGAGTGCAGTAGGTAGCTTTCATTGCTCCATAATTAGTGTAGCACTGAAACACAGATTTGCTTATTTCATAACCTCTTCAGAGCTGAATTTTCTAGCTTGTGGCCAACACAGTTAATCTCTTTAGACCATCCTCAGTGTCTGACTCTCTCTTCCCTCTAGTTTTGCAGGGAAGAATTAATTTTTGAATAAAATGAATAAATAAAAATTAATACAGTTCCAGAAAAGAAACCCAGCCTTGCATGCAAAAATCTAAAAACAACAAAAAAAATTGCTAACTACTGAAAGCCACCTTGTGTTCCTTCCTCAACTTCTGATGTTGTAACAGGATGACAGCCCATACCTATGTCAGATGGTTTTGCTACAGCAGACTGGACTGAACTCTGGTCTCAGTTATTCTGGCATCACATCAGAGTGTAGCTTCCTATGCCTATGATGTGAAAACACACCAGGGAAGCTGTCAGCTCTTATTTGATGGTCCTTTGTGGCAACACCAGCATGGAATTCAACTGATGGTGCCAGAGCACACCTCAGGCTGAGATAAGGCATGCTGCACTCACCACTGCAGTTATTTCTTTTATGTATCAGTTGCCAAAAGCTGTAAAGCCTTCAGGTATGTCTTCTTGACAAGCTTACTTCACATTTATAACCATGTCTCAGAAATACAGAACACACACAATCACGATTAAAACAAAGTTAGGATTAAATATAGTGTCAGAGACTTGTCAAGGATTTTTAGCTGTGAGGATTCAGCTATCGTGGCTGGAAACCATGGTGACGGCATGATAGACAAGCTTGTATTCTCTTGCTGGGAGAGAAATGGGTAGTTCCAAGATGCACAGTGGCTTACTTTATGTTTATTCATTAATTGTGGAAACAGTAGCAAGAAAAGCAGAGACTACCTTGCAACTCAAAAAAAAAAAAAAATGAGAAAAAGCAGCAGCAGTTCTCAGATAGACTTTCTTTTTTCCTTATCTGCTTAGGAACCATGCAGGCATCCTGTTAACTCTATGTTACACTATTTGCATCAATCATTGCTTTGAACTGTCCCTTCCACCTCCCAGTTATTTACTTCGCACACAACTAAGAGCTACCTGTAAGGTGAGGCAATACCACTAGGTCAGAAAAGTGGAACGCCCACTTTCCTCATCAGTGTTTTACGAAACAAGAAGCAAAACAGCATCATGAAAGCTGAGTGAGCAGACAAGCCATATGCTACACTCTGAGGAAGGAAGACACGTAACAGATCGAGTTTGATACCAGATATTCAAACACTACTTGCAATTCTCCCGCACTGGCTGCAGAGAAATACAGAGTATACACGCCACGCAGTAGTTGGGAAACTACAATCAAGGCTCCAGCTTTCAGTAAATCCCCTATCTTGCCCAACATATTCCAATGGGCTCCTTCCCCAACATCTCCTCTGCACTGAAGTATTCCAGTCTGCTATCATCCATATTCAACCTCCCATCGCCTCGTTATTCTGTCTCAATTGTACTTAACTTTAACAGCAGGTCTCCAAGTTCTCTAGAACAAGCTTATTTCTGTAGATGCTAGATAAAACATCATGTCTATTTGTACTTCTTTAGAAGATTTAGAATCTAATTCTATACTAAATCCCAAGCAAAGCCATCAAACGTAATGGTATGTATTATTACACAGGTATAACAGAGATCAGAACACAGGTTTGCCCTGCTTATGTCATCAGGATATCAGCTATTTCCTTAGGCCAAGTAAATACCACAGATCCGGCTAAATTCCTGGCTTGCACTATGCTTACTTAATCACTTCAATTTGTCAGGAATCTCTGTTGCCACAGAAATAGAAAACATGGGACTTCTATATCTCAATTAGACTGAAAATTCATCTCTTTTTTTTACAGTCAGCTTCATTGCCAAACACAGCGATTTTAAGATCTGACTTCCTACACTGCCATGCAAAAGCCAGAGCAGCACAGGGCTGGAATGAATCCTTCCAGTGCCAAGGAGAGAACTCTTAATTTTAGAATAAAACAACCAAGAAACACAGTTTCCACCACAGACACACTCTAAAAATTGGAAGCAAATGAGTTGGCTCATCTTAAGGTGGGTATTGCCTCTAGATGAATAATGGATAACTAGACTATTATGGTTTTCCACTATACACCCAAATACAATGTAGGATGGATCTCTCTGGCTTCTGTTGCAGCGCTGGAGATGGGTGGGTCTGGGGCACACCACCTACATAAAAAAATGAACGGACATAACTTATTTTGTCATAGCTTGTGTTTTAATAGCATTAGCAGTAAAAGTCAAATGAATTACTATTCATGCAAATACTTCACATGGCGAGAGCAATTTCCTTGTGTGAATTTCCAAAGGTTTTATTGATACAGAATCATATGGGTTTGTGTATATTAATTAGGGCTCATAGTAAGTGTAATAAATAAAAGAAAGAACATGCCACTTCTCAAGGTTAGATTTAAAAATGAAAACCTGATTTCAATGTTATTCACCTTCTTTTATTAATATTCCATTTGGCAAGAAACCTATGCCAATTTCCATGTGTTTTTTTCTTTTGTTGTCATTTTCTTCCAAATCCTGTGAGAAATTTAAGAAAAAAGTTAGCATACTAATTTCTTCACATTTTATTGCATTTCTATTTTGTTTATACTTCATCCATATAAATAAGCAGCCAGTCCTTGGAGAAATAAGTGCTTTGGCTTCTTCAAAGTGAGTCAGACTAGCTGGTAGTCCATCACCATATTACTCTAAGTGGCATATTGGCACCACTGTCAGACGCCTTTCCTGTGTCTGGCACAAATCTCTCTCTCATCAGATAAAAGCAGTCCACTTCAACATAGTGAAAACATGCAATGTTTATTAAAATGGTGTCAAGTATGCTTGCTCAACTGCCAGTAAATAGCTTTATCATCTGAGTGACAAATATTGCTAACAGCTGCAAGGAAGGACTATTCAGATATTCTCTAAGGAAAGAGTCTTCTATCAGTCTGCCCACTCTTGTTATAAATACTGCTCCAGCTATTTATATACGGGACCTGGATTTTTCCAAAGAAAAAGGCAAAGATAGAAAAAGCGGACAAATAATGGGAAGGACGACAGAATGTGTTCTGGAATCTATCTACTATCCAGTTCTTAAACCTTTTTTCAGTAAAAGACTTCAGGAGAAATAAGATATATACGTATTGTTATATAACTTCTTTTTCTTCCTTTTTATTCCCTCAGAGCACTTTGTTGCCTTTCTTTGTTTCAATACAATGATGGGTAACAGCTGAAAGCAGTGCAGGCTATGAAGAATCATTGTATGTCTGTGCAGCATCCTATAACAGCAGAAAGTCTTCCTACTTCATATTTAACTGAAGCAGCTTTGCTGTCTGATTATTTTGTTTGCTGTACGTTTATTTTCAAACTCCTAAAACATTTGGATATACAGAACTATAACAGCAAAAAGTCTGTTCTCACTGGGCCAGATTTTTAAAATTTATTTTAGGTGCTCAGAGATGTATACACTTAACTTAGAACAATTTAAAAAGAGTATCACTGCCAAATTTGCATCAATTTCTTAAATAAATGTGAATTCATGAACTTGAGTTAATAAATGGGGAGAGAACTGGGAAAGGCAAAGAAAGCTTCTGGGATAATTTTGAAATACAAAGTGAGTTTTGAAATCCTGATCAGTGTTTGTCTATGTATTTCGGCACTTAGAAGTCAGATCCAGATCTTTGCTAAAAACGAGCAGCAGCTCTTCTCTCAACAATCTGCAAATTGGGACACACCTAGAATAATTTGTCTTAAAAAAATAAATATTTGATTTCCAGACACCTGCCCCTCACCAACAACTGCCAGGCACAGAAAACCACAGATTCATAGAATGGTTTGGGTTGGAAGAGACCTTAAAGCTCATCCAGTTCCAACCACCTCCCATGGGCAGGGACACCTCCCACTGGATCCAGTTGCTCAAAGCCCCATCCAACCTGACCTTGAACACCTCACCATCCACACAGTAACAAATTTCCTCCTAATACCTAAATAGCCCCGTTTTCAGCTTAAAACCATTCCCCTTCATTTTATCCCCAAATTCCCTGATAGAAAACCTCTCCCCAGGTTTCCTGTAGGCCCCCTTTAAATTCTGGAAAGCTGCACCCTGGAGCCTTCTCTTCTCTAGGCTGAATAACCCCAACTCTCAGCCTATCCTTGTATGGGAAATGCTAGCTGATGACAGCATGTCAAGAACCCAGCAAAACTCATCGGACTGTAGCTGCAGCAGTATGACATGCTCCAGCCTTGTACAGGAACTGAAGGATAAAAGAAGTGGTTCTAGCTAGACGGATAAAGAAACTGGGGTACAAAGCTAGGGATGTATTTCACAAGGTCACCCAACAGGACAGCTACAGAGCTGAGAAAACAACCCACATATCCTAGTCCTGTCCCCCCATTAGGCTGTCGACCCAAAATATGCATCTCACATGAAAGCATTCTCCTACGCTCTTCTTCCTCCTATAATTTTGTTTAACAACCTGCAAAAGTTACAGCGTGTGAAATTCTCTCCAATATTTACAGCCTCTGGTTAAAATAATTGCAACCTATTAAAGTGTATTATAACCTCACAAAAAATAACCTTGTATGAAAATCCCACGCAGCTTACTATCCCTAAATCTTAACAAGGAAAGGTAATTGTTAGAGGTAGTTTTCCATCTCTTCAAGTCATAAAAAAGCCAAACATCAGGCAACTATATTTCAGAATATAGATACACCAAGACACAGTGAGACTCTGTATATCATTGCAGTATGAATAAGATGAGGGTCATGGACACAAGACACGTTTATATATTATAGTTGAAACACAGTGGACAGAAGCCAGACACAGAACCCACAGTACATAATGAGATGCATCAGCCTAGCAAGCATCCAGTTAACCTAAGTACTAGTATTACTACACAGCACAAACCCAGTATGAAACACCCAACACAGTAAACATACTTTCTGTTCAAAACCCTGAGAATAAAGCTAAAATATGAAGGACCTTAAGAAGTAACAAATCCAGCTTCTTGTAAGTAAGATAAGAACTGCAGAAATAGTGGGAACAAAGTGTAACCTCTACTTTTTTTCTTCTTTTTTTGTTTAAGTAAATAAAGCTATTTATCTCAGCCCTCTCTCAGATCACAGTAGCATTGCCAAAGCAAGACAGTTATTTACAGAGGTATGTTTCAAGACAGCTAAGTCTTTAAAAGTTAAACCACACTATTCCTGAATACTAATGAACAGCCAGCACAGAGATACTGAGAACTGTTCTGACACGTTGACTGGACAGTCCGTTACTGAAGAAGTGGACAGATACATTCAAAGTCTGCAGCATTTCAACGAACAGAGCTGGATTGTGTGTACTATGAGAATTTAGGAACGGCCAGAACATCCTTCTGCTTCACTTGCTTCCCACTGCCACCACTGTGTCTTACCTAAAATTATTAATCTATTATTTTGATTGTTTTTTCCAAGTGTGCTGGTTGGATGTTTGACAGATGGCACTCAATTTCTTATTTTCCATATGGTTTTAACATTATTGGTTCAATATATTCACAGATCTATTAGTATATGCAATTTCTCCTCCTCAGTGTTACTACTACACTTCATTAATGATGTTCTTTAAATCACAGAATCACAGAATAACCAGGTTGGAAGAGACCCACTGGATCGTCGAGTCCAACCATTCCCACCAATCCCTAAATCATGCTCCTAAGCACCTCGTCTACCCTAACCTTAAACACCTCCAAGAGACAGTGACTCAACCACCTCCCTGGGCAGACCGTTCCAATGCCTAACCACCCTCTCCGTGAAGAATTTTTTCCTAATCTCAAGCCTAAATCTCCCCTGGTGGAGCTTGAGGCCATTCCCTCTCGTCCTGTCCCCTGTCACTTGGGAGAAGAGGCCAGCTCCCTCCTCTCCACAACCTCCCCTCAGGTAGTTGTAGAGAGTAATGAGGTCTCCCCTCAGCCTCCTCTTCTCCAGGCTGAACACCCCCAGCTCTCTCAGCCGCTCCTCATAAGATTTGTTCTCCAGCCCCTTCACCAGCTTCGTTGCCCTTCTCTGGACTCGCTCCAGAGCCACAACATCCTTCTTGTGGTGAGGGGCCCAGAACTGAACACAGGACTCGAGGTGCGGTCTCACCAGTGCCGAGTACAGGGGGAGAAGAACCTCCCTGGACCTGCTGGTCACACCATTCCTGATTCAAGCCAAGATGCCATTGGCCTTTTTGGCCACCTGGGCCACTGCTGGCTCATGGTCAGTCGCTGTCAACCAACACCCCCAGGTCCTTCTCCTCCAGGCAGCTTTCCAGCCAGGCTTCTCCCAGTCTGTACCTCTGTTTAGGGTTGTTGTGCCCCAAGTGCAGGACCCAGCACTTGGCCGTGTTAAACCTCATGCCATTGGTCTCCGCCCAGCAGTCAAGCCTGTTTAGATCCCTTTGCAGAGCCTCCCGACCCTCCAGCAGATCCACACTTCCACCTTGGACGTCTTTCCTTGTGGAAGTCTTCCACCTTGTTGGTCTTTTACTAAAGCAATTTGGGTTTAGCCCCATTCTCTGAAGCTCTTCACATCACCTTCTCCATTCCACCTTCAATAAACCTGTTTCTTTCCCAACCTAATTTAATATTTTTTTTCTAATGAGACATGGCAAAATCCTGAATAAATTAAAACTTGAACCAAATCTATGTCAGCCAAATGAGGACTTCCTAATGTGCTTTTTGTTTAATACCTGGGCTCCTATTATAAAGGAGAGAAGAAAACACTTTACTGTCAGTTGAATGTTCAGTTCCCTGTCCTGGTTATACGTTGTATGTACATGAGCAGAGTCTCAAAGATTTGATTACACTAGGAATGAAATTTTGCTTTGCTATTTTATAACCATCCTTCCTGCAGGGAGGTCAGTGTATGAAGATGAGCCTCCCGCTGTGCTCTTAGTTTAATTACAGAGTGCGGAATGAGTTGATGGATGACCCTCTCATGAGATCACTTGTCCCTTGGCCTCCAGGATCTTCAAAAAGGATCTGGTAAAACTGTAAAAAGTCACAAGAGTAGGTACTTAAGACTTCTGCAAAAAGCAAAAATGCTTCAAAACTTCAAAACCTTGTGAAAGCACTTGAGAGCTTACAAAGCTGGTTTTATTTTAAAACACTGACCTCATTTTTTCATAATTTTATGGTTTTCTTCCTTTTGCATTTTTAGTTACTAAATTGGTTTTGTTTCCCCTAGTGGCCCACATTAAGTTGTACTTTGACAAAATAACCCAGCCCCCACAAAAAAAATCAAACCAAACCAAAAAAAAAAAATCCCAAAGCCCCAATACTCTGAAAAAAACATTTGTAGAAAAGATTACTATGGCCACATTAAAAATCACACTGACAGAAAAAGAATGTATTTTGATACTGATGAAAATTCATCATTTCATCTCTGATAGCCACTATCCATTGAGAAGCTCAGAAACAAAGGAGACCAAGATGATGAAGCTATTTGTTACTGCACAGGGCTGGAGCGGTGGGTTCAGCTCTTTACAAGAAATACGTTTGGAACTTGAGGCTTAACTTGGCAAAAGCTTCCTTATACGATCATGCATGCTTAGGTGGCCCTACTTCTGTGGCCCTACTTGTTCTTCCACTAAAACCAAATACAACTCTCTGCGTGCTAAATGCAACCATCCTGAATGAACCATCACACCTCAGGTTTAGATATGCAAAGAGGCAACGATCTGCCTCGAGTAGCATTTCCACTTGTGAAACTGCACAAATCCTTCACCCTAACAAGTCAGAGAAAGGACTTATAGACATGCTATATCCAAGCTGATACTTTAATTACTGAGCTGCTTTTATCCATCTGTCTCAATACAGTTTGGATACAAACTCCCTGTTCCGATAGCAGCTCTGTGGAAACAAGACACCTGCCTGCAAAGAGATCCTTGTTTTAATGAACTTGTGGTTTTCAGGAGGGAAATGTAAAAAACTGCTTAAAGTTTAGAAAGGCAGTTACTCATAAAAGGAGTTAACTTCTGATTTTTTTTTCCCCCTCATGTTGTGAAGTTCTTAGCTTATTCTAGAATTAGAAAAAAACCAACACAATTTGTAATTTAATTACGTGGACTAATCCTTCTATGTAAGCCTTTCCTATTTAAATATGCAGCAAATTTTGATGGCAGAAAAATAAATCTTACAGAAAGGATTTCAACTGTTAGAATCATAGAACAGTTCGAATTGGAAGGGACCTTAAAGCCCATCCAGGGACCAGTTTCTTCCCAAAATACTCATACACGGCTGTAGCTAACATTTATGGCAAATGGATGTTCCAGAAACGTGTATGAGCTGGGTCATGGACATCCAAGAGAAGATAGTGAAGCTTTACTACATTAATTCTTCCCTAGCACAGCCATAAAATAGCTCCCCTAATATCACCATTTTAAAGGACTGCATCAACAGAAAAACCCAAATAGAATGGTGTCCACAGGTACTTCAAATGCTTTACAAGTACAAATAAAGTATTACACTTGTGAACCCATCTTCACTTCACATTCATGGAGCTTTCTGTGTTAAGGGGAATTGTGCCTTAAATCACCAAGGGCAAGATTGGCTCTGGGGCTCCAAGCCTCAGTCTCAGCAGTAACCCAGCACACAGGACAGCTCAAGATGCACCCAATCTTCACAATCCCTTGTTAGCTGTCTAAAATTCTTTATAATATTTGCTACTCTGAAAATGCGACTTCCCCTTCCCACTCCTCAAGAAGAAAGATAAAGAAAATAGCATCTGCCATTTTGCCATTGATTCTCTTTAAGAAACTCTGCAGTTTATTAATCTCTGTCAAGCATTTGGAAGCAGACTTTCATACGCCCAACAATTGAATCCAACTCCACACGCAGTGCCAATTCTTCTCCAGCGCAAGGGTGACATGCTACACTGCTCATAGGTCATCTAATCAGCAGTGAAATAAAGAAGTGCCAGACCTAATAAAATTTAAGCTACCCACCTGAATGAAGTGTGCTGCACGTACCACCGAGAACTGGTGTACTAAACATGCACTGCAGCATTTAAAAGCCTGACTTTAAACTCATTCCAGCTGAAAGGTTTCTATTTTAATGAATTTGTTTCTGCTTACACAGAAGCATTTTGCTTTGCCACCATACTACAGCACAGGGAGATACAGCAGGCTAAGCAAACTAATATTTGCAGGCATGCAATTTAATGTAAGAATAGAGAAAATATATATACAGAGCTATATTTGGCCCTTGGATATATGTGTACAACTGCCCGTGGGGTCTTTTGGTGGTGGGTTTTTTTGTGTTTGTTTTTTTTTCATTTAAGTCAATGGGTATTTTGAACTTGGCAAAGGGAAGAAAGAGGGCCAGTTATAATTGGATAAATATAAAACCCAAGATATTAACTCAGATCTCCTCATTCTTTACAGAGGATGCAGGAAAGAGATAGTACTGCTAACAGAGAGCAGAAGAAGAGAACTCTGCACCTGGAGACCTGCTGACACCACCTGAAACCAATGTTGATCAAGACAATTCGAGTGGCTCTGTGAAACCTATTGGTAGCTACATCCTGCAGTGAGAAAGGAAACAACCCTAAAAATGAAGGCAAATGAATTTCCAATCCACAGTTTTCTTTGAAGCCCTTCTGCCTCAGCACAGCCAAAATCAAACCCTTCAGCAAGCAACGATTAAAAGCAAAAGCTTTTGTCTTTTCAATAGCCTTAGTGAATGATTTTGCTTGAGAGCAATCTATGATGCAAGGAAAGGATGTAACTGCAGCTGCGCTGGAAGCTACAGATTCTCTCTTTAACCTGATTCTTTTTTTTTTATTAGTTCTTCTTTATCAGTTTATTGGCCTAGAGAGTACAAAGTTGGAATTGAATGAGAAACGCAAGGGAGTTTCAGTCTCAGTCAATGCAATTTTCCTCTCTTTAGAGGCTAAGCACAAAGCCAATTGCTCCCCAAAGTTCCTTAAGGTCTCATCCATCTATGAAACCATATTCATCATCTTCACCCCTACATTCTTCTCACCTAACACACCGCTCCTTCAGGTCTTACAGCCTCTTCCCTAAAAGAGTCACTTAGTGAGATGATCTCCAGTACTGTCTTTTTAAAAATACAGCAAAACATACAGAAACAGTTTCTATGTACATAAATTTCACATTTAACATGCATATCAAAAGGACACAGGGAACATAATTAACAGGCAATTAAGCAATCGCAAGTGGAAGGAAATTTAAGTGAACCAGAAACCACATTAACTTGTTCATGGACACCGAATTCTTCAATAGCCTTTGGAGTTGTGCCAGGAGTGAAAGCTGGGGAATGTAACATGGACACAGTCAGTAAATGAACAACAGTGAAGGAAACTTGTTCTGACTTTAGAAATAGAGAAAAATGGATACTGTGCCTTTTCAAGTAACCCACAACACCTGCAGTCTGCAGGTATGGTAAGAAAAAGTCCCCAAAAGATTAATGCAGAGAGGATATATGTTTATACTTATGTAAGCAGGACAAGACGACTATCACCTTAAATTCCAGCAAAAAGATTCTAGGCACTGGAAAATCTTATGTAAATCAAGAAGAGCAAAGCACATATTCAAGTCGTAGATTATGGTTGTACCTTTACATCATTCACAGATTTGACATGAGGTGCTCAAGCCTGCTCCTGCACTGATATACTGTGATTGCTTGGAACATACACACTAATGCTAACAATGTAGAATTTTGCTCTATGACATCTGTAACTGCCTTTTCTTCAGCAACTGAGTATTCCTTGCTCATTCCCTTCAAATGCCTGTTTAATCAGAACACTTAGTCAAAATACATGAGATTTTAAGTTTATTAATGTAAAAATGTCTCTAGAGCTCAATTTATATCACATTATAATTTACTGCATTTTAAGCATAAGCAACAATTATTATTCATGCAATCAGAAATGTTTTCCTGATTGCATTTATGCAGTTTTCAAACATGTATTATAACTGACCTTATTAAATATGCTGAAGCACCACTTACACAAAATCATACAAAAGCACAGTTCCTCGATTGAACCTTCAAGTAGCACTTAGAAGCATGAATCAGTGCTAATTGCTTTGCATTTATCATCTCTGAAATCACATTATGGCCAAGAGTTCTCAAACAAACAGCTGTGTAGGTCACAGCTTGGCAGTAACTTGCTAGGCAAGTTATGTGTTTCCTCCCTCCTCCAGCCTTTTTTTTTTTTTTAAGCCCTTCAGCTGAATAATCTGAGGCTGCAGAGAACATGTTCTTTCTTTTTCATCACTTGCATGTCTACTCTAAATTTATAAATACTCGATCAAAATACAGTAAAATAAAGTCATTGCTTTATGATGTAGAACCCTGAAGTTCATATTCCAAGCAGTGCCAGGTACTTCATATGCAGAAAGTCCGAGATTTCATGTATTCTTGGTAATTTATTGTGGGCCAAATAGACCAATGTTGTAGTTTTAAATATCTTTATGATGATGATAGGGTAAAATTTACCTGAAGATTAGGCATATACACAAATGCTTTTGATGGAAAAGATGAACTAATAATGAATAAAGCCAACTATAATAATCACAGCCCAATCTGAAATGCAGCCTGATGAGCCTGGCACAACAGGGTCATATGTTGTTTTCTCCTAAGTATTAGAGTTAAGAACTTGAAAAAGGGAAAAGTCCTACTTTTTCCACCTGTTTTGATGCCTTTAAGTTCTGTAATTGCCTGCAGGAAAACGCTTCACACATACAGTAATGAAATATATTATTTTATACAGCTACCAGAAATTTATTAATCTAATTTTGTGCTCCATTAACCAGTGCCATGATTGTTGAAAAATCAAGGTATTTCATGAGTCTGAATTTTCTAAATTTGCATGGAATCACACTGTTAGACCTCTGGACAGTAAGGGATGGTGTGGAAGGTAAGTTTTAATTGTGGAAAATCTACAGCTCCTGATGTGCCAATAATCTTTATAATTTTATTTAGAAATTTTAGATAATATGATTTATATAGCATAATTATACCAATATGTTGGTTGTTCATTAACAATTCACAGCATGTCTATAACCAAACAGTTTTAACAATGTTAATTAAGCCTCTTCACCATTTCCATAGCAGCTGAGTCTGACAGCTTTGCTGATTTCAAGGTTTTCAGTGAAGAACTGAGCAGAGTAAGGCACAGAGTAGGGTTGGTATCTGACTTGTAATCCTAACCAATAGTCAGATGAGAAAAGGAAGAGATAGGAAAAAAATTTAAGAATTTAATCATTCCTTTAATGCACTGTATGCCACTGAACCTGGTTTTCAACATACTGACAGTCTTTACAGTCTCCCCAAAACACACCTTTGTGGTACCTCTAAGTTTGTCACCATTGGCCAAACTGGCTTCACCAGCTCCCTTGGCCAATTCACGTTGTTCCACAGCACCCAGCACAGCTCGTTCCTGGCACGGTGCAGAGCGAGGAGAGCCTGGCACAGAAAATTGTCCAGGGAGGAGTGCCAGGGCAGAGAGGACGCTCAAGCCGAGCCACCGCTGCCTGCTACACGGCACGCTGGAAACCCCAGATGACTCTTGTGCTTCCTAAGGTGGTTTTCCAAGCCCCTGAAGACAACTACTCTCTGCACTTTCAGAGATGCTCAGGAACCAAATGAGCTACTTTAATTCAATCTCTTTTTTTTTTTTTTTTTTCCTGTGAAACTGCTAACTTAGAAAATGTTCAACAGGTTTAGCCTGTACATTCACACTGTCACCTTTAGGGTTTTACTGATCTCTTCACGACATCAAGCTGTGACCTCTAATACAGGAAAGAAACTTGCAAGCACCCTATGAAACGTTTCTTATTATATAAGTTGGTATTGCAAAAAGAAGGTTCATGTAGAAAAAGACTCATGAACATTAAAAAAGACCCTCCTAATTTTTAAGTTAAAGCCACAGATCCTCTATGGAAACATTAAATGTTTTTTTTAAGCAATGTAAAATAAAATTCCTCCCTGTTCCACCTTCTCCAACCTGAATTCACTGAGGACCTGCAAGCAGTTATATCCAGAGATCTAAACACAGAACACGTTAGGTAACCGTACAGGAGAGGGACAAAGAAAAACAAAATCTCCAGCAGCTCCATGAGTGCTTAACACATGTTGAAAATGAATAAAGAAATGAACAAAAACAAATAAATGAATAAGGGGAGGGCACAGGAAATCAACCTCACAGCTTTACAATTCACAGAATCGTATTTTGAGTCTCCATGCAGCTAAAGAAAATAAATAGAAATTAGACCTTAATTTAAAAAAAAACAAACAAAAACCCCCCAAACCCACACATTCAAAACAACAGCTCTTCTCCGTCCTAAAACAAACAAATCAAAAAGTAACAAAAGATGTTGCAAACCCAAAAAAGCAAGGGAAGAAGCTTCTTAACAGGCTGCTAGTCCCAACGCCTGTCTCAGCTCTCTTAAGTTTTAGACTCTGGTCTTGCAAACCTCAGCAGGAAGCTACTATCACCCTTTCATCACAACAAAGATGAATTTTGCATTCTAAACGGTTTTCATTATCCTGAATATATATCTCTTTAAATAAAATTGATTAAACAAACAGATTCATCCTTACCTCAAAGAAAGATATTTCCCAGGCTATCAGGGAAAGTGTTTCTGAGGCTTTAACATACAAGAAGAAAGACTTAATGTTCAAAAGATATTGCTAAAATGGCAATGTCTTTTTATGCCTACTCTTCATGAAGCTGTTTGCAGGGGAAAAAAGCTTTCTTTGCAATGGTTTCTGACAGTTCTAGGATGTCTCAGAAATTTTCAACCTTATAATAACACAAGGGTAGGAAATTATTTTGTGATTTCCTTTTTGCTTCATTTTTTCTCATTCTATTAATCATCTCTGAAGTATGACACTACTGTAAAAATCCCATTTAGGAAGCCAAATGAAGCCAAATAATTTCGGCAGACAGACACATCAGTCATACGTGCTTGACACATTTCAAATGGCACAGCTCCTTTCAAGTTCTGCTCCCTCAAAGGGTTCAGCGAGTGAGCACGTTTTAAAAAACTATTCAGTTCTTATTAGCAGTACTTTAATAAGCAGGAATGATAATGTTACTGAAGAGGACAATTCTTTGGTTTTTTTTTAAATGAGCCAGAACAACACTATCTCACCACTTAGAGCTGTTTATCATTTCAGTTTGTTCTTTCGTATATTTTATAAGCCTTTGATATTGATCCTAGGTTTCAAGTTATTTTAAATCATTTAACAGCCATTAATTATCACTGCTAAAAAAAGCATATCATCCATCACATGGCAGAGTCACTCGTGCCACCCAAGCTCCCACACAGACCCAGGAACGATCACAACCTAGCACCTACGCACATGCGAAATGCACTTTTGTTTCTGGCACGAGAAAGTTAAGAAGGTTTCACTGCTGCCCCAAGGGAATGAGACAGGGAAAGCCTGCACGGGGTTATCGCTCAGAGAAACAAAGTCTGTTTTCCATGTAAGCATAAAAAGCTAAATGCCATGCCTCCTTCATTAGGAAAAAAAAGTACTTGCAGACTCAGAGAGATTCTTTTCTTCTTGAAACTTAATGAAACCATAGTTTAAGGGTACGTCTCTAGAGAATGTAGGTAGCAAATCCAGGTAGGGAAGCTTCTTAACTTTGCTAAGAGCTGAAGTAGCAAGCTTAACACCAAAGTACTGTGAAATCGCATAGGGCGGACATGGAATCTGCTTTCCTCTGCTGATCAATTTGTATATATACTTGCAAAGGACAAATCGATTTTATTGGTCCTGTGGCAGTTTTCTGAGTGAAATGGAAAGAAAATCTTTAACTACCGTAGGAGAGAGGGAAATTCCAAAGGCCCTTATGAGTACAAGACTAGAAACACTGGATATAGTAACTTCTGGTGACTAGAGGCTGCAGCTGGCCCTGTATTTCCGCGGCATCCTCAGATTTACTCTTCTGCCCCATTACAGGAATACTCTACATCCCGTGGAGCTTGCAGCAATATGCTTGCTCTCAGCTAGCAGTTTTCTAAATTGCCTGTTGAGCAACACACAGAGCAAGATTGTTTTATACTTCACATGTAGCACAGGCTGCAATTTCATCAACATTTCAAGTATAATTGCAAACAAGATGCATAAACTTTCAGAAACAGCACACAGAAGTTATGTGGCATGTTCTGCTGGAAAAGCATGCAAATTATTTCAGCTTTATTGCTGGGCTCTAACGAGTTTCTACTTTTAAAACCCTACCTTTTATATATTCAGCCATCAGGTATTTTTACAAGGATTTCTTAGTCAAGCTGCACCTTCTATTCTCAGTTCTAGCAAAGGAAGATTTAAGACGGACTATTATGATGATCTGTAGGAATGAAACTGGGCTGGGAAGTCACTTTCCAAGAGCTGCCACTGAATTCAGAAAATTAGTTGAGAAGGTGTCTCTGAATTGCCTCTCGCCCAGAAGAAACACACACAATGAGACTAAAGGGTTTGTCCATTTCACTAGATCAGCTGAATTCTGCGCTTAACATACTCACTGCAGGAAAACTAGATTTGACTTATAAATGGCTCCAGACCATTTACATGCATTACAAAAAATACAGCAAACATTTGGAGCAAACACTACAGTCTCCACAAAATCCTCACCATTGGTAGTAGAGTTTAGATAAAAGTCTAGAGCAACACACAGACATACAATACAAAAGACGAAAAACATCTTTCCACAGAACAAATGAAATGGTGTTCTATCAGTATGAATTTCTTCATACATGGTCTGCATAGACATTTTAAAAAATAAAACAATGTCTCCTACCCCCGCCTTTTAAAATTTTCTATTCAGAATGTGAACTAAAAAAATTGATCTGTTCTGCTTAGGCTGACCCTGAGAAGTACTCAGCTTCCTTAGTTGCAAAATTTAACAAGATTTGCAATGATCCTGCTTTTCTAGATTAAATTTAATGAAATCTAGTGCAACAGCAGAAAATTATTTATGGAGAAGCCTTTAGGGAAAATGCAAGCATGATAAACTGTTAATGAAGAAAGGGGAAGTCAGTTAGTGGTTCCGTCTACCCCTCTGAATAATATTTTAATAAAGCTATATGCTATCTAGTGTCTACACCCCCAACTGTGAATTTGGATTCAGGATTGTTTAACTCAAAAGATCTTGCAACAATATAATCAATTACTTAAAAGTTGTTCGGATGACACAACAAGCAAGAATGCAAGAAAGTCTTCTAAATAGAAATCTTCACACCAGTGCTATCAACTGCCAGAGAATAGATCGTTCTCTTCTTATTTTCATTACATAGAATCACAGAATCTTCAAGCTGGAAACGACCTCAGAGATCGTCGACTCCAACTGTATCTGTCTACTACTAAATCATGTCTCCAAGTACCTCACCTACCAGCTTTTTACACACCTCCAGGGATGGTGACTCAACCACCTCCCTAGGCAGCCAGTCTCAGTGCTTGATAACCCTTTCCATGAAGATATTTTTCCTAACATCCAATCTAAACTTCCCCTCACGCAGCTTGACACCACTTCATCTCATCCTGCCATCTATCACTTGGGAGAAGAGACCAACACTCACCTCTCTGCAACATCCTTTCAGGCAGTTGTAGAGAACAATAAGGTCTCCCCTTAGGTTTGCATCTTTATGCTGGAATAAAGGCTGGGTCATAGATTCTATGATTCTATGACAAGCCTAGCTCAGTGTAAATAATTCACTTGTCATTAAACACAGCACTTTCTAAAATTAAAGTTTATATAATTGCAGTAGGCAAGAAAACAGGACAAATGCATGCAGCTTTTTAAAGACATTCAGTGGCTATTCAGGATGTTGAAGAATTGCACAGAAGTATTTTGAATGACTTTTACAAGTAAGTACTTATTTCATCTATCACATTCAGCATCAAGTAACCAACTGTCAGCTTTTGTAAGGCTATTCACAGGAGTGGGGATGCTACTTCTATGACTTAGAGAGTCTATTGAGGCACATTTCTTGAATGTAGAAGAGAAAATCTGAAGGAATACTTCAGACAAGAACAAAGTAATCCAAAATGAAGAAATATGTTGATTAAATTAATGTTTTCTAATCTACTTTTAAAAATATGCGTATAAAATAAATTGATTTCTATAAAAAAATAAAAATCCAGAGACCAAATTTCACACACTTCTGTTTCATTTACAGTAACTATCACATCTACAAGGATTCAAGTGTTGGGACACATATAGAACAGTCATCGTCACTAAAGACGACTTAGAGAGTAGAGCAGGAAGCTTCAAACTGTGAACCAGATGGCTCCCTAAGCAGGGAAGCCTCCCCCTCAAATTTACCTCCAACTTATTCTGTCCATTTAGAATGAGGTTTCCCTGTCAAAATAGCAGGGTTTGGAAACATGTATTGTGATACCAATACAAAACTCCCAGAGATCAAAACAAAAAAAGCATGGAATTGCTGTCCCACCTAGTCCAGGAGTCTTGGTCTGTTGATAGACTTACAAGAACTTTTTTTTTTCAGATTTTGCAATCCAAGTCTTCCTCAAAGGCTGTGGTTTTTGCTGGTGGGTGATTTAAACTTTTTTTAGCTGACATTACTTTACACCTAGATCCCTCTATATTCGGTATTAGAAAAGGAGAAAACAGAACAAACTTTTTCCAAGTAGTCTTGCCCCAAGTTTGCTGTGATCACCATTGTAAGGATCATTCACTAAAGCTTTTCCAGAAGGCTGGCAAATTGTTGATAGAAATGCTTCCAGTCATAATACACAGTGTAACAGACAGAGCAATCCTACTATATCATAAAAAAATTGTATGTATCAGCAGACAATACTACCAGCAATACTCATTCAAAACATGCTATCAGACCCATGTACTCCTTAAAGCAGCAGTGTTGTTTCGTACTGCCACCTCAACTCTATACTTGGATATACACAGTCTTGCTTAAGAACTTAATACATTGCTTCTGGCTCCTCTGCAGGTGCAATGTTTTTAATTCTGTTTCTGGGTATGCTCAGATGCTCCCTTCTTACTCCAGTCTAGACATTGCAACAGAGAATCCAGCATCTGAGCTACAGATAAGGTTATCAGATGGCAGTACTCTCTTTAGCTCATCTGAATCCCACACCTGCATAATGCCATTTCCCGCGGTGCTGCAGAGTGGAAAATTAAGTACATCTTTACATGCCAAGTTTTGTGTAGATTTCCTGCCAGGAAACCCAACAGTTACCAAGACATGACAGAGAAGAGAAAGTTCTTCTCCTACTCTCCTACCCTCTTGCCAATAAATTTCCTTCTTTGGCATCCTTGTGAAGGATATCTTAGTACAGGAGAGGGAAGGCCACATTCTTTCACATTTCCCACTGGAGATCTACACTTTTTTGGTCCTCTTTTGCAAAAGAAATACATTATTTATATTTCAAGCAAAAGATCACTACTGGATATTAAATATCAAAACCATCTGAGTTCAGAAGGTGCAGATCTGGAGCAATTCTACTCAAATCAAAATGTATTCAGTTCTGGGCCCCTCACCACAAGAGGGATGTTGTGGCTCTGGAGCGAGTCCAGAGAAGAGCAAAGAAGCTGGTGAAGGGGCTGGAGAACAGGCCTGATGAGGAGCGGCTGAGAGAGCTGGGGGTGTTTAGCCTGGAGAAGAGGAGGCTGAGGGGAGACCTCATTGCTCTCTACAACTACCTGAAGGGAGGTTGTGGAGAGGAGGGAGCTGGGCTCTTCTCCCAAGTGACAGGGGACAGGACGAGAGGGAATGGCCTCAAGTTCCCCCAGGGGAGATTCAGGCTTGAGATTAGGAAAAAGTTCTTCACGGAGAGGGTGGTTAGGCATTGGAACGGTCTGCCAAGGGAGGTGGTTGAGTCACCGTCCCTGGAGGTGTTTAAGGTGAGGGTGGATGAGGTGCTTCGGAGCATGATTTAGGGATTGGTGGGAATGGTTGGACTCGACGATCCAGTGGGTCTCTTCCAACCTGGTTATTCTGTGATTCTGTGAAATCGGCAGAGATGTATGGTGGTAAAGGGACATTACAATGATCTCCTCTCACTTCTAAAGTATCACAGAGCCACCTGTTTTGTTACAAGACACTAACTTCTCAAATGAATACAAGACAATTAGACAATTAAGATGCAGCAAGTATTCAGTTACAGTAAAGTTCTAGTTGTGTTTGATGATCTTGAGAATCTCTATTTAACTACATAGCACAAAAGAAAACAATACAGGGATTCAATCCTAAATTTGAAACGTTATCTTTTATTGACAACCACTTTCACAAGTATGAGGTTAACCTTATACTGTTCTTTAGAGCTCAGAATCATCATCTGTCAGCATAAGTTTTGCTGTGATTACCACTAAATGATCCTCTGATCTTTATCAACTGAATGGATATGAAGTGCTATTAGTCTTAAACTAAGAATTCTGAGAGTTACTGAATTGCTTTCAGAACAGGTTATTAGTATTATTCCTAAAATGAAATACTGAAGAACCTTCCACAAAAATGAGAAATACAAAATAAATATCTCAGTCCTGTAATTTCTTGATCTTTATCACTGTACGAATATATTTTTTCTATATAAAACACTGAAACTACTGAAAAATATGTACGTACTCTAACTATTTTCCGTGGAATAAGAGAAAGAGTAGTCTTCAAGAACCTCTTCTCGACAGGTCACATTTCATCTTGATATTCATCTATTTTAGAACATTAACATTTTAATATCATAATACTGAATTTTTTTAGCCATCTATAGATTATCATCTAAAAATTTGTATTATAGCATATGCACATGCACTTTGTCACAGAAAAGTTAAAATTCTGCAACTCAAAGGCATTGGAACTGGTTAGATTTGGTGCCATTTTAATACAACACTTGTTCCCTTCAGTACTATAAATTATTTCAACTTAAAAGTATAGAAAGATCACGTATCAGAAGGTACCTGAATATTGATATGAAAGGTAAGATTCATCTGAGGTAGCTCTCCAGGTTTCCTTTAGTCAATAGGCAGAAGAAGGCACCACTGCTCTCATTCTAACACAGATATCCAGATGAATCACATCTGAGAAGTCATCATCTACTACGCTCCTGTGGCTGCAAAACAAGTCTAACCAGCTGGCTGAAATACAGCTACAGCAGAGCTAGTTCAAGTTAGACAGCAGTATGGACACTGATTCCAGTTCACTTGGAAAGATATTTTCACTACCCCTTTATACAAGTTGCTCCCCAAAACTGAGACCTGTCCTCCACTTCAAAAAAAAAAAAAGAGAGAGAACAGTTTATAGGTGACTTTGCCGTGCTGAGCCAACATATGGTACTTCAGTTTAATCACAGCAGGTGTTCCTGCCAGAACCCTGATTATTTCAGCTAACTATGGAGTGATAAACAGGGAAAAGAAGACTAATGAGAAGCAGGAATGGAAAGGAAAGGTCAGGGAAAAGTCCTAGCACTTTCAGCACCTAAGATTTTAGCTTAAGGGAAAACCAGAGTTCTCCAGGGAGTCATTCATTCATGGCACAAGGAAACGATTTATTGCAGTCCAGCTAAGGTATTTGTGGGGCTACAGCATGGTGATCTTTGCAAGCCTCACAAATGCTGGTATATTATCTGTATTTGTCAATACAGAGATAATTGTATGAACAGTTATCCCTGCAATGGCAGGAATGGCAAGTAACGGGAATGACAAGTAACACTGCTCCCACTCCCAAGGTGTTTGGACAACAAACAGGGGTACACAGTAATTTAATGACTTCAGTCAGACAGGAAATCTGAAGGGACATGAAATGAAAGCTGGTCTTCTAAACTCCAGACATGCACCTTCTGAATGGAACTGCACTTCCTCTGTGATACAGTCGCGGAGGGTAAAAATGCTCGTGTATTTGTCATCTTCATGAAATCCCCCCATAACAGCTCTGAAAATGCCAAGCAGTGGGATAAAGACTCATATCTACGCAGATGTGATGGATGGCTTTAACGCAGGACAAGTGACACTTAAAACCTGCAGCTGCTCCTCTAGCCCTTACATCAAAAGTACGGCACTTAGATATTCTCCAGTCCAGTCATGGGTAAGGACGGCAGATTTTAGTTACAGCCTGGATTCAATTCCCATATGGGCTGATTAATTGGGCTGTATGTGGGAGAAATTGATTTCACTTAGATGGAAAACTCAGTAACACAGTAGCAGCTGTGTTGTACATAAAACAGCATGACTAGGCATGCATCTGTGGGTACATAAGAGCCAAATAACACTCTTTAGCTTGCACTATATAAAACAAACCAAGTCACCAGATTATGTGAGTAATATTATAATGAGGTATTTGTATTTATTTGTTATTTAAAAATGCAATAATAAGGTACTTGAACCAAAAGCAGCGCACTGCTAGATGGGAAGAAAAACTGAAAATCCAGAAATCAAATGGATTCAAGCTTTCCCTCATTTAACCGAAAATCTATTGTTCATTTTTAAGACATTTTCCCTCACTAGACATATTGCAATAGTGATAGAGAAATAGTAGGAAGAGCCTACCTTGAGTTAGTGTGCAGATTCAAGCCCTGCCTGCACCGATTTAAATATCAGAAGTAGACACAGCTGTGCATCTCCATACAAGTGAGAAAAACAGTATCATAGCAATGTGGCCACTTATCCTTCTGCCTTTTTCTGGTCTCTCTCTGTCCTACCTATCTTAAATTTTATAGCCATTTCATTTTCCTGGTTTGCAATAACACGAACAATTCCTAGTCACAGATTTGAGAAAGACATGTTCAACTGCCCATTTGTTTAAACTTCAGCCACACGTAACAGAACTCGTACCCCTTGAATGAGTCCATGATCAGGGATTAAAAGTTCCCATCCCTAGGTTGGAGCTATTAATATCAGAAGAATGAATAAATGAAAACTACTGACTGAAAGGCATTTGTTAAAAGCTCCTCTCTAACAGCTTTCTTCTATTTGTATTTTTACACACTATTTTTTGGGAGCAGCTCTGAGTATATGGAGTAGCAATATTACTTGTAAAGGCTACTTAGAATTCCTGCAAATATTGTCCCCCCAAAAGTCACAAGAAGTAAAACGTCAAGACTTAGGGATTAAACAGAACCTTTTCTTCTTTGCTTCATTTGCTGAACCAGCTTGAAATGGTTACGTAAAGATGACACACCATAAATCTGAAAGAACTGCACTATTATCACATAAAGAGGACAAAAAAGAAAAAAAGGCACCCTAATACTTGAAAAACACATTTTATATAAGCATCATGCTTAGAAAATGACAGCCACATCCACTGGAAAAGAACACTGTGTCTCAACTCCCACAGAGCACAGCTCAGCAGGAGTCACATGCATCACAACTGTTTGTTCAACCACTCAGTAAGGACAACAAAATTCAGCTATAAAGGACCATCAGTAGTTTATGAACCCTCTGCCACTTTTCTCTCCCTTCCCCCATCCCACCAGAAAGGGGAAGAAATACTGCTTGTGGGTCCTCTAGGTCTCCGTTTTCTAAAACTACCTCTTGTAACAGAAAATATATATTTTCACCGGTCACAACTATCTGTACTTAAAACACTGAAGTAGTCAATGCCACCTAATTTCAGTTTGGTGGTTATAAAACAGCAAGGGGAGGAAAAATATCCAAACCACCCAAATCCTTTTAACTGAAACTATCTGTGTCAGGACGTGAATCACAGAATCTCCATAGCATTTAAGTGGGAAGGGGTCCCCGGAGGTCTCTAGTCCAACCTCTTGGTCAAAGCACAAATAGACAACTTATTTCATGTTACTGAATGCCCAATATATGCAGAAATAGATAATTTCTTAGATGAGTGTGATGTGCACCAAATTTTCAGGACTGCCCTCATGGTCCATTACTTTCAAGAATATGCCTTGCAGCCATTTGTTCTAAAAGGGGATCTGGACATCTGGGCTCAATCATCTCAGCACCTGCTCCCCACAGGAGTCAGGGACTGCCGCTTATTTCTGTGGGAGATGTTTGCCCCAGATTCCAATGAACAGGATCTCTTCAGTCTTTCTAGCTGCAAAGGTATTATTTCTGAACTACATATGAACCAAGTATTTCCCGAACTACATAGTAAAACAGACTCAAGAAGCAGTGCTATATTTATACAGTGCTTTTGGGAATTTCCACATCAGGAGCTTGCTTTCTGCACAAGTCAGTCCACAAAATTGACTTTTCCCTTTTTTCACTACTGGCAATAACAAAATTTTCCAATATTGAAGACAGGGTATCTGGAAGATTTTTTTCTATCAATTGGCCCATCATGCTTCCTCATGAACAATACAGTAAACCAATGTTTCATTCAGGTGCACCACAGTGTAACACTCCATCCAAGAGAAGAACATTTATTTCTAATGCTTTTATTGATCTTAATTTTTGTTATTTGCCTGAATGCTGCTAAAACCATGGTATAAGCAAACCAGCCTAATGCTTAGAACACGCCAAAGTCTCAATATACAACATCACAACAACAATGCTAATCGATATTTTTCTGCTGGAAAAACAGTGTCATTCTTCAGAAATTTTTGTCACAACTCTTTAGGATTAAGAGACATTGGGTTGACTATTAAGGATGTTCTTTTCATGCCAGTGAGCTCCAGCTTTGTGTTTTCAAAGACTTTCAGAGTATTGTTTGAATGATACTATTTACCAGGTGACATACAAATGAATTTTGATAATGCCCTCTTTCTATTCTAACAGAGAATCCATTTTAACAATGAAACATCTCCAGAGAAAAACAGCACTATAATAAAGCACATCATGATTTGAGACAAAAACAAAACAAAACAATATCTGGGAGTGTTGAGTCCCTGAAAACTATGTGCTTTTCTTCATTCTGCAGATGCAGGATTACTGGAGTTACATCAGCAAATCTTTGGCTAATGGCCAAACCTGATTCATCATAACAGTATTCCAGTATTATGCTTTGTGATTCTATTAATTTTGTTATTTCAGTGAAGAACAATGGCTTAAAATCGACAATAGCGAATCAGGCTCAGAGTATCTGAACTCTTTCTACAGACTGACTTGTATAGAACTGTGTGGGATAGAAAAAAAAGGCTACAATTTGATTTATTTATACGGAAAATAAAATAGAACATTAAAAAAATCTACAAATCATTAAGTCAATGCAACAAAAGGAAATAAGAAAAATTATATTTCTTAAGAACTACCCCAACACATGAGAGTTTATTTCTGAAAAAAGCTACTATTCAATAGATACACAAACTCAGTCATTGTATTCTCAACGATCCAGTCGTTGTCAGCTCCATAAATCACAAGGAATCACATGCAACATATTCAAAATAAACAAATACAGAAATAAATGACCCCTTGAAAGAAAAATAATCATCAGTTTAGAAATAGTTTTGAAACTGCTAACTCACATAAATGGAAGATTATGAATCATACCTGATTCCACTCAAGTCCCATTGGTAATAATAGAATAATGCTTAATTCATTAATCACTGGAAAAGACAATAGCTTTACAAAGATGTTGAGACTGCTGCATTAACGTTCACCATGGTGCAAGATTAATGTACGGCTTACACAACAAAGGCCCAGCCAGTGATATTGCCCTTTATTAAACCAAACCTTCTTTCCATCTTGACCTTTTTATTCAGCAGCCTGCCCTGGAAATCAAAGCTATAGAGCATTCTGTTTTTTTTTTGCTGATCCCTCAACTCTAGTTTGTTCACAAGCCATGAAGCCACAATACTAACTTTCTATGTTTTAAGCAATATCTTGCCAAGGTGCCAGTGTAATAGTAGCATGGGTCAAGTCAGACACTGTCTTCCCAACACAGGAACTGGCTCCTGGTGGTTCAGGTGATTCTCAAGAACTGGTCAGCATCTACACCGCTTCATCTACAGTGTTTCTTAAACATGTACCGAGTCCTTCTTTAATCCCTATTTGGCATGCTTCCCATGCTCTTAATTTTCCATTACAGCAAGGGATTTGTAATAAACACTTGATAAATACAACATTTCCCACAGGCATCACTGCAAATCTTCCATCGCTTGACAGAATTATCACATAAACAGTAAGATGCAAGGCAGTGACTTTCAATAACTGGAAGAAAATCGCTAATTGCAGTTGCATAAAGAACGTATAAAATTTAAGTCAAATTTGTCTGTCCCCAAATTCGCTTGCAGCTGGGTCAGCAAAGCCTCCACTAGCAGCAGGCTGAAAGAAGTAGGCAGGGCAGCTAGAGCAGCATCACGCTGCGGAGACCTGGATTCTATTCTTGTCTCTGCCCTTCACCCAGCAGTGTCAAAACCAAAATTTACATCATCTCTCTGCTTCAGACTCCCGAAATGGAAACACACTTCGTGACTGCAGTGAAAGCATGATGTACAAGAGTAATGGTTTCCCACTACTCCATCCTCACTGTGGACACGTTCAGATGCCTTTAAATCTCAAGGACAGTAAGAAAGCTTTGAGGTCCTGTCCAAGAATGGGATCAAAGTGCCTGATTTTCCACCGATTCCTCTGGTTAAGGGCGAGTGTCAGCGCAAATAAAAATCTGGTCCCTGTTTTCAATCAGTCCTGAATTAAAATAACCTTCAGTCTCCAATGTCAGTGTTTGACCAATTAAAATACATTGCTAAATTATAGTCTCCCAGAGACTCCTGTGTTTTACTATTTCTATTTTCAATAACATGAATTTAATCATCATGAGCGTGGAAGTCATAGAAATCTGGAGATCAAACTGTCAGCCGAGGGATTTCAAAAAGGGAAGATGATTTTAAGTGGAAGGGTTTTGTTTGTCTTTTAGCTTTACAACATTTATAGTACTTCTTACATTTTCAACTATTTCCCAGCATTTTGAAGGTAGATACAAATGTCAGATTTGCCGCCAGGAGCTAGTTTGTACGACGGGCCAAATAACTTCAGGTATTTGCTAAAACACACAAGACTGATTTGAAGTTTAATTGCCCTCTCATGTTCAGGTGCCAAAGGCCAGTTAAGTTCTGCTTCGTTCCATGTCCAAATTCTAACTCAACATGCTATTTAACAGCACAAAACAAGCACAAGAGTCCTGTAAGGAAGCACATCTGTGAGGTGCTCCCACCTTCCTTTCTGCCTCACACAATAAAATTAACCTTATCGTCGTACAGAACTTTGAAAATATAATAAACATCCTACGAATTAACAATGTTTAATTGGTCTCTGAAGCCCCCTGGCTCAGTGCTGGGTTCCCCTGAGGCTGTGATACCAGCACGGTTGGGCTGGTAGCCTTGGTTGGATGCAAACAGCATCCTCCAGGCAGAAGCGAGTTTGCTGAGCCAGGAACTGACAAGAAGCCAGGCGGCTGGTTTACTGCGATGACAGACGCAAGCTGATAAAGCCAACCTCTCCGAGCAGGGTTAACCTACACCTCGTGGCTTCGAGTTGATCTGAAACACAGCCAGAGGGACTTCGTAGAGGCCCAATACACCATGTCAACTTTCTATTTGCCAGGCGCTAGGGCTCAGATGTTTTAAGCAGCAACCACCAGACAGTGGAACACCCAGGAGATCACATTTGAATCTCTACTCAAATTACTTCATATATAAACTACTGGAAAACCTTGAAAACTATTGAGACAATGCGTGAACTAGGGACCAAAATGCAGGCATTAGCCTATGTCGCTGTTGGGATTTCTTTATTTTTTTAATGGAACAGATTGTCATATAGTCACATGCATTTAGAAGCCTGGGTCTTGGCACAAGCATATAATGCTTTGGGACGAATCCAACTCAGCTTATATCTGGGTCACATTAGCTCAGTTTCTCCCTCTCCCTGACCACAGTTATTTTAGCTGCTTGATAAAGGAGCAATAAGAGTTTTTAGGGAAAAACATATTTAACTGAAAAGAAAAAAAATACATTAGAAAAAGATGTTTTAAATGTGAACCTATAGCAAAGTAATTCAATTTGAACCCAATTATATAAAATTATTTTCAAAGTTCTAATAGCTATAAACGAGGAAACAATTCATGACAGAAATTCCAATTACAAAAAGGAATTATATGCTCTGCAGCAACTAGTTTTGTGATATTTAGAATACACAAGAAATCATGAAGCTTCATTATTTGAATTTACCAGTGCTACAGATGCTGCACTGAAAACTAATTAAAAAGATCCAGTAAGATTTACAGATGGTAGACTACAAATAGGGGATTTGCTGAGCCACACATTGTTTTAAAAGGAATTCTGAATGACCTCTAAATAAAGTGGCAATCAACCTTGATTTTAGCAGGGCATATTGGGAAAATACTCTGCAAATCAAGAAAATATTTTCACCTTGATTTAACATCTGTAAATGTATCAGGACAAAAAATAGTATGTTTTCTTTGGCCTCAGAATCCCTCTGTAGGAACGCTATCACTTGTGTTGCATTTTACAGACTTAACTACAAGGGTGCGGCTCTTGCATACTGAGATTTCTCTGAAAATTTTAAAAAAAAAAAAAAAAAAAAAAAAGGAAGAGGTCCTTAATAAAAGAATTGCCTCTTTCAGTTCCCTCCCTCTGCTCCCCTTCAGCGTTCCTAGGTTTCTCAAATGATGCAGTATAAATGAGGCCACAGATTTTAAAGAGTCCATAAATTCCTCTGATTTCCTCTGCCTTTTCTTCCCAAATATGTAACTTTTCCCACTACTTACAACTTTAACCAATTAAATTCACAATAGCTTTGCAAAATCATCACTCTGTGATGAAACATATTTTTACAAATAATGAAGGGACATGGTTGCTGAATTTTTAGTAGATTTCCAAAATTGTCATGGTTTCTCTGAAAAGCATGGCAGAGGAAAACAACTTCCTAGATTTCCCAGAATCGCCTTCTAAAGAATTCATAGTCCATCTGAACTTTGAGGGCTTCTTGCATGTGCAGATGGATTGCAGTACAAACAATGCTCTTCAAACTAGAGCTCCTACAGTCGTCCAAATACTTGCACTTAATATGCTCTCTAGTAGGTGCCAATGAACTTCCCGTTTTTCCTGTTTTCCATTAGAAGCATCCAGTCTAAGTTACTGTCATTTACTAAGAATAAATATACCTATGGTTCCATATGATGCTCTTTTTGTCACTGCCTCAGCCAAATCACAATTCAAAACGAGGGCCTTTTAAAAATAAAAGAAAACCAAAACAGCCCCCCAGATGCCCCCAAAATCAAGTAAAAATCCCAAACAAAACAAAACATAAAGCAAAATGAAAAGAATAAAACCAAAAGTAAGAAAGGAAGGGGGGGAAAATGTTGGTGGTAATGGCTTGCAAATTTTAACCTTTGAATAACTGGGGTCATTGCCTTAATTCCGAACAGCATCATGCCACTCAGGGTTGACTGCAAACTGAATATTCATTCTCTCTCTCCTGAATGCATGTTTAAAATGCTGCCACTTACCCAAAAGTCCTTTCAAAAGGAAAGCAACTTTGCGGGTCCTGTATTTCCATTTATTGAGCCCTTGGGCTAACAGTTGCACCTTGCCAATCTGTATTTGATTGGAGAATTATTACAGCTTTATTGTTGTCCTCTTGGAGTTTCCTAAACTTCCAAAATTCTTGCTGCAGTCTCAATCACAGTTATATTTCTCATCACCTATATGTTGTTGCAAATTATTTGGAACATTGCTTCTTATTATGCTATGAGTCTGTATTTCTGATACATTTGATTTTCTGCCATAATACATGGCAGAAGAGACACTCTTGATAGATATCTTGGATTTCTCTAGTGATTCCCAGAGAATTTATTTATTTATATTAACTAATTACATTTATGTTATATTTATATTAAGTGGTTTATTAATTTCTTCATTTGGTGCCTCTAATATGAGCACACTCTAACCTCCGAGTGTGGCAAGATTTTTATCTAGATGCAAGTTTTTTGCTGAGGCCCAAATCTCTTGAATAAGTTATTTCGCCATCCCAGATGCTTCAGCCAGAGACATATTCAAAAGAAAATTTACAATTAGACTGTCCTTACATATCACATCTCCAGACAGACGGAACACTCTGCTAAACCAGAATAGGCCATTACTGGGTACGAAAACCATGTCCTTGCTGACCTTGCACAGAAAAGCTTCAGAATCAAGGACCTATAGACAACATTCACGAGCCTTTATCCTGTAACTCACTCTAAGCAATACTTGGATCTTGCTTCTGCTCCATTTATTGCTTCCATTATCTTCATTAAAAGCCAGCTCTAATAAAGCAGCTAGTATATTTTTCTAGTTGCACAGCAATAAAGGCAAAATATGAGCTTAGATCAATTATCTGTTACATGCTACTCCATACTGCAAAACTATGAAATATGTAGCATATTAATCAGCATTGCGTTAAGACTCCTAAGCATTAGAAAATGTTAGGCAGATGAGTCTGAATGCTTTGACACTGATTATTTCTGGTGTTTACTGCGGAGTTGAACTTCATTAGGCTATGGAAGGCGAGAGTTGAATTTCATTGCTTACAGCCCATTTTGTGTTGCAGGATGCTCAGTGACTACAAGGACAAACATGACAAAGGCTCTTTTGAGCACTAGAAAGCCTCAGCAAGGACACAGTCAACAACCACATGTAGCAACATCCATACACTGGGTGGTGATAAGATCAGGGCTCAAAGAAGAAGCAAATCAAAGATCAAAGATCCCTCTCAAGGAGAAGTTTTTCACTAAGAATCTCAGTAAAAGAAAGAATGCTGCTATTACCTCTGAAGGTCATCAAGTTCTCCCTGTGTTGGACTAAAAGCAACTAACTTTCCAATGGACTCTCACTGATAACAGTTTCCTAAACATTCTATCTCCTATTTTACTGAAATGCCTTTCCATGCCAAGTCCAGCATCAGCCCCACAGGTGCCTGGTGCTGCAGTAACTCACTGACTTATCAGTCAGAGAGTGACTTCCACTCTGGCTTCCTAGTCACATACGATGAAATCCTACATCCAGCAGCAGTGATAACTACAACAGGGAAACTTGCCGGGAGAGTTACTGTACTGTGGAAATACCCAGCAGACACTGAAGACTTCTGACAAGCACATCCTATGGAAAGCAAACCAGTTCCTTTTGTCTTAGGCCACAGGTCGCTTCTCTTTGCAAACTGCTGTGGCTCAGGCTGTAAAATATAAGCTGAATCTTGGCTTTGGAGAACTTCACACTGGCAAGAATCTGACTTTACTCAGCAATAATGAGACATTTCCCTTCCATTACCTGTTTGTAGAGCAGCAGACTCTCTGTCCAGACTCCTGCCAGGATACGCTTCACACCATCATCTCCAGGATTCACAGACATGTCCTGAAGACATTCATACAGCTGCCCTGAAGACAGGCTTGCTGCGTTTAGTGATATGGAGAGACATGCTAACGACAGAATAATTCTTGAATGTTTCTGCATTGCCAAGCAGGACTGATACTACCAGAAACATAATTCTGTTTTTATACACCTGCACTAAATTCAGTGAGAGATTTGTCAGGGTGATGACCATTTTTGAACAAAGTTAACAAAGGAAGTTTGAGTTTTTCTTATGAAAGAAGCAGAAGAAACTATGTGAAACTGAAGTTCTGTTTGTGAGGTGTGAATTACAACTCCTACATCAAAACTCATCAACTGCTTCCTGGTGCCTTTGGGAAAATTTGCATCACCAGGTCAGGGGATGTTACTTTCTCTTCGTGTTTTCACCAGGAGAGGGTAATGCTCACTGATGACCCAGGATATTTACAATTTTTCAATTAATAGTAATTATGGTTAATTTCTCAACTAGAGAGCAAAAGACAGCATGCATTCATGCATATATAAGAAAAGGCTAACAAAAGACTTCATAAAGACTTAATAAAATAAGCTACTTGGCTTTTATGAGGTCTGCTCTTTAATTTCATCAAGGCTTGCCAATTACAGCATTCATTCCGCAGGAGGCAGTGGTTCATCTCCAGTTCTTCTGGAGTCTAGCCAGATCGCCACAATTTCTTGCCTTCCTGCAACAGCTCTTCAAGAGACTATAAGAAATATGGGATCCTTCCTGAGGTCTGTGGAAAAAAAACAGTCCAGATCAGACACCAGCCTTTGCATTGTTCTGTTCTAGAACTTTCTGCTTCACCTGCCAATGCCATTTTCTTCTTCAGTGGATTTCCACTTAGGCAGTGAGCCATGACATACCCGAGACACACATGGTTCTAGATAGTTTGAGAGAACATATACATTGACCCACTCCGACTGCTGAATTTAGTTGCAGAATTCTGGACTGATTTAGCTATTGGCTCATGAGATTCTTTAGATGTGCAGTACCTAATCAGGCTGTCACAGCAAACAGACCTTTATGTTGCATTGCACCACAGAAGCAGTAGAACTCGGCACAAGCAAATAACATCTGTGAGAGTAAGATAGGAACTGCAGGCAACAATGGCTGTTATTTTCTTTCTAAGTTCTTCAAATGCGTACAAGTTCTTCAGCATCACTTAAAGGCACCATATATTAACAGAAAACTAATTAAAAACAGCCCTTCGTAATAAACTCCCTGCTTTTATCCTTCTACTCAAACCATGTACAGTTAAGCAGCTGCATTCAATAGCAAAGTGATGGTTGGCACGTAATTAATCATATGTGACAAAAAAGTTATTTCCATTATCATCCAGGATAATACATCAACAAATACCACAGAAGAGCCTCTGTGACAAAAGCTAATCCACAGGAGGATCCTCTTAAATGCAGGAAATGTTTCCTGGTAACTGGCAGCACGGCACTGTATAATGGGAAGTGTCATTCATGCCCTCTTATCTGATGTTTTAACGGTTATCTATTTACCCCAAGAAACCACACAGCAAAATGACCAAGGACAAGTGTGTAACAAATCAATAGCAACCTTAAGTCAAAGAGTAAATTATATGGAAGGGAAGGAAAAAAGAAAAAGGTGTTTCTAAATACTCTACTATCATTCATTAATGTCAATTCATAGGACTTAATCGGAAAACGGACAACTCCTTTCATAAATCACTAAGTAGCAACACTACTTTGAAATAGGAATTTAAACTAGAGCAAGTATAATAACCTATGGAAGAGATCTAGTTTAGAACAATAAATGAGGAACAGCCACTTCCATCCACTGTCTTCTATCGTGATCCTTCTCCTTCCTTAGGGCTGCCAGTCTCAATAAAACCCGTTTTTCTACTTCAGAGATGCCTACCAGATTGTGTTACACAGCCTAAAACTTGGTGTCCATTGAATCAACAGCGGGTAGCGACACACTGCTTTGGGACAGAATAAAATGTATTTATTTCTTCTTTTGTCATTCGCCCTTGCAGCTGATGTCCAGTAAAGTACAAGTGAGTGAATTAATGCCTTCTGATCATAAACATCTCACCGCCACGTTATTTTGCTCAAATGTTGAAGTCAAATACAGCACTATTGGTGAAATGTAGCAATTTCAGTCCCATTGGCAAGCTCCTATCAGTACCAATGGCTTGTTACTGTGGATAAGAGCACATATAAAGCATAAGAAGAAAACCTGAGCAAGAGATTTATTTTTTTAAGCCCGCACACGTGAGCCAAACACATTACAGGATTTTCCAGAAGATATGAGAAAAAGGAAAGTGTGGGCTTTTGCTCAGCTTTTTATATTCATGTTATTTTTCAGTCATATTTTCAACAAGATAACCACATAACTGAGTATATCTGCACATTTCTCACAAAAAAAGTTCATGAGCATCATCATTTATATGAATCACTGCCACTACTAAATTATTTTGGGGGAATATAGCATACATGCCTACACATACAGAGTTTTTTAAGAAGAATAGCAGGATACATTTCTACTATATTATAACCAAGTATAACACAAGTTAAGGAAACCCAGATGAAAAGCTTTAAATCTGCCATACAAACCACTTCAAATTAAAAATTGGGGGCTCGCTATGGAGAATACCAATAGATTATTCAAACTCCAGTTTTAATATTCTCCTCCAGTTGGCATGCAAACTGAAGCAGTGCTTTGTGCTGGGGCACTTTAAATGGGTTGTCAGATGAAATACTAATCGTAAAAATTGCTGTATCAAATGCAATATCACAGGAAATTAAATCAATTTGAGAAGACTGCTTGTATCCAAAATTACTCTGAAGTACAGTATCGGAAAAGACGCACAGACTCATTCAGTAGGAATATCAGAGGTGCCTTAGATTAGAACTGCTAATTTAAACAGATTAAAACTGCCAGATCATAATTAAGGTAACGCCCTTCCCCTTCCTTCCTTTTCTCTCCGTGTGTTTAGAAGCAGTTATTATTTCTATGAACTTTTAGTTCATATATTAAGAGTTTAGGACGTGACATATATAAGTACATGCTTTGGGACTCATAATAGTGCAGAAAAGAATACAAGAACTAAGTAGCATCCGGGACGCCTTCCTGCACGTATAGATGATTCATATAATTACCTTGCCACAGTGCTCCAAGCACTCCTGCTGACACTGTTATAAAACACAGAAAATAAATTTATTTTAAAAAATAAAGAAAAAGTCATCTGCATCTAATGAAAGTTAGAAAGAAAGACATGAAAATGGTTATAAAGTAGGCATTAGTGCACCCAGTACAAGTGCTGCTCCTAAGAGAAAACACATGAAATAACCACCTGTTTCTCACAGTTTTTATCTTGACATCTGCTACTGGACACAGGCCAGACGCTACGTTAGGCAGACACTTGGACTTGGCCAGTAGGATTGCTGTTCTGAGCATAAGAATGGTAAGTGGGAAACTAACTAAGTAAATAAATGAAAATAAAAAAAAAAAAACCAAAAGAGTTTTTTGTGGTGGAAAGAAAAATCTTCATGCTAACAAACTAGATGCAGCATTGTGAACATCAATAGCCACGATAGAAACACTTGTGTACAAATATAGAGTCCTTTTTATGAAGGTTAATGTAATCTTCAAAGGCAGCAGACGCTGTTTCCTGCAAGTGATTAATTCCTGCATTTCTACATATTCACTGGAGACAGACAAGAAAGGATTTCAGTCACACATTGCAATAAGCCAACCAACTAGCACAGCAGTAGGCTAGTAGTCTGGAAGCACGGATACTCTTCTTCCACCTTTTGCGCATCATTTGTATTCTAAAAGAGTTCATACATAGAGCAGAAAAAAGAAGAATTTAGATACTGCCCAACACCAAGCTGAAAAATAACAATGAAGTTTATGTTAAAAAATAAATAAATCAGCTCTTCAATTGGTGTAAATCAGCATAGCTTCAACGACTTTGTGGAGACTGACTACAGTTTGATCATCAAGAAAATAATCTGGATTCCAATTGGTGTCTCATTCTGAACTGCTATAACGCCTTAGTAAATGTTCTGGAGTGCTATACGTTCAAAGTGTTCCAGAAAAGCACTTTGAATCAAATAATGTGAAAATTAACTATAATACACAGCAATGTCTTCAATGCTTCCAGCTGGTATGGGAGCTACTGGAGGAGTTTAAAGAAGATTGAAACAGGAAATTAAGAGAGAAGAAAGGTATTAAAAGTAGAGTACAGGGCAAAGGGAGACAGAAAGACACACACAAATAGTTAAAATAAAAGGATGAAGTATAGTCAATGGAGAAAGGTATTTAAAGAAGAAAGAATTACATACAGACAGCCAATTGTGAACCAGAATGAACCGCATTATGCAGCTAAAGAAATTAATGGAAAGATGCAAGGCTGAGATTGTAAGAGAAAGGAAATAAGTGAAGCTACAACACAAGAAGAGAGAAACCCAAGCTTTCTATTATGTGAAGGGTCTGATTTATTACTATCAAATTAATTTTGTAGCCTTCTTGGCCAAGCTTCATACTGAGAAAACCAAATAAAGGAAATAATAAGAAATTAGATAAAAAAAAAAAAAGGTGAAAGTAAAACTGAATGACGACTTTTGGGATAGCAGTCGCCAGCACAGAGATCTTGCTGCAATAGCAGCACCTCTAACGGGAAAAAGTAGCAATAATGAATGTACTCTGGGTATGATTTAATGACTCGTTTCATTACACTGGTCCAAGACTGAAAAAAACAATTCATAGAATCATAGAATGGTTTGGAAGGGACCTTAATTATTGGTACATAGCACTAAACTGCTCATCTTCTCTGAAAGGTACCAGTATCGCCTTGTTCTCCCTCTTGCAACTTGCATTATTAAACTAAAGCACAGAAATACATGTTCCTACAATCCTGCCTTTGAAAGTCTCCTTCCTCAGCTCTGGCTGGTGCGTAACACTTCTGAGGAATGGTCGAGCTCTACAGTGACAACTGCCAATAATAGAGGAGAAACAGCAACTCTGGATGATAAAATAGTTTCTCAGATACATTATAATTCAAGGGAAGGAGAGTATTGATCTTCATATCCTTTTAGAGCCACGGCATTAAGACCAATAAAAAATACAAAAATACACCAGCTTATCGCATCAACTGAGAGCTTCAAATTGAGTTTTTACTAATATCTAATTTAAAACCTTTTCTTTCAAGAGGACAAAAGAAAACAACAAAAAAAAAAAGCAACAAACCCACAATCACCAACATCTGCAACTGAGAAACATCTGTTTCTTTATAATGATTTGACCATAGCAGACTGCTAAGAAATAGCAGGAACAGCTCAATGAGAAGGCAGCACTGACACAGCAAGGCACGTGCTAAAGTGAACTCTGCTACCGAAGAATTTCTTTCTAGAGGTCACTTGCAAGAGTTTTCCTGTGTTGACATGTCATTTCCTTGCCTACGTCTCTGATTTTTTTATTTAAGGCTGCTGATTTACATAGCAAAACATTTTACATAGCAAAAGGTGTTTAAGGCACAGGTGGACGAGGTGCTAAGGGCCATGGTTTAGTGTTTGATAAAAATGGTTGGACTTGATGAACCGGCGGGTCTCTTCCAACCTGGTTATTCTATGATTCTAAAATACAGACATGATTAAGAAAAATAGGCTTCTTTTAATAGGATTATTTTCTTGCCTTTGGAAGGGAAGATGTTTTATATTACTGTATGAGGTTTAACATTTTCATGGGGGAAACAATCCCACTAAAGGTAAATTTGACTGACATCAGTGGGACCACAACTTTAACTTTAAACACGACACACTTGAAAATTACAAATAACTGACACCTGCAAGTGGCCAAAAATTGGAGAACACTAGGAGAGGCAGAAGTTCAGAAACAAGCATTTAATTTGATTTTGATCAGCAACAGAGGGAAGAGTGCTGCACACTCAGTCATGAAACAAGAGTTAAGACAACCATTAAGGTCAGTTGAGTTTTGTTTAAAGTGAATGCTTCAGAGCACCCATATGTCACCAGATTTCTTGAAAATAATGGCAATTCTATCCCAGAGACTATTATTTCAGCCCTGCCAGCACTTGGAATTTAACAATACTGAAATGGGGAAAGAAAATACTGTCACCTTGTCATTCCAAAACGGACCCATAATCAAAGCTAGTGAAGTGGTTTCATAGAGAGGTATCAACTCCACTAAAAATAAAAGGCAAGTTCAACTTCAAAAAAGTTAAAGTTTTAAGTACATCTGATCCTATAAAATAAAATAGATTTCGCACATTGTGTGATCCCACAAAGTAAAATACAAAACGGCCCATTCCGTATCTCCTACAACACTTAGTAATTTATTTGGAACTCTCAGTAGTTTATGCTGCTTATTTTCCAGTCTGCCTGTAGCCTTGCAGCCTCACACTGTGATTTTGCCAGATACCAAGCCTTGCACAGTCAGGTTGGGTTAACTCATGTGTGTAAGACCAGCTGCCGCATTTTACCCTACAGACAGCTGCATTTCCAAGGCACATAATGCATTTCACAATTTTTATGAAATCTCAGGAATAAGTCAGTCACTAGAAGATTTTCCCAAATACTGTTTGTAGGATTCAAACGTATCTATTCTTTTGATAAGATATTTATGACTTTATGGCATCAATATGCAGTCATCGCAATAAAAACAGAATTTCTGATTGATTAGAACCAAAGTCTTCTTATAACTACTCCACGACTAAATTATTTTTGTAAAATAAATAGCTTGCCAGTGACAGCAAACAGATTTTGAAAGCTGGAACCACGCAAAGCCTTATTTGGGCTCAAACATCAGCAGCTAACCAAATGCATCCCTAAACATAAATCTCACAAACAGCTATGGAAGACCCTGATGTGGAGCATGCAAGCATAGCCTACCGAGCTCTTCAGCATCACCCTTCCAAAGCTGAACGCATATTAAACATCAGCAGATCTGGAAACTCTAAGTATTCTTTCTACATATTTAACAAAATTAACCTTTAGTGTATTTCTTACAGTTACCGTGACCCATTTTGTTTTTATGAATAATGAATTTTCTTCATTGTAATGTATTCTGAATGGCTTTGAAAGGAAGGCTTTCTCCTCACCTCCTTACCTAAAGCTATTTTTGTGGAGTTTTTTTTCCATTTGCCTATTTATTCATGTCAGAAGCAGCACAGTGCAGAAGCAAACATGGAGCAGTAGAGGCTGTTTTGAAGAGACTGCTGCCAAGTAAACTGGTTTTAAAACTTCAGCTGATATTACAGATTGCTATACATTATACTATCATATACAAGATGTCTTAAGACTCGTAGGAAAAATTATCAGAAGGCAATTGAATACAAACTTGTACTCAGCTGGCCGATAAAACCAGCGGAATATAAAAAGAAAGGTTATCCATTTCTTTTACTTCAAATGGGAGGAGCTCAATTGCTTGAACAGCTTACTGAGACATATAAAAAGACTCCTGGTTGCATTGGGCCTAAATACAAGTTTAAAACTCAGCAAATGTCAAAAATTGTTGGACAATCAGAATACCCTTGGGTAGAATGGATGTATGACAGGCTTTTATCCCTGTGGTTACATGATGGACTTACAGCTAAAGTGGAAGGATATCAACAACTCTAGCACATTTTCTTTGATAAAAACAGAGAGGAACTTAGAAGAGGCAGTGATATGCCTCACACTTCATTTTCCCAAGCTCTCAGGGAAACTGTTTTGACAGTAAGTGACCAGATAAGTAGAAACTATGGTTTTCCATGAAGATAAGAGAACCTGGGGGTGGGGGGTGTATTCTGAATTTCTGAAATATGCTGAAACAGTATCTTCAATCTGAACATGATAAAGTTTTATCAGGTCAGCACTTCACAACTTCATTACAAACAGCAATTTGTTTGAGGCTTCAGGCATGGTATTGAAAATATAACGTAGCCATGCTGTCTCCTTAGTACTTCTGGCTACAGAAATTAGTTAACATAATATTGACTTAATCAAAAGAATGCATTTTAATTCCATGGTATTTTACATAATAATAGCATGACTACCATTTTCCTGAAATAGAGTATGACATTTACAAATTACATTAATTTTTCTAGCACCTATAAAATGCTGAATTCTTGGTACTAAGCGTTAACCTTCGGTTCCAAGCAGGTCTTTTACATAATGCAACTGGCTTTATGTAATACCTTTATTTCCTGCATTAAATGAGTATAGCTGCTTTATGTTAGCGTCTATTCTTTGTGCAGTGTTCCAAGAGGCTCTGTTCAATTTATTTTCAGGGCAGACAAAACTACACTTGTTAATGATCTCCTGTTTAAGAGAAAACTTAATGTCTTTAGCTAGGCTTTAAACTTGGTGGGAAGATTGGACTGTTCTGGTAGCTATACACCCCTTCCTCAGGATCCCAAACTTTAACTAATCCCATATCTACACACCACTTACTCCGGAATCCTAAGCTCTTATGGACCAAGGCTACTCTAAAGAACTAACTTGGTACCACATATTCACAGACATACCAAATCCTATCATACCTGAAGATTTTATCCATAAAAAGGATGCAATGCAAGGATCTAATAATTGTAGCACACAGAAGGGAAAAAAAAACCTAAACCAACAAACAAATAAACCACCCAAGAGCAATAACAGAAATAATTTTAAGGTTAGCGACTGTACATACAGGAAAAGGAGGAAGAGAAGGAAGGAATGAAAGCAGCCGATCAGACAACTAACCAGCAACGACTAACGAGCAGAACAGCAGAGGTGATGCTGCAGTAGCCCACTCTGAACCTACAGCTCTGCCAGGTTGCACAGCTCGCTTTCCAGGGAGCAGGAAACACCTGATGTCACTCACAGGATCACTAGGAACTATAAGGAGTTGCCAGTGTCACATCAAGTCACTGCAGTTTTTGATTGCTGGGTTGTCTCCAGGTGATTAGAAAGAAGAAATGTAAAATCAGTGCAGAACAAGAAAAGCTTTCGAAAACATACCAACAAAATTTAGAGTGATACATCTCAGTAAAGAACTTTGCCTTGTTGATTAGGGATAAATGAGGAAGAAAACATTATAGTGCAATCTAGAAGGCACAGTGCAAAATCAGTGTTGTGTTTGGGCTTAGCCTCAAAAGCTTGTTACAGAGCATAAATTCCATCTTCTACAGGATAAATATATGCTCCTGCAGGGTTATTGAGGCAGAAATATCACCATTCCTTTCTATAATACTCTGAGATCAACTATAATAAATACCAAATTTACTACACTTAACAGTACTGCACACTGCCTTAATGTGGCTCATAGAAAAAACTTCAAGTGCTCAAGAACCGGACAGTTAAGCCTTCCAGTTCATATAAGATTTGCATTACTATATGCCTTAAGTAAGAAAAATATTAAAAACATGACTTGTATCAGAGAGATAATGACGATAGCCATTTAAGTTAGTGGTGTTAAGCCTGATGGTAGACACAGCAATAAAAAGTAGCTGCATCTTCATCTCCTTTCCACTCTCTTGAACTGAAAGTAGGGATTTTCTTTTATTTAACAAGCTAGATAGTTTTTCAAAACACCATTTCTTGGGGGAGATGCTGTAATTAAGGAGCTTTAAACAAATGCTCACAATTATAAGTTGGACAGAATACTAGAGAAATTAGGACTCTGAAGTAGTGCCATGAGGATGGACAACAGAGATGATAGAGGGAAGAAAAACATAAACAGAGTGAAGTGCAAAGTAAAGAAGGAGCTGCAGAATCAACTAAAAGAGATATAGAAATATAAAACAACAGAGAACAAGAAAAGAGATGGTGAAGGGCAAGGGAAAAAACCCTAACATTAATCCGAGGGTCACATGTTAGGTGTCAGGGTAAGTGTGGTCCATAGTTACAGTGCAGATGCAAGAGAAGAAGGTATTTGCACAGGTCCAGGTGTTCTGAGGGGAGGACCGTGTGGGTGTCTGCACATCCTCCCAGAGCTTCTGCACAAGTGTTAAAAAAAAAAGATTTTCAGGATGACAGGTGCTCTGAGGTGCAAGATTTATGTAAAGCTTTTCCAGTAGCAGAGTTTATGGCCATTACTACAACACATGGCTTCAGTGTAATTTTCCATGTGAAAGGAGACAAAAATAAAAAAAACCAAAACCCTCTCCCGTTCACTGGGCAAGTGAGTCAAGTATAAAAATACTCCCAAGCAAATGACAGCTTTTTAGTTCATCTTTACATCTAACAATGACAGCTGTTTGCATGACTCAGACGGATGATTCAACTGGTCTCGTCCTCTCAGCTCACTCTAGAAAGCAGGGAAGGCGAGAAGCAGTTTATTTTTAAGTATGCCTTGGTAACAACATTTTTATGAGAAATCCTTTAAATTGCTTTCTTTCCTTGAGAGCTGAGCTCTTACTTCAACTCAGCTTCAAAGATAAATATGAATTAATGGCTTCCAGGGAATCTGGAGACAAAGCAAGAAGCTCTGAAGAACAGAAAGAATCCACCTTGAAAACAGTGACACCATAGGTGCTCAGTCAAGTCTTAAGCAAAGACCAAGAGTCAAGTCCCTGTTTGAAAAGGCATGCTGAGCCCCACAGTTTTGATATCTCTGAAACACCATTACCTACTGGATTATTAATTATTGGAGAATCTAGACTCTTGGCAGACTCTGTTCTTCCTCCTCAGAAGCCACTGTTGGTTTAAAGGCTGTTCAAATGAGGCGAGGGACTAGCTGGTCAGATAGACAACTGAAGAACTCATCACCAGAAGGAAAAATAATGGCCAATTAGCTGGTTTTACCTTTTCTAGATCACACTTTAAAATGTAGGTAGGAAACATCCACTTTCCATTCTCAAAGACTCTTCTCAGGTCTAGTATCGCATTAAAATTCGTATCCTCAAAAATCATGAAAATTTGGCCTCTGTTATCACAGTCTGTTATTTCCACAGGAGAGTTCAACATGTTACAAGGGATTCCCTCATAGCCTGACTCACTGCAATGTACGGCAAAGGAACAACAGTTAATTCTGAGAGGAAACTAAAACAAAATCATAGAACCATAGAATAGTGGATACTAAGGACAATGGTAACAAAAGCAGCTTGTTTTGCTCCTGAGTACTTCTTTGATGGCAAAAAAGCTTTTAGAGAACAAGGTAGAGTCAATCTACAGGTGACATCTTTATAAAATGTGCATGTGGATCCCTGAAACATTTTTATGAAAAATACTACAGATTTTTCAATGAGAATAAACAGTAAAACTTACCCAAACAGGCTTATATTTAGGCTTGAAACTCTGCATTTTAGACAATAATTTGAATTAATTTCTTCTAAGTGTGAATAATTTTCATGCAAACAATCTGCAGAGCCAGTTTTAATCTCAGCTGCTTGTTTGTTTTGTTTAAACTTCATGTGTTGGTTCTTTTTCTTTACCCTCAGAATTTCAGTAATAGAGGCACCAGCACTTCGTACTGTCAGAACTTCTGAAATACTTGAAAATGCCACTGGAACCTTTCCACTCAAGTTTCAAGCACATTAGGTTTCCTCTCCCAGAGCAGTCATCCTCCTTGATGGAGATGAGCAAAAATCCCAATGCTCTTCTGGGATATAATTGTTGGAAGTGCCAAATGATTTAGTGGCCTTGACCACTTACACACTGTCGTACCCAGGCAAAGCCTCAACGCTCTCTCAGGCACCCATCTAGGAGCCTTGCCAGCTGTATAGGGATAAAAGCAGCATCAGCTGGATATTCTTTTTAACACTATCTGGTAGTTTGCCATTTCATTTGTTAAGTGTGACTGGCCATGACTTACAGTCTGGCATTTTCTTATTGTTTTCATTATCCAATTTACAGCGATAGCTCCCACTGCTTCACTTTTGGGAATTTACTATGAATTTTTGAAGCATGATCTAAGGTTTATCACTGGAAAACAGCCTTCTTTTTTTTCTTATATTCAGTAGGATACAAACAAGACTTTAGAGATTAAAAATCCATATATTTTGCTTTGCTTTTCAGAACTGAAAGCTGAGAGTAAAAATAAAAATATTTATGTAAGACAAGCAATGAGGCTGAAATAAGGAGGAGCTATTCACGTAGCGCTCTAGGTTTTCTTATTTGTGTACTGCGTGCACGTGAAAGCAAAAGATAATAGAAGTGCCCTTAATGAAGCACAGAATTGAAATCAGCATCAGATGTACAAGGAGTGATGAACTGGAAGACATGGATGAAAGTCTAAGTTGGTGTGTTCTGTGCAGGAATATAAAGGAATCACTATCCATCTTCTACTTGCATGGTCTCTGTGTGCAGTCCCAGTAAAAAGGATTTGTGGTGCTCAGAAATATTAAGCAGGCCAAGGCATAGCACTGCTGCTGACATATGTAAAGGAGTTGGGAGGAGAAAGAGTTGTATGATCACAGCAGGGTGTAAATGCTACATGGTTTGAGTTAATACCACATTAGCCTTGCTAGAAAGCTCAGGAAGATAGCCATTCCTCCAAATCAGGTATTCATTCTGTAAACAGAGTTTTGGAACAAAACTGAGCAACAATTTGCATTCTCCCTTCCTCAAAAAGAAACATTCCCTTCAGCAGCAAATGCAAATCTGCTGTACAAAATCCAATTGTATTTTCCTTCCTGTCATTCCTCAAAATTGTTAATGAGTTGTTTACCCCCGTCACTGGATTTCAGGTGGCTTTCAACAGCACCATACTAGGCCTATTTTTCATGTTCTACTGCTGAGTAGAGTAATTTAATGATCTTTTAATAAAAACAAATCAAGTCACCAACTCTCTATGCCTTCGTGTCTTAAGTTCCTCATGTTCTCTCCAAGTCTCTGCAGCCACTCAGTAAACACTCCCTAGTACTACTGTGCCAGTAGAGCTGGGAGAGTGGGTTAGGTGGTCTTCATTCCTTCCTCAGATTTTTGCACAGTCATATTAGTGCAAGTTATAGTCTAACCTGAACAGAACAATTCTGCAACTCAGCAGGTAACTGTACAGCCCTATCATTACAGGGAACGCTAAGGAATTCTTCAGCTTTTCAAAGTAATTGAAGCTGCAAGTCGTACAGCTGCAGTAACTTCAGATGCTGGGTGATAAGTCACTTTGTCTTGCTATTCCATACTTCAGCAATTAGGAAGCATCTGCTCCTGAACCTATGAACATGCTGCAACTAAGAGCCATTGATGTGACATTCAGGAAAAAACTATGAGGACAGACATCTTAAAAATTCACCAACTTGGCTCCAAAGATGAGGGAGAGAGTAGAGCTCTTCTGAGCAAAGTTCCTACGTCTCATGAACCTGTTGGCTTGAGTGGTTGTAATATCGAAAATATCTTCTGAAAACTCTTGGTGAAGGAACTGTTTCTGACTAAAGTTCTAAACAGCTCAGGATTAGATCTGCTATGGGGCAACTGAAGTTTTAAATTCCTTCAGTAGCTCTTGTAGCCAAATACTAACATGACTGGAATTCTGTTACCCAAGAACATGACGTTTGTGACTCTTTTGATAACCTCTAAATTGAAAAGACTTCATTCAATACCAAACTGAAATTATTTCAGCTAACTTAGAAAAGGCTATTCCTGAATGTGAACTGGGTTTATGAGGTCTGCAAGAGGCAAGAGGAAGTACACAGGGCCCAGGAGAACTCAAACTGCACACGTGCTGCTCGTTCAATAAACTTATCTGAAGTTTGTTTCTAATCTGAGCAAAACACCCTTAACAAGAGGAGCACACTGAGAAAGGCAGAGGTTGTCAACGATAAAAGATCCCATATGGGCACATTTTAATTTAGTTCTACTACTGGCCACATCGGTTGGTGATAAAGATTAATTATTTATATTATAACATTTGTATTGGTCAGCAGCCCTCGCAAAGATGACAGACCCCAGTGAGCTGGCTACGACATGATCAAATACACAGAAGTGTTTCTACCCCAGTATCTAAATAGATTATGATCTAAATACATTCAAAAAATTAAAAAGAAAACCTGTCAACTGAACTGAATAAGGACAAACAATCTGTTCAATCTTGTCAGTGAAGAAACCGGCACAGTTAGAGAGTTTAATTTTCATACTGGAAATTTTTTAAGCCAGTTTTACACGAAAATTGGAGATTAGGGAGATGCCTAGGCAAACAGAAAACTACATATTTATTCTGTAAAATGCTTATGTGAGGAGATACAGCGAGTTTATGATGGAAAAAGAAAACACAATTCACATCGTATTTAAATTTGTAGCTTCTGTTTTTCTCCATATGCTGAACTTTCAAATATCACTTCATTGGCTATTACAGATACTGCCCAAAAATTCCATACATAGTAGGAATGGCACCACTGTTTTCACAGAAATATTTTATGTCTGTATCCACAGAGTCTGTGGGAAGAAAGAGTGATATAAAATAGTTTCACTATTCACTAAGAGAATACCCAATTCACTGTGACTTGAAAGGTAAATACAGGTCATCTCACAGAGATGAACATCTCAACGTGAGTTCATTTATCTTTTAAGAAAGAAAAAAGGAAAAAGAGAAAATGCAATCTTGACTAGATTGGATGGTTGCAATAATCCATCCAGCTCCTTTGGGATAAAGGATACCACTTTTTTACTTTATTGACGAAAAACATATTTAGAGTATTTGTCTCCTTAGCAACCTTCTGTTCTTCTCCTTGCTCCTGCCTCTCCTTGAAATCAAATATTTTTAAGTTTTGAATTTGGAGAATGGAATCGTGCAACTGATCAATCAACCTTTACATCCGAGATCTCAATGTTCTGAACAGTACCTCACACGAATCCCAGTGATTGTGCCTGCAGGGCTACCACTGCTTTCTAAAAGATTACATGGACCAAAAGAAACCACTTTGTTTTGCCCTCTGGCTTTCTATGTGAAACAAGTGTCATGGTGAAATGCTGACAAAATCCTCTCATGTTTTCTAGCTTTGAAAAACTGCAGCACAATGGTAACGTTGGAAGCATACAAGGAAAAAAAATATATAGGGTTTTTTGATTTGTTCTGTTATTTTTTTTTTTTAAAAATGGGCTACAGCACAATACTTATCAGAGTCTGAGCAGAGAACAGAATTGTTTCCTTTCTGCACAGAAAAAAGGACAGGGGAAAGGAAAAAATCTTAGTGACATTTTGTTATATTTACTCTATATATGACACATCCTATACACGAAAACATACAGCTATAGGTTTCAGCTATGCTGGACAATAAATCCTCGTGCAGCATGAGGCACTAGGATCCAGATGTTTTGAAAGTTTAGATGCTTTCCATGCTTTATACATCCTAGACACTGAATTACACCAACTGCTACAAACATTGTTCCTACTTTACTCCGGCAGCACTGTATTAGAGCACTATCCAAGGGAACAGAGCAAACTGTTTCCCAAATAAACTTGCAGCAGCACATGATCACTCAGTGGATGCTCTGTTTTAAACCAAGCTTTTGCCATCTGTTTCTCTACTAATTATGAATGCTACATATATTCCCAACTACATTGCAAGGAAAAAAGTGATTAAAGCACGTGTATTCTTTCTACAACGCATCTTTGTTGTTTATCTCAAATTAAGAGCAATACCACCCACCACACAACACACAAGCCACACAGCAGGAAGAACACATAAGGGCAGATGTTTATAGCTTCTCATTTGGCAGTAAGCCAGCGGTGATTGCTTGGAGTCTAAAACGCATTGTGTATACTCAGCAAGACTATCTTTACAACTGTGCCCAGAATCACACACATTTACGCAGGGGTTGCCAGGAGTTCTGCTTACAAGACATCTTGTTGCCCAGGTCACCAGCTAACTTTCAGTTGTGTAATCAGTTCAGTTGTGCAATTCCTTTGATAGGAATGGTTGGAATCGATGATCCTGTAGGTCTCTTCCAACCTGGTTATTCTATGATTCTCTGATTCTCTACCCTCCTGCTCTCATCTCCCACTAAACCTAACACCATCACCAACCTACCATTTCATAATGCCCTGTGTAATTAAGTAGAACATGTTTTTCCTTATCTACTTCCTTTAATTCTGTCTGTGTTAATAAATTCATTACCTAGGTACATAGAGAGACATGTCACATTCTTAATTTCCTCTTTCTGCCAGGCGTTTTCCATGAGGCAAGATCTCTAGGCTTTAGAAGAGATTACTCCAACCATGATTTCTCACCTAACAGAGTATGTCTCTATCTCAGACGTGAGTTGTTGTCATCGTAGTTTCAATAATTCCTAATTTCAGGAAACTCCAGCTTGAAAATCAGCCATGCCCTTAGGCTTCAGCTCAGTATCTTATTTTATATCGACCTATCTCCTCACTGAAATCAAGTTTTATATACAATCTTGCATCAATCTGGATGGAACAAATCAACTGCACCATGCCTGACCTATCAGTAATGATTTTGCAGTGAGGGAGGTAGGTTTCAAAATTACTGCCCATTTGCAGCTTCTTTCCTTGCTAATGAAAAGTACAGGCATGCTGAGCATAGGCCACATCTATCCCTACATTGCCTGGCTGTAACAGAATATTGCTCATTCTTGATTACACAAGGCCATATTCTGCCATTAAAACATGGATGGCGTTTCTCAAAAGAAACTCTGTGGCTACTTAAAAAAAAAAAAACAGTAGCAGAATATGGTCCTTAAGAAGCTGTTGCGACAGCAGATGTTGGTTTAGAAGGGGAAGCTTCAATATATTTTAAAATGTTTCTGAAATTGTTTACATTGTCTTTTTTTTAAGAATGCTTAAAAATTGTCCATTTATTCCCAAGTTTCTTGGACTTACGTTGCCTTCTTTTCTCTTACACAGCATTCCACCTGGATAGGAAATACTTAAAATTTATAACAGCATTATGTCTGGGGATAGAAAAATTACCTTGCATCTCAGGTTATAAGTAGTTCATTACAAGCCATAAAATCTTTGCTCTGCCAATCATTTTAATGTTTATTAAGATGAGATGCATAAGACACAAAACACCTCTTCAAGAGAAAAGCCAAAGGCCTTATAGAAAGATAATGAGATTAGATATAAAAACACATTTGTGTCACAGAAGGATCATCATTTCGGTCCACCTTGCCTTGTATTCCAATGCAAAGCAACCATTAAGTGTCTTGTTATATACAACTTCACTTTGTTATAAAAGCATGAAGAGATTAATAAATCTGTGGCCACTGACTGAAGCTACTATATATTTCCTTATCAAATACATCTGGTTTACCCACCTCCTTCATCCTGCAGAACTGCAGTTATATGCATAACTGACAGCTGTGCAATATTTTTCCTGTTTATATTCATTCTAACTAAATGTGACATGATTTCTTTTTGGATGCTGTTGTCCTCAGCGAACATAATGCAGAGATTTGTGGCTGTGTTTAAGGAATACGGCAGACAATTCTGTATTTAAATCACTAATCCTGGGCTTATAGAAATCCTTACTGAATGCAGCACTACAGTGTTCTTTTACGTAAACAATTTCTTTTCTTCGTCATATGAAACAAGTTTTTCAAAAGGTCAGTAGATTTAAAATTTCTAAGTTATCAGTTTCACCAAATGTAATTTAACATTAAAATAAAACAAGATATAGGAAATAGATTTTGCATAATATCTCTGCTTTAACAGAAAATATCTAGCCCCCTTCACTATGAAATCAAACAAGTGGTGTATCTATCTAGTATTAAAGAAATAAATAACATCTGGTGATCATCAAAAAGATCAGTTACTTTGGTTTCACTTGGGGGAAGAAAAAAAAAAGGGACAAAATTTATCCTCTATGCACCTTGAGTGAAGTTTATGTTATCAAACAAGATGAATTTGACCCAGTAAACACTGCTGTCAAATACTGGCACATATATCCAAAGGAAGAATACAGATCTGTTAAGTTTTGTCTTTGTGTATTCCAACAAGGTGCAGAGCTCAGTAGAAGAGCACTGTCCTGGGACTTAGATGACAAATTTTGTTGTTAGAGCTGGCATTAGCTTGATTGATAACTCTGAACTAGCTTTATTCTCTGCTTCCACATCTGTCTAATCTAGAACTACATCTCTATATGCCCAATCACACTGGAAAAGTGCTTTGAGACATAGCAAAGAATGCCACAAAAAGCCAAGGCAGTCTTAAATGAGATAAAGGAGTCTTCACATGGTTGGTGCACACCGGGACACCAAGGGCAGGTTCAGCACTGGGAAGCTTGGAGCAGGATGGGCTCTGCTACATGTACCACAGCAGATCAACACATTCAGCAAACAATGCTGAAATAAACTTCTGAATAGCCAATGGAACACGGGGGAAGGAAGGGCAAAGACAGATCGCCAAGCAAAAAAGCAAATAAATATTCACAAAATATACTGTGAAATTTCAAATGAAATGTGTTCACAGCTGAATTTCCTGATTAGACAGTTTCCAAGTAATCTGCACACTGAGACAAATATTGCTACCTCTATCAATGCCAGTGGTAGCCAAAATTCAACTGTACGCCGTGATATATTGAAACCTTTTTCATAAACCAATCTGAATATAGTTACACCAGCAGTAATTTTTAATAAAGTATTTTTCTATCTGCCCAGGAGAAAGCAATCATTCAAGTGGATTTATGACACTAACTTCATTAAGAGGACAGCTAAGATCATAGAATTAATTGATGCCCCCTTGTACCTATTTAATGAGAATGATTTTCTGTTTCCCTGGATTACAAGCCAAGCTATAGAAGTGACAGATAAAAACCAATCTACTCACTGCCAAAACCTCTATTCAGTAGCTTAGCGATTTATCTGTAAACTGAATTTTGAATAATATCTCAGCCTTGAAACTCATTAGATATTAGATGTTCAGTCCAAATGTGTAATTTAATTCTAGCTGCCAACCTGCAACAGCAAATCCACCCATGATAACTGCTGGAGTTATCTACCTGATGACAAAGTACTTACGTGGAGTTAAGAATACGTCACTTAACAGCAGTATGGCACTGTGTAAATCTGAAGGAGAGTTAAGTGATGGAAATACAGAAAACCACACCAGAGGCAGGAACATTACTTTATCTTTGCTCTATTTCAATTCCACTTTCTTGTTTTGGTCAGAACCTATAAAATGTGTAGACTATAGATGTTTGATTTTCAGATAGTTTGATTCTTTCAGGGACTTTGAGGGAGCAGCTTCTGTTTATGCCGGCCAGACACCTGAACTTTCAGCCTTTCCCAATTACACAACGTCCTTCAAAAGCAAAAAAGAACTTTTTAACCTACCAAGACTTCACCACAGCTCTTTTGGATGACTGTCACTTTTGGTTACACCAGGAAAGCCATAAACAATCACTGAATAAGCAGATGTTATCTAAATAAGCTTTCATATCTTAGAGATAACACTTGACCTTCATTTCCCTTAAAGTCCTGCCTATTGTAAAACCAGCTCAGCTGCCCCACCCCAAATTCAGACAGTCTCGTTTGTATTCCATCCTCAAAGAACGCACATATTGGTAAAGACGCATTGAATGATATCACATATTTCTAGCCTGCTGGTTAAAATCATAAATATAGAGTCAGTAGTTAAAATATCTGAGAAAAAAAAAAACCAAAACCCAACAATAATCTCTCTGATGTTCAAAACATAGTGCTGTAACTAAGTTTTAAGTTTGGCACTTGATAATAATGAGCCTATTTTTCTCAGTCCTACTACTGGACGTTATATCTGAAATAAAACTAGTATTATTTGCCCATGGATATTTGAGCCTGATAACAGTTGTTAAACTAACAGACATCAGAAGTCAGCCTCCGATGAGAATTGTCAATCCACCCATTTTATATTACACTGACGTGGTTTGACATGACACACTGCTCATTTGTGCAGGGTCGTAATCCCTCCCACCCCCTTTTTCCTTTTACAAGAGTGAATTTTGACAAATAGATAAATAAAATCTCTCTCATAGCTGTGTGACACAGGTTTTCATTTGCTGGGTTTTTTTTTTTGTCCTTACAAAGCTGCAGAATACCCTTCAAATCATTATATTTCCTATGGCTCCCACTGCAACTCTTAAAACACACAGTCTACATCCAGAAATGTAACGAAACACTCACCTCCCAGGAATCTGACAAAATTACAGTTTAAACTTATAATAAAGTGAGCTCTGATGGGAAAGAAATCCTATAAAATTAGGGGTGGGGAAACAGTGGAATACAAGAACAGTTCCTCTAAAACCCCATAAAACATATTAGTGAAACCTTCAAATGTACAGAATTCCAGAGCAGGGGTATGATTTGTGACTGCAGTCTATAGAACATTTCTGTAAGTGAGGCTACTACTCCTGTTATAATTTCAAACATATAATACAGAAACTAACACTCTAGTTTTCTACTGACCTATATAGCTTTGGAGTCTTAGGTAATTCCTAGGGAAGCTGGATAAGTGTCAGTTAATTACAAAAAGCTGGCTCTCTGTACCTTCCAAGTTAATTATTCTGACATAAACGCCATTATTTTCCCCCTTGTCCACTGCAGAAGGAAAGTGTCAAATTTGAGAAGAGCATTTTTAGTAAGCATATCTTTTCTGTTTGTAAGAAGCTGATTCTGAATTACATTTTCACAGATGCAGTCTCATGTTTTGCTGTTCTTTTAAACTTCACACAGCTTTGGCAAGTACATCTCAGCTGTACTTTTCAGTCACATTTATATTCCAGTCTTGTCCCTCTGTTAAGTAAGAACTGCCCTAAGAGACAACCCACGCTAAGAGTGTCTAGGTAGACTTATAAATCACATTTCAGCTCTGTTGTACTTTAGTCCAGGTCCACTGAAATCCATACACACAGCCCTCACCTTCAGTTAAATCTCAAGGTGGGCTTGGAATGATAATCTCCTGGGAAGCAAGCCTAAGGTGCCTGTGTCACATCACATAACCCAGCCACCGTATTGAGTGAGTACATCCATTACCTAGCTAGTAGCTACTCTTCAAGTGCACTGTAACCTTCCTTGTGACTATTTTCACTACTACACGTATGAATGGTTTCTCCAGGAAAATATGTATTGAATGTATTGATCACTGAATCACAAAAAACACCTGTGCTTACATTTGAGGTGAAGAAATAAGAAAGTGATACTCCAGTAATAAATCGTTGCAGAAAAGCACTTAATTCTGCCTGTATACCTAAATACAACATAGGAAAAGCAAATGCAATCCCAAGCAAAGTAGCTTCCCTATAGCATCTTGAAATTGGTTGAGTTCTTGGTACTGAGATCACATTGAAGGCACATACCTGCCAGGGAAGAGACAGCACAAAGAACCCAGTTTACACAAATGAACTGTTACCAGTGGATCAGGTGATCCTTGAGTATAGAAGATCAGGTTCCACCACACTAGAAGCTGTATGGATAGGGAGCAAGACAACCATCTGCAAGAAACCCTAAATCCAGTATTTTTTGTTGCAGTTTACTACATCATAGCCTTTTTTGGTAAGATACAAGCTATATATTGAAACTGAAGTGCTCATTAAGATAATGCTTTAAAACGTAACTGTGGGTGGAGTAATAACTTTATATTCTTGAATTCAGGAATAAGGTTATTTTAGTCAATAATTATCTACTTACTTTCTTATCTCAACTTCCAACAAGGTAGCTTTTGCTGTCCCTGTCATAGTAAACATTCCAAAGTAAATCTACTCTTACACAATTAGCTTTGTGTGAGTGAACTAATATAGTATATTATTTTAAACCAGACTTACCCCTAGGATTCTTGAAGGGCTTTGGCTTGCCAACTCCATAAAAAATTATCTTTCTTAAACTTCAGCAATCAGAAATGCTCTCAAAATTCCTAATTAAGGATGCACTCCTGTACACAGTAAGATTTTTATTTCTTCAAGAGAACCAGAAATCTTTCATTTTATGCATTCCTACAAAGTATTTGCTCTCCTCAGAGTAGCATTACTTTCGTTACTTAGAATAACTCTGCAAATCAATAAGTACACAGGTTTTCCCTCTCATCTATTTCAAACTGAGCTGCCAGGACCCAGAATAAATTCATGTTAGCTCTCCACTCCATGACCTTCTACTTTGTACTTTTAAATTTCATTTCATTTCTATTACTTGAGTTCTCAAGGTCTTCCAATTCTGCCTGCTTGGTATTCCAGCCTTTCTCAGTATTGGTCAAGTTTTCTAACTCTCCGCTACCAAGTTTCACTGCCACACTTTTAATTTTGGGCTAAACAAATGAGAGAAAGATAAGTTCAACAAGGAGAAAAGCAGAGCAGAAGCGTGGAGAGCCAGCCCAAAGTCAGTGGCAAAGCTGGAACAATGTAGGTCCCCCAGTTTCTAGTCCTGTATTTGCTTTGTGACCTAACACTGCACTTCTGATCAGCTGTGAGGAGGAACCCATAGGCTCAGAATGGTAACCTGCATTAATAGCTGACAGAATTGTCCCTTCAGAGGATTGTATCAGGGTTTGACAGTCTTTGACCAACCTGAGAAATCTAATATCTAATCTCATCATTTTACATATAACTGTTCGTGCTGCTGATAGTTGTATGTTACTATTTATCCACAGTAAGTCTGAGAGATGTATAAACACAGATGATGACACTTCATGCCTTAAGACACACAAAACCTCAGACCATCTCCAGGCATATAATGCATGGGGGTTTTAACATGATAGCCTGAACCAAAACTCTGTAAGCAATAAAATTTAGAGAAACAGCTTAGCTGATGCTCAGAACGTGGTCTGGCAGCCTGCCATGCATAAACATGCACTGAAACCAGAGTTCATACCAAGATTCTTAGCTTTCAACTTCATAGAAATTCCTACTATGCGTTACACTTGATCTGCTAAGTTCATTTAACTTTTTCCTCCTTTTTGCAGTTTAATCCATAGCTAGTTGAACTTACTACGTTTATATATAAAGGCATTAATAATGCAACAGACATAACTCCATGCAGAAGCAATAAAATTAGTCTGTTCATAAGCTTTTGTTTAAAGACAGGCAAGCACCGAGAGGACACTTACTCTATGCTTTCTGTGCCAGGTCTCTATGAACACAATGAGATGTTGCTGTGCGACCAATTACAATAACGGTTCTGCCTAGTCACATAATAAATTCCTTCTAAGACTCGTAAGAATTCACTTCGAGCTCCTCTTAAGCCAAAGGATGTCTCTTGACAGATTTGATCAAAAGATTGAGGCCTTAGCTTCTGTTTTCATAATATCAAAAGGTCTAATTTGGTTCTCATACCCCTGATATCTGCTTTTCCAAGCCTCAAATCTGTACAAAGGAAAAAGCTGCACTTCCTTCCTACAGATTCCAGCTTGCTTACTTTTTTCTTTTTCTAGTCATAGTTACATTGATTTAGTTCTTATGTCTTGGATACTTACTAAACTAGACATAGTCAATTACTTAAGCATGTATCAAGCCACATTCAATAAGTGTATCAGGTGAATAATAAAGTCCATATTACCACAGATCCCAAGCTCTGTCCTTTCATTTTAACAGCTTCAACGCACAATCATGAGGAACACAAGTACTATCATCCCCAGCTATAAAATGGGACTTGAGAGACATGATTTTGTCATTGGTCACACAAAGTCCACGGCAGAAAAGGAAAAAGGGGTTGAAAACAGGGGTGCCAAGTTCAGATTATACTGAAAGCTTATTACTACATCAGATGTTACACCATTATTTATATTGGAAATCTGAACACTATACAAGATTTCCAACACCGTGTGCTTCACAACAGATCAGTCACAGGCTCTGCTTGTTTTTAAAAATGAGCAAACTGTGTTCAAATAATGTGAAAATATCGTATTGTAAAGTATTGTTCTTAACCAGACCCTTTAAGGCCTTCTGAAAATGTTGACAGGTCATCATTTCACACTATTAAATTCAGTGAGACTTAAAAACTCAGCCTGATTACGTGAACATAATACAGCCATCAAATGAGGTGTACTGCTGTGCACACTTTTCACAAAGGAGTAATGACTGCTGGGCCATTAAGTTCAACTACCATGCCGTCTTTGCCCAAAAGAAACATGGGTCATACTAAAAAAAGCAATCAATAGCCACCTTCTCAAATCAGGCCATATAGGACACTAGCTCAATAAGGCTGACCAAGCAATTGATTCTAAAAGAACAACCTAAAAAGTTGAGGGGAGCCCAATTTATCATTTTATATACAATCAGCTTTAAAAAAAAAAATTAAAAAAAAAATCACGGGTACTGCAAATTTCTAACAGATTTATATGCACATATGTGTGCACAGATGTTTGTGCTGCACACACACAGAGTTTGAAGTGGCCGCACCCCAAACAAACAAATCTCCGGTCTAAACATTCAGTGTTTCTCCTGCTATACATAAAGACATAGCTCTGTAAATATTTGTGCAATTTTCTTTATATAACATGACATAAAATTCAGGAAGCTGCTAGAGGTAATTATGCTAATTACTGCAAACTTCCAGTTTTCTGGCTATAAACTGGAGAGGGGCAGATTTAGACTAGAAATACGGAGGAATTTCTCCATCGTGAGGGTGCAGAGGCCCTGGCCCAGGCTGCCCAGGGAAGCTGTGGCTGCCCCATCCCTGGAGGGGTTCAAGGCCAGGTTGGATGGGGCTTGGAGCCCCTGATCCAGTGGGAGGTGTCCCTGCCCACAGCAGGAGGGCTGGAACTGGATGATCTTTAAAGTCCCTTCCAACCCAAACCATTCTATGATTCTGCTTATTTATGGGGTATGAACTAGGCCTTCTGCTCTGTAGTAGCTGCAGTGTCAGACCCAAAAAGCTTTTAACTGGAACACCACTTTTTTACTCTGCAAAGCCCACATCCAGAACCTCATGGAGCAAGGATGTGTATTTTGCAACAACAAAGGGAAGATGGGAAGATTGTTTCCTCACTCATCAACAATTATTAATGAAATGCTCATCTGCCCCATACACAGCAGTTAATAGCGTTACGCTGCATCTCGCCAGGCAGTTTTGCACAAATGTTTTAACAATCTATCCCCAACAACACAGCCACAAAGCAAGGACCAGATTTTTTCTAATGACATCTCTGCATGCAAGAAGCATTTTATTTCTACTATACCTGCTATGTTGGCTGCACTTCTACCTACGTACGTCTTCATCTACGGACACAGAACCTTTCACAGCACATGCAGGAAAACAGTTTGGTAGAAGATAAGTTAGAGAGAGCTTAATTAAATATACAAGCTTTTTATATATTCTTTTTGGAAAAAGCTTAGTAGGAAACAATTAGCCTCTGTTAATTTAGCACATTGAAGGCTTCATGGATAATCAAACACATTCATAACATGCTAGTTTTGAAATAATTAAAAGAACCATTAAGATGGCTAGGTATAAGGATACCTAAACTTTGCATGAACTTTATACTCTTTGCTTTCATTGGTTAAGAATTTAACTAAGAAACCTTATTTAATTAAGAAACCTTAAAACATGAAAGAGATGATCTTCATGAATATCTTCATTACGCTTGTGAGATTATGGAAAGGGGACAAGAACCGAAGTTACAAGGATGCCAGGCTTTAAGAGAAAAAAAAAAAAAAGGTAAAAGCTACATAAAATGAAATAAAAACTTGAAGCTCAAGAAGTTTGATTAATACAAGGTCTTAATTTGGAAGGAGATTGTTGAAAGATGTCCCTTGCTATAAATCTGTCCCCAGTTAAAAGCCGTTTGGGATTACTTTGTCAGTCTTTCATTCAATTTACCATTTCCAAATACTGCCAAATTCTTACATGAAGTTGTAATCAGAAATTAACAACTGAAATCCTAGAGTTGAGTTCCCCAAGAGACTAAACCAGATATTAACAAAGATTCCCTCGGAGGCTAGTAAAAGTCTATGAAGCCACATTACCCATAGAATAACCCCAATAAAATACTAGTTACTGCACAAGCACTGCTTTTCCAGACTCCTAATATTCGCAAACTTCAACAATCCAGTAGATGAACGTCATCACAGTGACTGCAAACAAATACACATTCCAACACATCTGTTGATAACAGTGTTGTTAAGACCATACTTTGTTATATTGAGATTCAGAGCAGTGTGATTTCTGAGATTCAGAGATGACTACAATAGCAGAAAAAAACTGACTAAGCTGAGCAATAACAGGTCACATTGAACTGTGATACTTGGACCTCCTCTTTGCAAAGTAAGATACACAGAAACACATAGCACCACAGTTTAACTTGTTAACGTATTATAAACCCTCAGGGCTTCCTAAACAAACAAACAAAATTATTCCAGAACAGTGCCAGCAGAACTGGTAGCCAGCTCTACTCTTCCCTTTCCTGGAGTCCTGCTGCATCCACAGCACACAAATCCGATCCAATAAAGAGCACTAAACCTCAACGTGCTCCTGACCAACAGCAGCACTAATGTTTCCCTTCTCCAGCCTTGGGCAGACTGAAGGAGGGTTTTCTGTGGGTATTCCAAGAAAGGTTTTTCAGCGTGTGGACAGCAGAAGCAAAAGGAGCTCCGCAAATATTAAATATTTACCATAAATGTTGCAGTTCCCTTCTCCCAGTCACTGACTCAGTGCATGGAACTGCATTCAAACCAGGGGAATTCAAGCATTGATTTTAAGTTTAAGGAAATGATTTGTTTTCTACAGTTACATATCATAACACATCCTGAAGTTATCCTGTTTACCAGACCAAAACACTTGAGTCAAAGCCCCTCCAGCCCGGTACCAGCAAAGACCTCCATGAGCAGAACTGACAATAAAATGTTTTCCACCAAATCCGCAGGCAAAAAAAAAAAAAAAAGAAGCTTCACTGTTTATCACCTTGTGGCTTGAACTGGTAAATATTCCCTTCTGACACACAAACACACATGATTTTACACTTAACTACCCTCTTAAGCAGCAGGCACGGAAACTTCACTCAAAGTTCCTCTCCCAAGGAAAACTGATGACCGGGGGCTTTCAGCCAGACACCTGAACCAAGCCGCCCCGATCCATGGGATGATCAAGAACGCCAGGGCCGCCCGTCCAGCTTCCAAACAGCTCTGAACATCCTTCAGGCAGCAACCGGTGCCCCGAGCTGCATCTCGGTTCCACCCACCGCATCCCCGCACCCAGAGGATGCTCGGAGCGGAGCGAACGAGGAGCCCGCGTGGAACGCGGCGGTACTTACATCCCGGAATTTGTTCCAGTACTTGTCTTTATCGTACTGCGAGACGGTGCGGAGCCATTTGTCGTTGTCGAGAAAACTGCCGCGGTCGCCGCTCCTCGTGAGGGTTTCGGGCTGCCGGCTCTCGGCTTGCAGGAAGCACCAGGCAGCGATCACCAGCACCCCCGACATCTGCGGGGAGAGAGCAGCCGACAAGCCGGGAAGTTTGCGGGGACCCAACTTGAGGGCTCGCCCTCCCCTTCCTCGCCCCTCGCCGACTCCAGCCGGCTCCTCCGAGACCCACGGCGGCGGGAACCGTCGCTGGGCGCCCGGCTAAGAGGAGCGAGCGCCGCGTTCCCAACCCCGAGAACGGCTCCCGCGGGAGCGCAGCCTCCGCCAAGTTTGGCTGCCGGGACGGAGGGGCTGCTCCTACCTCCTCCCGCTGCTGCTGCTGCTGCTGCTGCTGCTGCTGCTGCTGCTGCTGCTGCTGCTGCTGCTGCTGCTGCTGCTGGACGGGGCTGCGAGCGAAGCCACCGCCGCCTCCTCCTCCTCCTCCTCCTCCTCCTCTCGCTGCCGCCGCTCCCCTTTGTGCCGCGGGTGGCGGAGCCGGCCAGCCCCGAGCAGGCGCTCGCAGCCGCTCCGTGGGTGTTCGGAAGGGCGGCGGGCGCCGAGCTCTGGCGCCTCCTGGCGGCCGCGCGGGGGAAGCGCGCACCTGCCGCGCCCGCGGGCGGGGCCCTCGGGGCGGGGCCCTCGGGGCGGGGCCCTCGGGGCGGGGCCCTCGGGGCGAGCGGGGCGGGAAGGGGCTCAGGGGCCCCAGCCGCAGAGCCGTAAAGCCGGCCTTAATAATATAAAAATAATAATACAAAAGCATAAATGTTTACAAGCCCTGGGGAGGATGTGGCTATGCAGAGTGAGAGGTTCCATGTTTTCCAGAAGGGGCGGCTTTTCAAAGGCATGGGAGTCATGGAATGGTGAGAAGGTCACTGGTAAAATATTGAAAAAGGACAAAGTCCTCAAAGCAAAGGCAATGGTATTCTTGTTTTACACTTCATAGAACTGTAGAATCACTAGGTTGGAAAAGACCTCTTAATCAATGAGTCCGATCATTCCTATCAAACACTAAACCATGTCCCTCAGACCTCGTCTACCCATCTTGTAAACACCTTCAGGGATGGTGACTCAACCACCTCCCTGGGCAGCCTGTTCCAGGCCCTTTCTGTGAAAATATTTTTCCTGATGTCGAGCCTGAACCTCCCCTGGTGCAGCTTGAGGCCATTCCCCTTTGTCCTGTCTCCTGTCACTTGTCCCAGCTCCCTCCTCTCCACAATCTCCTTTCAGGTAGTTGTAGAGAGCAATGAGGTCTCCCCTCAGCCTCCTCTCCTCCAGGCTAAACACCCCCAGCTCTCTTAGCTGCTCCTCGTAAGACTTGTTCTCCAGCCCCTTCACCAGCTTTGTTGCTCTTTTCTGGACACACTCGGAATTGAATGCCCTTCTAAAAAACGCATCACATCCCACAAAAGCAGTGGGTAGATATACTAGTTTTAGACAACCGTGTTAATCCTCAAAGAATGTTCATTCCTCTTTTTGATTATCTAACCATGTCTGGAAACATGGTTAGGCTGGATATCAGGAAAAAAAAATTCACAGAAAGGGTCATTGGGCAGTGGCAGAGGCTGCCCAGGGAGGAGGTTGAGTCACCTTCCCTGGAGGGGTTTAAGGGATGGGTGGATGAGGTGCTGAGGGGCATGGGTTAGTGTTTGATAGGAATGGTTGGACTCAATGATCTGGTGGGTCTCTTCCAACCTGGTTATTCTATGATTCTATGATCTTACAAGACAGATTTATATGACAAGATAATTAAACATACAAACCAGCCGCAGCAAAACTTATCAATTTATTCTCACAGAATCACAGAATAGTTTGGGTTGGAAGGGACCTTAAGAGAACTGAGGAGGTGGGAAAGAGCTGGGTGGCTTCCTGCATTGGGATTTAGGTGGTTTTATTGCTGTACCCATCCCTAAAGACCTTCCTTCTCTTAGTTCTGAGTTTTTCAAGGAGGGAAATTTCACATATAGCATTGATTTTTGAAGTATGGAGAGGAGGTTGTCATTGATGGTCTCATTCTGTGCACCTGGATCGAAGAAAGATCTCATCCCCTGCTAATTAATATGGTGCTTATAAATGAGAACATACACTTTTGCTGACCATTTTAAATACAGCTCTGAGTGTTGTTCCATACTATATTTTTCAAATATGGTTTGTCAAACTGTCTTGTAAACACTGCTTTTTCTGTCCAAGGAAGCTGTCAACAAGGTTAATTCCACTTTTCCCAGGCAGACACGTTAGGGGTTTCTTCAGCAGCACAGGAAAGTTTCTTAATTTTTTACAGCTATATCAGAGCACTGAACTCAATACACAGTTCTATGCCTAGATCTGGTTTTAAAAACAGTTTCTAAATTGCATGTAACCACAATAAAGCCTCTGAGACTGTAGAAACAATGAAGGCTTATTAATTTTAGCAGCAGAGAACAAGTACATACACACGTAAGTAACCTGCATGGCACATACCTCCCCCTGGTGCACATAGAATCTAATGAAGCTACATGCCTGCAGGAGGGGTAAAACAGAAGCCAACAGAAGCAACAAATAGAAGAAATTCAAACCAAAACCCCACAGATCTGGGCATAAATCCATATCCAAGTGCCTAGTTCCACCTTCCTTACTATCTAGGGCAGTACCATATTTCTGGTGGTGGTCCAGGGTAAGAATTCCTCTCAAATATTTCTCTGTTGTGCACCGATGTTCCTATAAAACTGTTAGTTTCAGTGACAGATAAGGTTTATATAACTTCCACCTGGCAAGGTGGATACAATCTTTCTCCTTTCTTACTTAGATTAACAGAGTACTGTGCACTTTATTCTGTATGGGTCTTTTCTATAAGGCTTTTAACAACAGGAAATCTGTCTTCTCTGCACAGACATTGAAGATCTTGCACCATCTTAAATCTTCTAGTTAAGAGATTTCCCCAGTGAGCTTACAGAAATCTATTGCCATTCAGCTCTATGCAGTTCCACTTGACTCATGTGTTTCACCCCAGACGTTGCTTCCTTTCAGCACCATCATATACAAACCACATTACCTGCTACATATTTGAGGATTTTTATGCACAAAGAACCACATCAGTGCTTACCAGTTCTGCATAGTTACTACTTTCTTGATCCCTCTGGAGGTCAGACAAATTTAATCCTCCATTGACCATTTCTTCAGCTCATGAATTGCCAGACCAGGCTTGTAGAAAGCAGCAGAACGTTGTTTTCCCCCAAAACCTGCAGGAGTTCTACCCATTATATATTTATAGCAGCGGTTAGTTCATGTCTGTAGAACACGTGTTAGCCTAGCAAGCCAGGCTCGGTCCTTCAGTTACTTCAGTACGGTTGACTTCACTGAGTAAGAAGCAGGACGATACGCTTGCCAGGCGAAGACCTAAACAATGAATTACAGAAAACTGTATACAGAGTAAGTAATTACATTCTTACTTGTAGCATTTGTGTAAGATGTGTGTCTTCATTTATTTAATTACTTCATAATCCCATATTCAAAATATGGCTAATCATTCTTGATCCAGTGAAACACAGGCTTCCTGTTTAAACCTGGTAGCAATCTCTATCACTCAGCAGCTGCAGTATTTCACCTCCACACTGTTTATCATCCATGACTAGAATTGAAACGCCCTTGTCGGCTGGTTTTTATCTCTGGACAATGCTATAATTGCCTCCAATTCTGATCCAAGAATATAATATTAGAGATTTCTCTATAGTGGATGATTCAATTCTTTGGTATTTTGGATGTAAAAATCTCTTTTGTTCCAAGTTAGAACAACTACTGAACAGTTAAGAAACATTTTTATCATGCTTGCAGCTGTTAAAAGTGCCACAGTATTGGTTTTGGATAGTGTTTGATAATTTACTTGAGCTCTGTAAATCATTTAATCAGAAGTTGTAATTACAACCATGCCCCGCCAGCTTCTCCATGCTGTTGCCTGTCCAGGTTCATTCTGTAAGCACAACCTTGTCATGCAGAAAGCATTTCACACACACAAAAATCAAGGGCCAGATTTCATCTCCAGCTAAATTCCCCATGCAGTGAAAGGTTATAGTTGACTTAATAAGGTGCTACAGGATTTTCAGTGAGTAGAGAAAGCCTTCAACACCAGCCTTTCAGGCAGCGAAACAAAGATGCCTGGAGAACCAACTCAGCCACTCCTGTTTTCCCTAAAGCTGCACTGAACTTGTCCCACAGCACAACCAGTAGCCAGCAGCTGTGTACCCAGTAGGGTGAAGTCAGTAGCAACAGCACAGAAGCGTTGTCGTGTGAAGGTTTTTACTTCGCCCTGCTATACCCACGTGGCAACAAGACTTACTTTTCTGCCTTCTTTATTGCTTCCATAGTTCTTGAGGCAGCGGCTGCAGCCTTTGTAGTAGAGCCTTGAAAATCTTCTGTGGACTTTTATTGATGGTTTTTCCCCTTCTCTTGTGAGGCAAAATTCCATTGACTTATTTTCTTTAAGCATTCACTCAGGAAAGAAAATCTTTACAGTAACAAATGTTTAAAGAGCATGTCTGTATTTTACTGTGTACCAGAGTCCTTCCCTAGTGGATCAGGAAAATTAAATTATTGTAATTTAATTGGATGTAAAAATACATCACTAAAAAGGTACATGCAGTGGCACAGACCTTTATTTAACATCCCTTTATACCTTCTATATACTGGTGTATCCTTTTAATAGACAGCAGTTTTATTTCCTCCTGTGATTCTCAAAACTGCAGATTCAGCTTTGTTAGCTCTACTGGGCAACTGTGAAATAAAAAAAAACCTGGTTTGACCTGTGCAATAAGTGACTGTTGGCTTATACAAAGTTCCTGAGACATTTGTCCATTTTATGACACACTGTGATTCCTCATGTCTGAAAATACTACAAATACAGGTTCTGATTTGACCTCTTTATTCACCTCTGCTCCTGGCCTCTTCTGTATATAAACCAGCCATATTTTATTGCAACAGTTCCTGGAATTTTACAAATTCTTGCAACCAGAAGTACTGCAAGTATGTCGCATGGCAGGAAAATTATGTATTTCTAGCAGGCAAAGTGGCACCAGCTATTTGGAGACCTTGCAGATGGTGCAGTCCGTGTGTTCTCAACCTTCTGAAGCACTTAGCCCCAATGTCATTGACTTCAATGCAAAGGAGAACATCCATTGACCTGGAAAGGACCTATAACATGTTGTGCAATCATATTTGGTAGTGTATATTAGTTGTAATATCCCAGATTACAGTGAATGGAAATAATGGCAAGGCCTGAGTAAAATAAAAGCTAAACATAGTTTATGGTAGAGATGTATAAGAAACAAAAAACGTCAAGGAAAAGAACAGTAAAACAACAAGTAAACAAAGTGACTTTCACCTGCAGAAGTTGGAGGTGGATTTCAGGACTGAATTTTTCCCACCTTTCAATGCTGCCTTGCCCACAGGTGCCTAGAAGAGAAAAGAGAAAAATACGTTCAAATTTGAAAAGACTTCTGTTCACATAACACATGTAATCAAGCAGAAGGTTATATTTAAACTGAAAGATGAGATTGAAGCAGGCATTCATGATGTTTAACTTCAGCCTTCTGAGGCTAATCCTCAGCTTCCTCTGTCATCAGTAAAAAGAAACAAGTTCTTCTGAATGATGCCTCAGAGCAGAAGTCTATCGTAGCCATTGTGGGTTGTTTTCTGAAGGATGTTATTGACTACAGAAAGAGTCTACAAAACCAGAGGCATACTAAGTAAAAGCTGGTCTTCGTGATTATTGTCCTCTGGACTTACAGACTAATGTTCAAAAAAAAAAAAAAAAATAGCATTACCAACATGAATCAGTCCGTATCAGAGCAATCATCAGTTTAAAGACTGTTTAATGGGAAGATAAACCCTGCATATTTGACAAATGGTTTCACTTTCTTATCTTTCTAGTGAGTATGGTGATCATGACAAAAGTAATTTTATAGTATTTCACAAACTATCTTGTAAAATGGCAACCTTGTTTTATAGTCACTTTTATTGCTTCTGGAACTTTTACTAGGAATTGCATCACAAAAATCAGTTAACATAAATATTGCAGCAAAGAGTTGTCACCATGTAATGCCAGAGTTAACACTGCCAATGTAGCCTTCATATTCAGATGGAAAAGGTCATTAGAATTAAATTTGTCCTCAGAACTTCATACTTAGCTGGGATGAAATACTGGTATGGAGTTTTGTAGCTCTGTTCAGCCTGGAAAATATCATCCCAAGATTTGCCACTGTCAAGCAACCATACAGAGCTGTCTTAAGCCCTCTCTGGAACATAGGAACAGAAACACAGATTTGGAGATTAACCTGTGGAATATCAAACAAGTTTCTTCAGTATTTACCACAGTAAGACAGTGTTTTGGACATCCTTGAGACATCACAGTACCAAATCATAACAAATAACACCATTTACACTAACAGACAGAGTTCAGAATTGAAATTTGCAGGGAAAATGGAGCATCATTAATGGCTGAACTACAAAATTAAATTGGCATTCATATAAATATTAAAGAAGTCTTCAGTGTACTTGTTCTTTCCCCATGCTACCCTTTTCTTCTTTTTAGACTTCCTAAATTTTTGCCACTTTCACTACTTTTTTCTTTTCACCCAAACACCATCTTATGAAATCTTTGCATTTTGATTCTTTTATCGTTCTTTAAGATAATTGCTCCCATTCTTCCCTTTCTTCTTCAATTTACTTCACTTTTCCTATGCCCCTTTTCTCTTGTTCATACAAACATATGCTGAGACCTTTACAAAAGCATCAGCTTTCCTGGAGATTTTGGAGCCAGTCTGGAAGCAGCGCTGCTGGTGGCCCAAGTCCCCAACTTCAGAGGCCGGGCTTGGCGTCAACCCAGTTATGTACAGTTAACATCAGATTTGAATTTGCCGAGTAGTTTGAAAACAACAAGAACTGGGGATTTATTGTACCAAACAGTCTTCTGGCTCTCACTAAACTCTCTTTTCATTAAAGAAAATAAAACAAAAGTATTGATGTCAGGAGATGAGGACAATAAAGATGAGCCACAGAGGAGCCGTAATGGTTTGCATACTCATAAACCCTTCTCAGTCTTCTCAGTCTTTGAGGCTTCAGTGTTTTCCTGTGGGGGATAGTATTAAGAATGTGCTAGAATGCAATACTCTCAGATAACTTAGAGAAACAATTTTCTTTCTCCCTGCTGCTATATTTTAGGCACGATGCTTGAGCTCTCTAGAGAAGGTGATGATCCTCTTTGCCAATATCTTGAACCCTTATGGAAAACTGAATACTATTTTGCACAATCACGGAATCCCTTGAAGTCAGTATGCTTAAGATAAAGAGTTTGGGTAGGGAGGAAAGAGAGGCATTAGGTGTGGCAGCAGCTGAATGAGAGGTGAAAGGTGCAAGACAGAGTCCAGTGCCAGTGTCTGCTTGCTCCCAGGGTAGCTGTAAAAAAAAAATGAGGAATGGGTACCATATGCCAGTCACTGCTCAAGCACAGCATGGGCAGTCCTTGATCCAGCTAGAGAGTTCTGCTGTTATAAAGAATAAGTTCAGTCGTGTGCTTTAAGCACAAATAATATTCAGCGAAGGACTATGTGCTGGTCAGATAATGAACAAAAATTTATAAAGAGCTCTGGACATCTTCCTCTGTTTTCAACAAGTACTGAATTGTCTACGATAACAGGATTATAAAACCAGAGAAAAATAACTCCCAAACTCTGATAATACTCTTAGGGACAGGAACTATAAAGGAGGAAAATGTCTTACCTGCAGTGACAGTCTCTGGAAATGTGGAGGATGCAAAACTTCACCTGGTGTCAGCAAGCATGGAGACTGGCAGACAGGAAGGCAGGCAGGCAGTAGCCTTATTTCTCACAGTAAGTGTTTCTGAAGTGCTTGATGTGTTTTCAGTTAACTCTGGCCAAATTTGAAACTGTATTAAAGGAATCTAAGTAGTACTTCACTCTGCATAGAAATGAAAGACGAGCATTAAGTTTTTGCAATAAATGCAGAGTGCAAAAAGAATTTAAGAATTTGTGCATGTTCTAATGAAGCTCACAGTCTTGCAGTTCCAAGGTGTATGGGAAGGACTGAATCCACCAAGGGAGGAGGAGACCACCTCCCAAGTGGGAACGGAGCTCTGGCAGAGAACCTGCAGAAGACCCAAGACTAACCCCCAACAAAGCAATCAGAATCTGCCAAGCAAAATTCATGCTACAGTGGAATTGATGGAAAGAAGGCGGTGCTTTGATTCCATAGTGGGTAGAAATAATCTGCTAATGTTTTAAGAAAGCATGCCTGGAGCCAGAAGTATATACAGAACCAAATGTCAAAACCCACACAAAAAGTAGTGCTTGAGGTAGCACAGAGTGCCATATATTTTAGCTAAAATTTTGCTGATACCTGGAAAGAAATGCCATAATGGCAAAGGCTTACGTAATTTCATATGCCCTAGGAGAGCATGTGCTGCATCAAAACCCATGACAGTGTCATTAGCAGCTCAGAAAAATGTTTCATAGGAGCAGCGCGTAACATTGCAGCTGAAGATGAATGAACTATCTGCCTGAGAAGAACTGAGATGTATTCATTGTAGGTTGGATTTTTGTGCACAAGCCAATGGAATGCCAAAAATAGTATTCATAGTAGTAAAAGAAAAAAAAAAAAACAGAACAAAAAAAAAAACAAGAAAAAAAGGAAAAGAATACAAAGTTAAGTGACGAGTGACTGTGGATTGGGGCATCTTATTGGGAAGCTCACACATCCTTTTAAGAGGGTTAATCAAATCCTCAGGGACATGAATTTTAGAAAAGCTACAGATTACACTTGCTTCAAGGGAAGATAAGCCTATTTTTTCATTCTAGTTCTTGATGATGACAAGTCCACGGAAAATCAAGGAACCCAAATATGCAAGGAGGACATGGGAGTGTCTTCCAGGGGATAGAGGAGGTATTGCAGAACACAGAGAAAAAAAAAACCCAAACCCTGATAGTTGAGCCCTTAGGGAAGTTCTTCTCACTTTAAAGCAAAGACTAAAAAACAGGACAAGATTAAAAGGAACAAGATGCAGTGCTCAGTGCAACATAAGGGATGTATTCTGCTGAGGTGGGAAAAAATAAAACCTTTTCCTTATTAATAGACTCAAAGGAACTAGCAACATAAACTGGAAGTGTTTTTCACCAAGGGACAGAAGTGCTTGAAACAATACCTTTCTGCTTCAGGAATCATGACGTTCTGAAGGGGGTTTGTAGAGAAGGAGATAATCTTCTGAGATTTTGAAAATTGATTAGAGGGCTTCTTGAAGTCTTCTTGGCTCTATGCTTTTGATTCCTTATTCTTGTACATGCAACATCCCTTCCGGGAAAGATTTTTTTTTTTTTTTGTCATCTTTCCCGAAGAATTTTTTTGGTAGAAAAAGTAACTTCTTCTTATGATACAAAAAGTATTAAGATTTTCGTCAAGGGCAAAACCACAGTATCAATATGAAATGTCCAGGCAGATTTTTAGAAGTAACAGGAGTTACCAAACTAAGAGACCATACAAATAAAATTAAGTAGATTCGATGCAGTATAAATAATTGATGATACAATGAGAGAAACTAGTAGGGCCAGGAAGATCATCCATTGACATAAAGTTCAGAGTTTGAATATATATTTTTTCCTTAATCCTGTTCACAAAACCAGCCTATCTGACCTCAGATGAAGTATAAATTGCAAGTTCCAAAGCTAAAGCTGAGATCCCCTGTAGGAAAGAAATTAATACTTTTAGTGCAAGTCAATTCTGCATGTTCCTGGCCCATGTAAGTTTTTTAATGAGATTATTAAATTGTTAAAGGGGCAAAGATAGTGTTCCCCCAAGGCTTCGTTAGGAAAATGTATGAAATGTATGAAGATATACACAAAGGTGACTTTAGACATTGAAAAGCCTAAGAAAAGGTGTGAAGTCTCACCTCAAATGAAGCATGAGCTATTAGATATTGTTACCTAGGCCAACAGGAGAGAACACACTGAGTGAAAGAGCGTATTAGGAGACAATCATCATCACATTCATGCCACATAAAAAGAATTGCCTGTCCTCTGCTGTCTTCTCCAATAGAAGGATTTAACAATGACCAGAAACAACTATATAATAGTTACATTATTCTCTGTCCCCCTCAGCAGCTTCCTTACAAAATGCTACAATTAAATAGACACTCTTATGTCTCAATTTATTTTTCTAGATATGTAAATACTGACAGGCTCGATAGGCTGCTTAGGATGTGTGATTTTAAGTCATTAATTTGAAATGTAGCTTCAGACTGCTGACCAAGATTTCTCATCATTCATAGTCCAAGAGGTTGCTGGGAGGGAGTATCAAAAGAACAAAGAACGTGCTCAGACAGGCAGGAGTTGTTTCCAGACTTCACACTGGAATGAAAAAATAGTTATAGCAAAACGTAGGTCATCACTTGCTGACATTTTGTACAAAAGAAAACTGTTGCCTGAATGTTCAAAAACTGAAGCTATACTCGTCAGAGAGACGGAGCCAGAAAGTCACAAGAAGAAGGTGTAAAACCAACAGTATGGCTCGGGTCCCAGGTTTATCCCACACACTAGAGACTTTTCTGTCTGTAAATCCCAGAAAGAGGCGCATAAAGGCACCAAAATCTTAGTCTTTCTGGCCTACTGTGATAATTCTGTTTTCTTTTACGGACAAATGTAAACTATTGTGTTCCTTGCAAAATACAAAACCAGTGTAATTAAGAAGAGATATTTCCATCCTGGTTTATACCTAATAAATACACAGCGACAGGGAAGCTTACAATTCAGCAAGAGCAAAATGTTATTTAAAGTGATGTGGGAAAGCACTGCGTAAGGAATTTTTCTCAGCTGGATAGAAAACATGTAACCATACAACTCCCCCATCTTTAAAAAGGTACAAGCCACCCCTTCAAATGGTAGGGTATTTGTAACAGAGATATGCTGCTATCACAGCATTAAACCACGTGTTGTCACAGAAAAAATATAGCTTCAAGCATTTATTAATAAAGAGAAGGAATAAAATAGAATAAAATATAAGGAATGAGAAAAATGCTGGGGAATTAAAGTTTTTGAGACTCATATGCCTTTTAAAAAATCAAGTTCAGACTTATCATGAGCCTAAATGTCTTCCCACTGAACATTTAAAGTTTATTCTCATGGTTTTCATTTCAAAATGCGTTTTTATGAAATAGAGATTACATATTTTATTTTTCTCACAGAAGCTGCACAAGAATTTCAGATAAATAAGTGGCAAAGGGATGAAAAAAGGTGTTAGAAATTTATGCTGAGTTAAACAGCATGATTGTTTTGGCAGTTTTGCATTCATTGGCCTGAATGTGTCTGTTTTTACTTGTATCACTTCATAGAAGAATTCATTCAGTTATTTGCATGATTATTAAAAAACATGGAGAGTTTTATTTTATCACAGGGTGTCTAGAAGGGCAACTAGACCTCAGCCAAAGGCCAGCCTTGGAAAGGTTGGCCTGTCTGGAAAGGTTACTCTTAATGAATCTCAGGCAAAAATATAAAGCATTTGTCCAAGAAGGGAGGAATCCAGTAGCAGTTGCAGGTGAGAAGGAAGCATCTTTGTAGGACAGCACCTTAGAGAACACTTGAACCTGTGACTGGATATTTTTCCTGCTCTGCTTGTGGTGGAACATAAAAACAGATTGTACCTGCAATGGAGTTACAAAACTTTCCAGGTAGAAAAGATGGTTGAAGAAAGACCAGTAAATATGCTAGTCGAGCACTTGAGACACTGTAGTAAGTAAGCAACTATGACAGTTAGGATTGTCCTATTTAACACTTTCAACAATGCCCTGTTAAAGGAATCCAGTACTGAAATTTATATAGGATACTCAACATTGGGAGTTCAGGATAATGAAATACAGAGAAGTCACAAGAGAAATTTTTACAGTAATGAAGACAAATAGAAAAAACCCAACTCCTCACGACAAGACTGTGGAGTATTTTGCTTTATTATTAAAAAAGCTCCCTTAGGAAAATAACACATAGTTTATATATTCTACTCAGAGAAACAACTCAGATACTTCCTAAATCCAAAGTACAGATTCTTAGAAGAGTCTTTGATTAAAGTTCTTTACATCAGTCATAGGTGTTACAAAATGGATGCTAGATTTTTTGATAGAGACATAATTCATAGGAGATGTCAACAAATTCACACTTTGTCTTGATCCTGTCAGAATTTTGAATTGAAAGTATATTTCAGAATTAGATTAGAAAAGCGTGTTATAGGAGGTATGAGATAATTGAAATGAATCAATTCATATTCTCTGGGGCCCACTTTTTAGAGTTTTAAGATGTCTAATAGTTCTGTGGAAGTGAAGAAAGGATTGGTGGTGGTAGCATACATAATTATCCCAGCACCCAGGCCTTCAGAAATTACAGGCATGTCACTTACTGCATTCTCTTTTGCACTAGTTTAGCAGGAGCTGGGGGAAAAAAAGAGATAGGAAGGGCTCTGGCTTAATAAATACAGGGTGAATATAAATAAGTATTGTCTAGCACTAAGATCTAATAGACTGTGCAGTGAACTCCCAAAGGAGACATTGCTTGAGACTCTTAAGAACAGGATGATTAAGGCATTGGTGAATATACTCAGGGGACCTATCATGCAGTGGCAGAGAAACAGGCTAGAAGACAAAACAGGTAATTTCTAGCAGCTTCAAGGCATGGAATTCCATCACCAGCAGCCATTCAGAAAACTCCAGAGAGGGAAGGTTATTTCATATGTACATAAAATTCACGTATGGGAATCAGAAACTCCTGTATTCAGCATATAAATGTACACAGTTCTGTGATCTTAATACAGAATATAAATAAACAGTGACAGAGATGCTTAAGATACACAAGCAGTAGTGACAAGGTATTGCCCTCAATGTATCTGAATGCAGAATGGAATATGGCTGTTCTGTACTACATTTCTTTCCACTTTTAAGATTTCCACATTCTTCAAGGGTTGAACAGTTTTTGTAATTTATTTACTCTTAGCATTAAACAGTTCCAAGGATGAAGCTATATCCTTAATCCACATGGCCTTTCTCAGCAATTAAAATCCATGTTTAAAATAAAAAGTTTTAGTATTGTGACATTCAAAAGGCAACCAAAGGTTTCCACTGATTGTAAGAAGAAAGAGGAAATAATGTATTATTCAAGCTCCAGAACTTGCTTAATGCAAGACCAATTTTATTAAGTGTTGCTTAGCAATGCATTATGAGTGCAGATCCTGAATATTAATGCAGGATGGGTATGGCAGCAATCCCTGTGAAAGTACAGTATAAAAGGAAAGGGCTTTCCTGGTGAACTACAGATATATACCCACAGTGTTCTATAAATGAAGAGAGCTCACATCTTCTCCACCTCATGGTTACCAAGCCACATGGCAGGAACTTTTAAATCATCCTTGTTTTCCAGGTACCTACCCAAAATACTGAGGGTTTGCTTCCAGACCCTGAGGCAGACAGCAAAACTTTGCAGTGGCACAGTATTAGATCAAAGCAACAGCATCAAGTTTTGGTAACAGTTCCCCAGTTTTCTCGAGGATGTGAGATTTTCTTGTGATATTTTTTATCTGCAATCCATTGTATCAAGGTGTTTATATTCATTATGTATCTAAGACTTTTCTCTTGTTATAGACAGTGCTGGGGTAGTTTTCTGTTATAATCAGAGAAAAGACCTTACTGCTAGGCATTTGGGTGGAGTTCTTTTGTTGCTGTAGAAGAAAGTACCCACCATCTTATGCAGAAAAATCCTGTGTCTCATTTTATCCTTTATTCCATTTCATATGGTCTGTAGAAGAGACGACAAGTGGGATGGGCTATGCTGTGACAATGATGGACTTAAAGAGAGAAACAGGTGCAGGAGCAATGAAAGGCTTGAACCTGAGATGCATGTTCCAAGGTGGGTTTGCTTTGATTTAGATTCCTCGCACACACTGGGTCTTCCTCACGCATCTGAAAACAGTCTGCTCTGACAACACTTTAACAAAGCACTAACAATACTGCTTGGTTCTAAATATAGACTCCTCGATATTTAAGGCTGCAGCACAGTTTGTTATGTAGATTGCAACTTTTAGCTACAGCTTTAGCAAACCTTAAAGATGGCAGAATGTCATTTTGACCTTTTACATCAGTTACGTTTTTTGTTGTTTTCATAGTACTTGATTGCTCGATTTTCTTGATTTCTTTGAACATACAAGAAAGATTTTAATATTCGTCATCATTTAAAGCTTCTGACTGTTTGTTCTAAACCCTGTTTTTGTTATCTAACATTTTTCTGTCACTTCATGGACTTAATCATATAGAATGAAGCACATTAAACCCATTGTTCTAGAAGCTATCAAATTTATTGTACTTTTCCTAGCATTGTCCTAGTGTCTTTTAAGACTTATTTTTCTAAGTCTATCTTAGCTAAAGATGTATATGTATAAGAAAATATTTCTCTGTCTCTCCTATTTGTGTGAACAGGTTGTGCTTAATATTAACTTTTCAAGCATACTTCTTCTTAATACTTTACTTTCCATGCAACTTGGAAATCCGGCTTACATGTTTTCCTTCCCTCCTCTCAGACCCAGCTTTATGTATTACATCTGATATTCTTTAAATGTGGCTTTAAATAAAGTGCAGGTTTGGTTTTGTGCATCCCCTTGGGGAAATGAGGAGAAAAAAAAATAATTTGCGTGTAGATGTTTGCTGTTGATCCTCAAACCACTTTTCAGCTAATAATTAGACTGTAAATGTTTCAGGACAAGGGCAGCCTCATCATCTTCATCTGTTAGAGCAATGGGATCCAGTAGCTGACTGCTATGTTCAGCCATAACTTTAAAAATAATTACTAGTGTTTATATTATAACATCAACTGGGGATTTCAGAGTTCATACATAAAATATGAGACAGTCTTTGCCAGAGCCCTAATAGCAGAAGATAGTTCAGCCAAGTGCTTAAACATAGATGTGACCTTGTGAGTAAACTTAGAGGTAACTTCTCGGTTTCCCCTTTTTCCCTCCTGTTTTTAGTTTAGGAAGTGAATCAAGAAGGGGGAAAGGATGAAACTTAGTGATATGCAAAATTCAGAAGGGCAAAATACAAAGGAAAAAGAATAAATATTTTCAGCGTCTACAATAGTTGAACATGGAATAGTTTTGCTAAAGTTAATGTAAAAGATACGCAGCTATGATACCGTGAAACTAGGTGCAGATGAGTCTCTGAAAATATTCCATGTACGCTCACCTTTAATGGGATTTTTCTTATCATATGGGAGTTTTATATAACACAGGATTTTACTTACATTGTATTATCCTAACTGGTAAGTGTTGATGATAACCCATTGAGAGGGCATTTATCTGTTTTTCCTTGGATTCTTTTACAGGGCAGCCCTGTGGTTAAGCTGTGTGGCCCCAGAGAGGACACAGAAACAAGTATCACCTAATGCCCATTAATATCTCTTTCTTTAGCTGCTTCATCACCATTGTTAAACAAAGACAAAGTCTTAGACGGTGAGCAGGGCATGTTATATTATATAAAAATGAAAGAGTACAAGCCCACTAACAGGATTTTTTTTTTCAGCAGACATCCAAAATGCTGAACTGCGTTTGTTAGAAAGCTTGAGCAAAAACTCGATACTCGGATTTTTGCTCAACAGTGCGGGTGGTGAGGAAAGGGAAGGAAAAGTCCAAACATTTGTTTGTGTGCCTCCAACAGTGCTCTGCCTTTCAGAGCCAGAACAGAGAGAGACAGAAAGTGTGAAGTCTCACCTCAAGTCTGTGGTTTCCTGCTGTTACTTCTCCTCAGAATGAAATCTGGATTAGAGCGATAAAGAATAAGATATGAAGTCCCAGAAGCATTGTAGCTAAACAATTGGAATGGCAAAATATGAAAAGCTGTTACAACTGCATTTTTGTGATTTCATGATGGCAAGCATGGAGTTTAACAGGAAAAAAAAAAGATTTATAAGGAGATGGGCAAAAGTCAGGAGAAAAAAAATATAAAACCATAAATTCAGATTGTGCTAGAAGTGGTGAGATAAGACCAAGCTGTGCACCTGGCTGTATAAATGCAGTGGTTACTTGAAAGAGAATGCCTAAGAGTGTTTTATTAAAATTGGGCTTTTATTATAAAAGCAGGGGCTTATTAAATAAGTATTCTTCCTAAAGACTCAAAGTGTCCTCTGCCCATGCAGTCTGCATTCCAAGGTTATCAGAAGAACTGTTGCTATGGGCTGAACTCAATTTAGCACATGCTTTTTGTGTGGTGAGAGGATGTGAAAAAGATTCAGCAACACAAATCTGTCTGTGTTCTGAATGTGAAATGAACTTTTGTTAAAGATCTTGCAAACTGCAACTACAGCTGCACAACACTGATACTGCCAGGCAAGAGAGGATGGCCTATTTGTGTCTATCTGAACCTTATATTCGTCTTTTGATCACAAGCAATGAAACCTGCCCCAATACAGCAAGCAGGAAGATATAAGGAAGTGAAACTCTCTATATTTAATTATCTTTATCTGCTGTTTAGCATAAGGTCTTAACTTTAGATTTTTCTATAATTAAATCTTTTGACATCAGAAAATAATCTACGCTCAGTAGTTTTTTAATCATTATTATGATCAAGGAAAGTTTGAACACTACAGGCAGAAGGTTAGAAAGGGCACGCATTGTAATGCATGTTTCATTGTTAGGATCCATAGAAATAGCCCTCATTTCTTTAAAGAGGGAAAAACCCATCAGATTCCATCATTATCCGGATACATGGGACAAAATAGGAGAAACTAATCACGAATAAGGCAATTTGCAGAAAGGCCTATCATCTGCCTCCCCCAAGTATTTCTGCCATGCAGTATTTTTTCATGGGTATATTGACAGGAGATAAAACTGTTCTGTTGGCTTATGTGCAGAATGTTCAAGAATGAGAGGTCTAAAGAAGATGCTTCCTGAAATGCTGCCGTGGTCACCATAATGTAACAGCATCTGATGATATTCTTACTCCAATTCAGACCTCTCCCCTATAAAGAAGTTCTGAAACCCATGGTATATGGCACCATTTTAATCAAATAAGACATCACTACAGGAGAAACAGAGCAAGGTATTTCATATGGGCCAAGATGCAGAGCAACGAAGCTGGTGAAGGGACTGGAGAACAGGCCTTATGAGGAACGGCTGAGAGAGCTGGGGGTGTTCAGCCTGGAGAAGAGGAGGCTGAGGGGAGACCTCATTGCTCTCTGCAACTACCTGAAAGGAGGTTGTGGAGAGGAGGGAGCTGGGCTCTTCTCCCAAGTGACAGGGGACAGGACGAGAGGGAATGGCCTCAAGCTCCGCCAAGGGAGATTCAGGCTGGACATTAGGAAAAAAATTTTCACAGAAAGGGTCATTGGGCACTGGAACAGGCTACCCAGGGAAGTGGTTGAGTCACCTTCCCTGGAGGGGTTTAAGGCATGGGTGGACGAGGTGCTGAGGGGTTAGTGTTTGATAGGAATGGTTGGACTCGATAATCCGGTGGGTCTCTTCCAACGTGCTTATTCTATGATTCTAACAAGCACTCTGAGGTTTAAAAGATGCTCTTAACTTACTTGACATGTTGTGTCTGTCATTAACAGAGCTAAGACCAGGTTTGATATTGTCTAGAAAAAGCTGTTAAAAAAAAGTAGGAGTAAAACAAATGAGTTGCTTAAGCATTTCTGTCAATAACTCAGATTTAATATTTATATTTCTAGATAGTTTCTTCACTGTTTATCCCTCTTCCCCGTACAGAAACACTCAGAATATGGATCATGTCTTTCCTTGGCCAGAAATTGAGATGGGAAGGAAGGACATATTTCACCAAATAAAGCAACAAAAGACTGTCTCATTCTTTTAGCTTATCTCTCATTTGTGGTTATTATTTACTTAGTTCAGTAGGGTCTGAAGCTTATTGACATTGCAGTCTCCACCTCAGGCACGCTTTCCAATTAGCTCTTATTATGGTCAAATAAGCAGCTAGAGGCAGTTGCCCCCTAAATTCATTCTTTTTAGATCAGTTTCTATACAATCAGAGCTCCTGCATCAGCACTTACAAGAAGATCATTTCAGCAGCTAAGTTGTTAGGTGGCTGGTATATTGCTTCCTGATCAAATGTCACAAACTCAGAATTACCTCGTGGGAAACAATGTACAGGTAGGAAACCAAGTGTACAGCAGAGCTTGTTTACTTTGCCTCTTCAACCCCTGTGCCACTCTTGAACCTGACTCTCACACTGGGGCTATTAGGTAATTTTTTCCAGCCTTTGCCTTGAACAAATGCCCCTGGCCAGTTAAACACAACAATTATGAGATGTCCCATAGGGAATGAGCCCTGAAGAGTACACCATAACATGCTATCTAGAGTCAACAAGGATAAACGTTACAGTATACAAGCTAAGACTTGTATTTGCTGCATAAACTGCAGTGAGAGCCAGTTTTTTCCCTTTCTCCCCGGAGAAGTGGAAAGATTCCCTCCCCTGTGGGCTTTCTAGCTTGATCTTTTATTAGCTTTCCTGAGCCAAGGCCTATAAAACACAGTTCAAATTCACTGCAGAGTGTGAGGCAAATTGTGTATGTAAGTCATCCATCAGCTCGTAAGTATTTTTGTTAGGTATGCAGAGAATAGCATGTAATTACAAGGCAGTCACATTCATGATCATTAAAATAGAGTTCTATGTAATAGCCGTATTATGTTGTGATAATCTGTTACACTATTGAGCATGCACCCATCTCAGAGTTAACATGCCTGAAGATATTTTCTGTAAGGCAGGTACATCTCAATGTTTAGATCAATAAAAAGACTTTTAAATTTGGTACTTGTGCCTTTTTATGCATGAAATTATACCGAGTTTCTCTCTCATATACATATAACAAAGAGAGTGAACACATTCACTGGAATTTTAAGTACTGCATTCACTGAAGTTAACTTACGGAAATGAAAACTACACAGCGCTAGGGAAAAAAAATCAAATTCTGAGATTTTCAATCAAAAAAGGATCTCTGCATTAGAATTCTGCTGTATGAATTCAGTTGTGAGAACAGAACAAAGAAGCTCCTGCCTGAGAAAGCAAGTAGCACAAAAAATAGGAGTATTTTATAAGAAAATTCTGTCACCCAGGGGCAGCCTGTTACCAGAAGCAGAAGGGCTCACTGCATATAGCATGACGCAGTCTAGATGTCAACAGACAAATGTCCATATTAAGTAGAAATTAAGGACATGAGATAACGAAATGAAGGCGGGCAAGTAGGATCCCCAAGGAGCAGGCAGGAGGCAGCAGTCAATTACAACACAAGTTAAGTACAACAGAAGTGGAGAATACTGGCTTGGATCCTTCCAGCAAGAGGGAGAACATAAATGAGATTAAATAAGCCTTTCAAGTGCCATGCAGGAAAATCAATGATTCAAACATCATTTGTTTTTCACATAACTTAGTGCACAAGCAAGCAAGATGGTTTGAATGGAAAGGTGGTGTGGTTAGTAGGAGTGAGCATCAAAGAAGATGACCATTTTTATTCTTTGTATTTATTTTCAGTATCCGTACCTGTGATCTGAGCTTCTAATTTGGCTTTCATGGCTCTCCTGACTGACTTTTCCTGAGTCCAACGATTCAGATACAGCTAGGCATGCCAGCTCTAGATTTGGTTTTCTGTCCCTACTAAGACTGGTGTCACGTCGTGCAACTACTTCTGCTTCTCTTTGAGTGCAAACTCAACCCAAGAAGATTAAATCAGCCATCATTTAAACAACCCTTTCTACCTTCAAGTTGCAGGAGCCACCCACACAGTCTTGAGTGAGATGCAGTGGAGGGAGACAGTTCACAGGACTCATTTGTGCTACACAAACACCCAGCCTACAAATTACCCAGAGGTAATTACCCACTTCTGACTCCAGAAAACACAAATTGAAATGATATGGTATGACAACCAAAGGGTGGAAGGGGATAAAGGTGGAGGATAACTCAACTAAAATGTACAGGGAAGGTGTACCCTTTAATCTCTCAGCTTTGTTTTGCCTGTGTATAGCATGGAAATAATCATGTCAACGACAAGCAAAGCTTCTGAGAGGATAGGCGTTCTATTCCATGGCAGCTTTCAAGATTAGACAGTTTTATTTCACAGTAAGCAGGAATAGGACCAAAGCCCTGTGAAAGCTGTCATGAAAAAAAACGATGTCAAAGCATTCACTTGCTGATCAAAACCTGAGCATTTGTCGCTGGACTTTTATAAAAGTCTTCCAGTAAGGGCTTGTCTTTCCTGTAGGAGACTGAGTACTAAATTTCTACCCTCCTTATTCACAGTATGGCTTTTTTTTTTTTTTTCTCCTTTCCTTCTAGAGTCCAAAATAATCTGCCAGAAGAGGATCCTAAATCTTTTTCAGGGTGACCTAAGAAGTTTTTCTTTGAGCTGTTTTCCCTTCCCATAGCACAGCTCTCCTTCCATTCTATACTGTTCAGGGTACCTCTCATGTTTAGGTGTCTGTGTTTTCATGGTCTTCTAACAGCACATGGATCACCACTGAGGTTACTCAGCACCCACGTGTGTGGCTGTTCCATACATACCTCCACAGTGTGGCACGGTTGGCAGAATATTCCTATCCACCAGGTAACAAAAGTGGTTTGAAATAGGAGCTGTGCCCTCAGGGTCACGGTGTGAGCTGACCTGTTACCTGCTGAAAACCTGAAGTCTTTTTTGTCTTCACTTTGGAGCAAAGGAAGGAATTACAAAGTCTTGGTACTGCAAGCAACCCAGCTGTTTCCTCAGAAACATGCAAATCTTGATTAGGAAAATAAAAAGTTCAAGCAATGCACCCACAGTTAATAGGCTCAGGCTATTTGGCAAGTTATAAATATTCTTGGAGAGTCATCAGCATCTTTCAAAAGCACAAGAAGTTTTGCTCTGTTAGAACTGCTGTTGCGCACATATTGCAAGGCATCAAAAAGAAAGTGGCCTGGCATGTCTTCTTAGAGCTGAATTATTTACATGAAAGGCTCATGAAATTAGATTGTTATTCCATAATCAAAAGACTTTTTACAATGGTATGCAACAAAATGCTTTCACAGAGTGTATAAGTCATCCCTGTATTTTATCTTTATACCCCATCTCCTTTAATCTCATAGCATGTTGTGGACATCAGTTGAATCTACAAGCCTTTTAGCTTTGCAGAGACACTACATGGAAAAAATATAAATCTGTGATGATGTACATCTTAGAAGAAGAAAGAGATATACTGATGTAGAACTCTTCACTTCCTCTGACCATTTTCTTTGTTTCACAGCTATTTCAGCTCCATTTCTAAACAGGGTGTAACATGGTACAGAAATGCAACTCAAACCTTTCTTAATTGAACTAACAAGGTTAGTTAATTTTCTAGTATTCCTTGGTGTATTTCTCATAGACTAGCACAGACTAGATGTACAGCTGAAGGCTGCTGGTCTTAATTAGAGCAGCATCATTTAGATCATCGTTTGACATCAGTCCCGATTTCTTATGTGAAATGTGGCAAATGGTAAAAACCATCAACCTATAACAACTGGTTTTCAAATAACACAATCAAGAATCAGAGAAAGGTTCTGATTAGCAAATTTACAGTCATTAATTTGTTCCTAAGATGTGACCCAAATTTGTAGGACTTCGGATCATCTTGGTTTGTATTTTATAATGTTTTTCTTCTCCTCATACACCTTTGCCAGCTTCCTCTTATTTTGCAATATTCCCACTACTGCACAGCTCACAGGGAAACCGAATGTGAACAAACTCAAACCATAAACTAAAAGTAGGAATCTGACCATCAAACCCCTTGATCTTCTTGCACTTTTCAAGGCACAACTTACAATGGCTTTACACAGAGACTGCATGCAGATGTAGGGATTTAACCTTCAAGAAAGAGTATTTCTGAGTTTTTAAGTGATATGGTTTGTGTTTTAGAGAATCTTCCACAGATGTGCAGTGTCTGACAGTTTATTGGATGGTTGCTCAGAACTGGAGCAGAATCATTGTCTTTTTTTAATGTAGTTTAATAATATATTGAGGGCTTTTTTAGTCTTGGGAGCTGTCAGAAAAAAAAACCCTTCACACTTGGTTAAACAAAACGTTTGAGGCGGAATAGCCAAGATGTATAGTATGGTTATTCAGAAGTTTAGCTTTTATTTTAGTCTTTAGTCACAAGATCTGACAATTTGCTTAGAACATTTACTTGAGAATTAAAGATACATTTGTTGTGACAAACAGTATGCAACAGCTTTTGCTAAACTGGGACATGACTGTGTTAGAGTGTTGTGGTTTGGGAGTTTTTAAAGCATTTTCTGAACTTTCTAAATGTCATGAAAGTTTGCTTTGTTCATCTTCTGCAGATTCATCACAGCTGCATATCTAGTTTGCACATTTGTCATCTTATATATGACAGCTTCAAACATTTTTTTAACATCTAATGAATCATATAGTGAGTGATGGCTCTAGTGAATTACTGAGAAGTCATGCCTCTGATTATATAAAGGAACAGGATGGAATGTCTACTATCTTATGTGTTTCCAAGGGCAATTGCTCATTTGATGTTTTCAGGTTTTGTATGCAAGTCTTCGCATTTTAAGAAAGTGAACAATCTTTTCAATGGGCGCCATCCGTCATCATGTCAGTTGTAGCAAGAGGTATTTTTATGCATTGTTTTGTGGTGATAACTAAAGGGAACATTTTGGATTGCATTTATTTAAAATTATATTCTTTCTGAAGGAACGATGACAACTGGCTTGGATGCAGCCTGCCTAAAATGATGGAGCTCAGAATGTTATAAATTTCATTTGCATTGCAGTAACGGCATCTGTTTAGTAGAACGGGAGGATGCTATTCTCTGTCAGCAAAGGTGAAGGCAAGAAGAAAATGATTTCCCTGGTTCAAAAGCCAGTTAGGGGTGTTCAGCCTAAGACAATTAAAAACCTTTCCTCAAATTAGCACTTCTGATGCTGAGGTATTTCTACTCACTCATTTTACAGTGGATGAAATGTCCCCTTTCTAGGCAGCTGCTCCATTGACTGCTTACTAACAAGGAAAAGTAATTGTCACATCCTAGCCCTTTCACAGGTGTAGGAAGTAGTTGCTTAACATTAATATTAATCTTACATTTAATTTTCTTCTGTCAGAAACAGAAGCTCAACAGAGTTTGAAATGTTAACAGTAAATCCAACCTATTTTGAAAAATATTATCCCCAGTTTAATGGCTCTAACTATGGACCATATCTAAAACAGGCAAAGAAAGGCTATTAAGACTGAGCGTAAGGACTGATTTTATTCCCCTTATAGTAAGATTCACTTCAAATTCATGTTTGTGACTCCCTGATACAACATTTCAGAAGTTGGTTTATTTTCCAGGAATAAAAGCTATGTAATTGTTACTTAGCGCCCTTCAAGGAGAATAAAATAATTAATTGGGACTGAGCTAAAATACAGAGACATTTGAATTAAGATTCAAAAGTCTTAAGACTCCAATAGCAACTAATAAATCCTCAGTAAGAGGCAATTGCTAACAGTGAGTTGTCTCTTACGTTTTCCATACTAATGAAAACTTTCCCTTCATTACTTAGATATGGACAATCAGTTGTTATTCTGCTCCAAAATCACAAGATTTTGCAAATCTCAATGACATTTTCTTGCCATTATTAGAAAAATTTTGTGTTCCTGCAGATGAAGTCTGTTCAGAGCAGGACAGTTTGGTCACTGGGTGATAAAGGTCTTGGGACCAAGGTCAGTGCCAGTGGACTTCAGGTCAGTACCTAAGGCCTGAGATTTAAGTATCTGCAGGGAGTGTTCCAAGTGTCATTAACTCCTTGATAAATGCAATGAAAAATCGGGGCCCCAAAGCAGCAAACAATTAAGCAACAGAAGCAAGTATATCTGCTTGATCCCTAGCGGCAGTGGGGGAATCACAGTTAAACTGTGTGAAGAGAAAACGTTCCCATCTTCTTCTTCAGCAACCCAACTTGCTCAAAGGGAAGAGTTAAGTAGCTGTGGACTTATTCTTGCTGAATTTCAGTCTCTTTCAATGTTTTCAGCAGAACAACCTATTCCTTTGCATAGGTGCAACCTCTGCCGTGTCTCTAGATTTACAACACAAATTGGGCTTGTGTGAGGCTTCGTGTTGTAGGCCGGCAGCTAAAGCTTTCCACTTGCCTCACTGCATATGACACAATAATAGTAATGGAAACAGATCTAATCTTCTATAAATTCTTTTTCATACTGTTTGCAAATCTGAACACTGCAAGCAGAGTAATTCCAGATGCCACAGCATGGACAGCCCATCTTAAACACCTCAAAAGCTTGCAGCTGTGATGCCTATGGTTGAGTCAAGCACATTCTTGACAGAAATGCCAGCTCCGCTTTCTCTTCCCTATTTCAATAAAAGTGCAGTAGTTTCTCTGGTGGATGCATATCGAGAGATTAAATTCAAATTCTCATGCTTACTTAAGACATCACACTGAATTAATCATCTCACTTTGTTAGTTCACTTTGCTTAGTACCATTAAATAACTATGTGGTTTCTGCTCGTCCATGAAATCAAGGCTATTTATTACTTATTTGACTACAAAGAATCATGCAATGACTCCCCAGAGATGTTTTATGAGAGGGACAATGGAAGAACTTAATCTTAGCAAGTTGATTTATATTGGGCTGTTTACCATTGTTAATTTTGAGGTCAATAAAGCAAAGCAAAGAAACATTGGTTTAGGCTCAGAGAACAGATTAGATTTAGATTAAAGATCTAAATTTGCTTTTGGACCTGAAAAATTTAGATTAAAGATCTAAATTTGCTTTTGGACTTACTCCCTTTATAGAGTCAAAAAGTTTAAGCCTAGCTTAGTAAGACTCAGATATTATTAGTGAACTCTTTTATTCTCAGCAATATCTACAAACACGAAGTTGTGAAATATTGCTCTTGCTTCCCTCTACATCTCCCTGTTAGAAAACCAGCATAATTAAAAGAGGCATAATTAATCAACTATCAGTGTTTTTACACAGTATCCATTATCATCTTTAGTAATAAATGTTCTCCTAGATGTGACTTTGTAAATAGTAATAAGCGTTACTTGGAAAAAAAAAAAGATACTGTCTCAGAAAATTTATTTCAAGAAACAGCAACCCCAAAAAGCACTGTAGGTATCAATTAGTCATCCAAGAAGGATAAGTGAAACAAACAAAAAAGACAAATATTACCTGTAGCAAGTTTTAATGCTTAATCAGAAATCCCACCAAGTTTCACGTGGCATATTCACTTTTCAAAATACAGCAAGAAGTCTACATTAGATACAAGAAATTTATCAAGTAGGAATCAAATAAGGTGGAATTTGATGGCATCTCCTCCTTCAAGAAGAAACCATGGGATTTGAATCCAAATTTGCATGTTTCTGTCTTTTCTAGGTAGGCCTTATTACTGTTGGGTTTGTGCTTCTTTGTTGAAGATTTAGGTTTTAAAATTTCATTCCTTTTCACATGGCTGGAAAGACTCTAATTATTTCTGAAAGAAGCTTTTCTGCTTCACCTCTCTTAAATGGACTTCTTAGAAAAAAAAATAAAAGTAATGTAAAAATAACGAGAGAAGATAGTGGGGATCCAATCTATCTCCCGTTTGCCAGGAACCTGTCTCATTTGTATAAGAGGCCAGAGGAGCCAATAATACTCTGATTTGTATCCCTTCCTCCCCTGCAAAAGTAGCTGAAAACCACTGCAAAAGAAAGACAGGAAAAAAGGAGTTATTGATGGGAAAGCCATTGATCTTTTTTAGCAGAGGAAGAGATTGAGTAACACTGAATAGTCAACAAAACAAAAGTTGAATTGAAACGATGCTCCCTTGAGGATCTATCGAGAAGTTTGCTCCAGATAATCCTGCTGAAAGGCTCATTTTCCTCTGTAAATACAGTAACGTCTCATCTCTTCCCATACTGGTGGGATGTATCCAGACCTGCGATGGATGTGACTGCAGTATAACTTACGTGCATCTCCCGTGTGTCAGTTCTTTCAGCATTGACCCTAAAAATGCTAACACTTATTGCCAGTTAGTTTTACAGGGTTACATATGTTTAATAAATGCTTTCCTAGGTAACCACAGCACAAGAGCATTAGCGGAGTTGTCCCTGTTGCCCTCAGGTGGGATCATTTATGAAGCTGTAGTTGATGTGATATGAGAGCCACCTGCACTGCTCTACACAGGGAACAGGTAGCTCCCCTCGGAAAGTCCAGGCTTTATGACATATTAATTAATGTCCTTCTAACAACAGCAATCTGCTAAAAAGAGAGCCAAGCCAAGCAAACAGAGGATCCAAGCAAACAGAGGATGTCTGAATACTTTTGTACCATCCAAACCAGGAGGTATTAAAGCTTTTTGTTCAACACAACTTTACAGTTCAAATAAGTGTACGTTGAGGTAATGACAACAAGGTCATTTTAATAAACTAGAAGAGTCATTAATATCTTAGTACCATGACATTTACCTAACAAGTTAGAAGACAAGCTTGAAGTAGTGACTATTTGGACCTAGTTGACCTGAATTTGTGTCTATTTTATTGCCTCCACAACAGGACTTTCTGTTCTGCACAGACAGCTTTGTCAGTCCCAGTCTAACAGAGCTTTGCTTCCAGCTCTGCAGTAACCCATCTGCCAGGGTTATTATTCTTTTGTCACAAAGGAAATAACGTTTCTTTCCCAGGCAGGGCAATGGATAACTATTTTTTTAAAGCCAGCTTCTCATTTTTAATTACAATGTATTTCCTAACCTAACAACCTGGAAAGGCTGCAAGAGTAATGAAAGATAATGCAGCTTTATATGCAGTGAGTGTAAATACACATTATTCATTTGGTCTTAAGAAGCAAGCAGAAATCCTAAAAACTACCTTGAAAAGCAAACAATGGCTCTTTTGAATAAATATATATCTCCCACAGCGAAGAATATTCCATTTAGTAGAAAATCATAGTTCTCAGGTAAAAAAGGACATGTCTAGCAATTCTTTTCATTCCACATTTTGCCTGTATTATAGCCTCATAAGAAAATATTTGAATAATTTGATGGATTTTTTTCACATTATGTACTTAGTTTTCAAAAAGAGCATAAAACAGTAAAATGGTAAAGTCAAAATAACATCACACGCCACCATCTAGAATATCAAATTACAGTATTTTAAAGCTTTTGACTAAAATGATCCGCTAGATGCTGCAGTCTGCAGAAAATGCCACAAAAACGATCAAGTTACAGAAAGGTCACCACACAGACCTCGTTCCAGGGTTGGCCTCACTGCAGTTTAGAAATGCACATCTCTGTTAAAAAAGGTGTCCTGTTGGGAAGCTAGAGGAAGATAAAACAGCAACAGCTATTGGTTTGAACAAGGTTGAGCTGGCAAGCTATACAAAGCATGTGTTTGCCCCACCACCATATAGTCTGCAGTAGAAACATCATCACAAAGGTCCTTTCCCACTCTGGTTGTTTGCCCTGTGCAACCTGCCCAGCGATGATGCCACCTACTGCCAAGGGACGGTGCCGAACTGTCTGTAGCAAACTTTTAGTCATTCATAAATAACTATCTTGTACAATTAAAGCCTTCTCCTGATTAGAGCCATGGTTGCGCACTGAAGTTTGTGAAGCTGGACAGTCCCGAACCTGGTTTCCTCTGGTCCTTGCTCCCTTTGCTTCCAGAACCTTGGTTTCCCTTTTCTACCAACAATAGGAAACAGCGACTCTTTCTAATGGGATCCAGCCTGGTGATGGAAAAGGCTCCCTTCACTGCTCTCCAGCATCCACATCTCTAAATTCTCTCAACAAATAGCTATGGCCTTACTGCCAGCTTTCCCACTTCTTCCCGAGTAGCTATTTTAGACACTTTTTCTAATTGTCTCCTTGAACATAAGTGAAAGGTGTAATTAGATATTTGTCTCCAAGGTCTAGCTGTGCGTATTGTACTATATATCCTGGCAGGAATGGTCTCCCATGGACATTCTCTGTTATTAGTCACATTATAACTCCTTGCTGTCTCCTGATTACTAGAGAGGTTACATAATGTGTAGAGAATCTGATCCAAACTTCCTATGTCAAATTAACTCCCTAAAGCAAGAGCACAGAGGAAGAAAGCTCACAGTACACTGGAAATAAAGAAAAGCCCAAGCTATATAAAATACATTTCTTTAAGCTTAATACACAAAGAGAAAACTACAATATATAAAATACATTTCCAGTTACTTGGATTTGCTATAAAAGGCCTCCCTAATCACAGAAACAAATTCATAAACTTTCTAACTTCAGTAATCTCAGCTGAGGCATCTTTTAGGCAGGATGAGAGGATCTCCATAACCTAATATTTCCTGCACAAAGTAATTCTGTCCGGTGTTATATGCTGCTCAAGCACGGTCCTCATTAGACAGCTGGAAATACAGATTCATATCGCAGCTATGCGTCAACCACCTGAGAGGGCAGGTTTTTCAGTTCAATGAAAAATGACTAGTGGCCTGCAAAGCTACCTTTCAGGGATTTCTCCTCTGTGACAACGGCCTCAAAGCAGAGAGCTGTGGGTACTCCAGTGGTGGCAAAGGGAGGTATGTAATATATGTCGCTTGAAAATATAAGCAATCTGTAGTTGGATAGTCATCTTTAGCAGGCAACTTATAATATAAGGTAACTTGATATCCTTTGAAGGATGTTGAGGCTCTGGAGCGAGTCCAGAGAAGAGCAACGAAGCTGGTGAAGGGGCTGGAGAACAGGCCTGATGAGGAGCGGCTGAGAGAGCTGGGGGTGTTCAGCCTGGAGAAGAGGAGGCTGAGGGGAGACCTTATTACTCTCTCCAACTACCTAAAGGGAGGTTGTGGAGAGGAGGATAATGGCCTCTTCTCCCAAGTGACAGGGGACAGGATGAGAGGGAATGGCCTCAAGCTCCGCCAGGGGAGGTTTAGGCTTGAGATTAGGAAAAAATTCTTCATGGAAAGGCTCATTAGGCATTGGAACCGTCTGCCCAGGGAGGTGGTTGACTCACCTTCCCTGGAGGTGTTTAAGGTGAGGCTGGATGAGGTACTGAGGGGCATGATTTAGGGATTGGTGGGAATGGTTGGACTCAATGATCCGGTGGGTCTCGCCCAACCTGGTTATTCTGTGATTCTGTAATAGGTAAAACATAGTTCTAAAATATTTTGCAATATCTTCAGTGTTTCTGGATCAACCAGGATAAATCCTGAAGGCAGAAAAATAGGGACCCTCCTTGCCGAAATCTTTATTTCTATTTCATCTTTTATACCATAGCGGTCAAAAATAGCACAGCTGATTTACCTTCAGTTGGCCCAGTTCTTTTGACCTGCCTTCCTAGAAACACCTATATGAGCTTAAATCTCACTGTTTGTGTAGCAAGTAGTGAGTACTGTGTACTATAAGGCTTTTTTGTAGGATGACAAGAAAGGAATGGGAACCGTACATCTCCATAAACTGCTCTTGAATATCATATTGCAATTCAAAATTTTATTTGAAACAGAGCTTAATCGGGCTATAATATTTGTATCTCTATGTTCTCCCTTATGAACTCCTCTGCAATCCCTGGTTTATTGCATTAGCTGAGCTCCTTATTTTTTAATATGCTCGAGGAGTACAGGACTTCCCCACTTGAGAGGGAAACTAAGACTGAGAAAGACAGCAAGACAGGAGACATCAGATTATTAGTGTTTACACTGGCAAAGAGAGGGTCCTAGTAGGGATTTTCACAAATGCTTAAGAAACTTTTTTTAATTCTCAGTGGATTTCAGTCCATCTCTTTGGGGATATCTCTGCAGGGACTCATCTGAGCTCTTTCTAACCTCAGAACCAGCAAGATGTGAGGCTGCTGGAGGTCAGAAGCCAGGCAGCTACTCTAAGCACAGCGCTCTGCCCCTACGAAGAGCTGGGATATATAATACTTACTCAGTCTCAGTCCTGAGTCTAGCTTTGCCAGACAACTCCTGGCAGCTTGGAGCATATTTTTGGGGTGTTCGAGTCTGTCTGAACCCTTTGGGTAGATGATCCCTAGATCTCGCTGAGCCGCCTTCTTATACCAAACTCAGCAAGTGCATGTGTCACTGCTGAAAACCCAGAGAAAAACCCCTATAGACTGCAACATGTGGAAAATAACTTGACTCTTTGGTCTCTACCTCTGACGAGTTACAAGACCTTAATATACTACAGTGTTTTAATGGAAGGTTTTAGTGATCTGTTGAAAAAAAACATACATGCAATTTTTTTTTTTTTTGCTTGTAGTTGAAATTCACATTCAAATGCAGATCTTGGGTCCAGCAACGTCTAACTTAGGAGAAGACCTCTGCTGCTGACCAAGTCATTGATACAGCACAGCTGGCTGCAGGAAATGACTAGAGGTTAATTTGTCTTTATTTAACTCTATGTTATTTAGAGCGAGACCCATTTTGTTTTTCAAATCCGCACAGTTTATGCTGCTGAAGTTTTCCTGTGGACAACGTGATACGTTCTCTGACATTATGATACAACCTATCTGCTCAGCCCTTTCTTCTTTTGTCACATTGGGAATATCTACAGCTAAACAGACCAAGAAGCCTCTCCCTTAAGAACAGAGTTACCCTTCAATTGCCTGGTGGCACCGAAGGCTGCAAATGCCAAAATCTCTTCTCCTTGGGGAGTTTATTATGTGAAAGAAAGGTTATGCATGGTAAATTCAGCCAACAGAAAAAAAAGCCTTACACACACTAAGAAAGAATCTTTGACAATGTATACTTCCTCTTAAAAATAAATTAAAAAGAGCTTTTAGTGATATTGAGTACTCTCTATGTGAAGATAAAAGTATTAATTTTCTGTACCATTTTTTTTGACAAAAAAAGGAGTTCTGCTTTTGTCTTTGCAGAGACACAGTAACCCTTAGAGGCTCTCATGCAAAAAAATGAGCATGACAAGTAGCGGAACCATTTTTGTGCTGATGAAGTCTGCAGGGATTTAAAATACAGAATCAAATGAAAAGTGCTGAGAGCTTCAGGTGAGATGGCCAAACAGAACACAGTGAGGCTTTGCAGCACTTTGTTAGTTCCCAGGATTTTTTGCCTCTACAGTTCACCACACTATTTGCTATAGTTCACCACACTATTTGCTATAAGTCCTAATAAATTAAGTAATTATACACACACGCATACAGATATCTGTCAGCATTGAGTGGGGAGGCTGAGGAATCTCCTTGAAGAACTGCACCAGCCCAAATTAGTATCTGCAACTGGTGCTCTGCCGGTCTTGGATTCCTTACATCCTGAAGATGTGGTCATTCAGCCTTCAAAGTTCCCCAGCTTTCAAGAAAAGGACACAACTTTAATGCCATCATTAACCATCCCTGGCACAGCTGGAACTTTGATGCCTCATCAAAACCTTTGATGCCATCTGCCACTGATGGATGTGAAACTGCACAAACCTTTCTGTATTTACTATTTACCTACATAATGACCCAAGACGTAAAGGTGTATTTCAGCATTTAATTTATCTGGAGCTGTTGAAGTCCAGTCTTCTGCTTGATACTCATCTCTCCTCCCTCTCTCTCTCTGCTCACATGAATAGTTATGACACTTTACTTACTTGTTTTTACTGATGAAATCCAACTCACGCTTCGCTTTTAAACAGAAAACTATGTGAAGTTATTTTGTCTTAGCATGCATCGGCTTTTGTAACCAGCTATTCAGCACAGACTTTTTTTTCGTTTTCTCACTGTTATTGAAAAAAGGAGACCATATCCAAATGATCACAGGTTGGCCCCTTTTCAAAGGACATTGAATTTTCATGTCTTGAAAATAGATTGCCATTGACGCTGGCCATCCACAGTCACATATGTGCCAATGAAAGGGATGTCGCAGAGGGAGATGAGTCAATAAGCTTCACTGCTGACCTGCAGCTGATTTCTATGAGATCAAGGCTCTTCTAAAACTTTTGGCTAATGACATCAAAGTTCTATAAAGGCCACCTGGAAAACAAAGCAGAATAAAAGCCCAGCAGACTTCTCAGTGGGAAGAGAGCTTTGGTAATATGAGAAACCTTTCCTGGAATCTTATCGGTGTGAGCAGCCGTGGGTTGCTAAGGCTGCTGTTTGGCCTTAGTCTGATTTAATGTCTATCTGCTGCTGAACAGGGTGTCCTCAAGCGAGATGAATCACCTGCAGCCTCACTAGGAGTGGTGGTGCATCGAAAATGTACAGGAGGTGAAGGAAGACTTCCCATTTGCAACTTGCTGTTTAGGAAGACTCAGTTGTTAATCTACAGCATGGCTTTGGGTCTGAGAGTAAGAGCAAAATGAAGACACAAAAATATCTTGAGAAAACAGATGGAAAGCTTACTAGTCTTTCGGAAAAACACAGTACAGTCTTTGAATTGTCTGTTCTTGCAACATTCCTCAAGCTTCAAAATATTTCTGACTTTCCTTTAAAATCTGGGTTCCCTAACCCCCTGAGAATCCTAGCTCTCATTGTTTCAAAATGCAGATTTCTCTCTCATACATTTCTTAGATACCCTCCACCCTGTACCACTCATATCTAATGACTCCGAAGGCTGAAAGGCAACCAAAATAAATCTAATTTAAAATTATTTCTAGAATCCCCAGATATCTTGCCTTTCTGGGGAGCTGATTCTGAAATTATTTCAAAAATATTCTCCGTACGGCTTAAGATATAGCAAGGACAAGGAGGGAGAGAATCAGAATACGAGATGCAGATGCTGAGCTGGAAGAAAGCAAGCAGCATCCTCATGTCAGATAGTCTGGATGAAGAAGCATGGGCAGTGAACTGAAATGACCTTTCTATTATACAAGAGACAAATGTGAACCTCATTAACAGAGTTCCTAATTCTAGTGCCCTTTCTAATCATCCATGCTGCTTCCTCCAGAATACACAGTTCAGAAAAGTATTCCAGGAGCTCTCCAGGCCTTACAGAGAGAGGATAACAATCTATTCTCTTGAACCCTGTTACTCAGTATTAATCTTCAGTGGAAAACAAGTGATTACAAGAGCTTCATGATAACTCAGCCATTATAAATTAAAGGCAATAGTAGAGAGATAACCCATTTTCTTCTCACATTAGTTCCCGATTGATGCAAGTGTATTAACACTAATGGAGCTACTGCTGGTATGCTCCAACGCAACTGAACAAGAACTAGCCCTTTATCTTTTTTAGACCTGTGATACCATCTTTTGGGATCTTGGCTGTAGACTCTCCAGAAAGGAAAGAGCCTTTGGTCGCTGTAACGTCATGAGATTAAACCAGACACAGCCTAGTGATGTTTCTAGCCGACCACTCTTCAGAAGATGATTTATTGAAGGCAGCTGAGGTGTCTGCATTGGCAAAAACCACCACCACTTCAAAAAAAAAAAATCTGTCTGGACAGGTAGCATGTATTTTCATTTTGAATGTTACAGCAACATTCTAAGAGATATGAATTTTATTTGAAACAAATGGATTTGAAATTGTCACCTTTCAAGGAAGATCTGGCTGCAGGACAGCTTTTGGTGTAGAGGATCTATCTCAACAGAATTTGTTTTGAGAAAGGATTTGGGGATGTGGGCCTAGAAATCCCAAGGCTTCCTTAGAAATTTGAAATAAAGAATATGTTTTCATGCTAGCATGGAGAATCAGAAGTCTTTTACATGTGTGATTTATATAAGAATGCACGTTGGCATTACTGTAGATGTAAATAGAAATTGGTTATTAGAAGCAGCCAGAAACAAAACTTGTGACTGAAATATTCTGTTTCCTTCCCCATCACACAGGACGATAAAAGTGGTGTTCCAATTGTTATAATTAGATTATCTAGAAAAAGTCACGGTATAAACCCTGTAGGATGGAGGATTTGTATTGATGCTGTCCTGCAGCTTTTGAAGTTCCTTTCTGACTTGGACTAAAATGTCACATATCATTCATAAAGAGCTTTGAGATGCTTGCTTAAAGAAAACACACACGACTGCAGAGAACTAACACATACAAGCTGACTAATTTTTGGCTTCCTTGACTTCTGCTAAAGAAAGAATTAGTTTTCAGGCTAGGAGAGTATAATTTGTTAAGACATTATAAGTCTGTACAATAACAGCAGCAACCTTTAAATCGCTAAATATTTACAGAACTTCAAGCAAATATACTCTTCTGGCTACAGTGATTACCTGCCTACTGAAATGTTTGCATACTCGCCTGTTTTTAGTATTATCCTTTGTCTGCTCAGTGTAATACAATGTTAAATCACTTTTCAGTGCAGTCTTGTAAAGGACAAACGCTGTTTGAGCTACAGCGGCTAAACCTGAGCTTAATTACAGACAAGACAAAAATGGAAGGGAAGCCCACGACTGAACAAGAAATAACTCCATGGGAGTGTTTGCCATTATAGTGACTGTCACATTGGTAACTAAGAGTGGCTCCAAGGTTGGCCTCAAGGTGAGATCCTCAACACTTCCCAAAGCAGAAGTGTGTGAGGTGGGTGATGCCTCCAGCCGAGTTCTGCTCGACGCATTACATCTGCACAGGCAGCTTCTCTGGAAAGCTCCTTCCCAAAGCTAAATCTTTATTTGGATCTTTATTTGTGGGTTTTTACCCCCAAATCCAGCTTCAACTTAATACTTGTTTTCCTCTACATGTGTTACAGCAGGTAGCGGTACAACTAACATCCTTCAGCAACTTAGAGTAGAAAAGGAAGAGAAGCTCCTTGGGGCTTTCTTCAATGTCTTTGCTGTTATATCAGCTGTGTGCACAGTTTCAAGTGGGGATTAAATGACAGAGTGGTGCTTCTCGGGCCCTATTTACATGACAGTCATTGACTCAAAAATTTTGGATTTTTGCTTCTTGGATACAGCTCTGATTATATCTTTGGAATTGGAGATTGGCGGACAGAAACATTCTGTTGACAAAGTGATGGATTTTCACATTCTTGGAGCACAGTGTGCTGTGCAAATTACTGCACTATAACCTGAAATGAATAGACCATACTTCCCTTTTTTTTTTTTTTAACTTGTACAGTTGTTAACACTCACTCAAAATGGGTATTGTGCCTTTTTGTTTTGTCATCCAAATCACTTAATAAAGTTGAAATGCAGAGATTTCTGTCTTCAGTACCGGTGCACTGGGAGTTTTTAAGAACATTTATTCTGCTAAAACATTTTCACATGCTTCTTACACATGCAAGATCCTTTCACTCTTCAGTTTACCTCTCTCTTTACCACTGCAGATGTGCAATCCTCCTCAGCTTGTCAAATGCTATTTCTGAACACAAGCTTCTGTATCTGTTATACTATGCAGATGGGGAATTCGAGATTAATAATTATATACTGGTTGAAGCTTTTTTTGATTCATAATTCAGCACAGCGTTTGTCTCATGACCACAGGCATGTCCTAAAACATTAGGCACTTAGAAAATGCTTGAGGGCTACAGCTAACATAAAAGGCTGGAGCCATGGAATAAATGCAGACTGAATTCTAATCAAGTAATCTCATTGCATTTTAGAAGTAACACACTGTTACATTCATTTAAAAATATGTTTATATCTTCATCTAAAACCGGCACATAGAGGGCTTTACTGTTATTACCCTTGGAGAAACTGTCCCTGATGTTACTTTTCTGTCTATGATTTATAGCAGCCTATGTCACGGATGTCTTATTCAGGCAGCTGATATGCCAGAACTACAGTATCAAACAAGTACTGAAGCAGTGATGGAATACACCCTCTGTTGATGCATAATCTACATCAAAATAAAGAAAGTAACAAAATAACCCCAAACTCAGAATATTTTAAAGAAATTAAATATACTGCTTGATAGAAAAGCAGTAAAGGAACCTGCTTATCAGTAAGAATAGAGATAGGATGCAGTAAACAGAAATTACATACTTAATTTTTAATTGCTGTAATTTTACCTTATATGTTTCTTTCAAGTCAAGTGTTCTCCAAGACAGAAGCCTAGCTAAAGTACCACATCAGGATTCAAACAGAATAGACACCGTAAACTGCTGTCTCTCTTTCCCCTTTTGTTTCCCTTCTACCACAGTGTTTTGTCTTCCTGCACAGTGAAACGTCTTGTCACGTTAAGGGAATCTTAGAGGAGCAACACCACCTTTCCACAGTTGCCTTCAAACATTCATGCTGAGTGTCATGCAGATTGTTCTCAGTTTGGCAGTGGTCCTGGTAACGCACTTAGTCCTCTTGGGTTACCTCTGTTCTGAGAATACTTCAAACCTAAGTGTGTTCTGAGCATTAAATTGGCCTTGAGATGAAACAGCTGGCTGAGTTTCCTTGGAGGGAGGCCAACTGACTATTAAGGAGGGCATTGGATAGCCTGAGCAATGTTCCTCATCTTGTCCTTTCATCTAGTGTCCCATGGCACAAAATGATCTCTTTCTGGAAGGTATTTAGCAGTTTGTGAATATATTAGAGGTGCTGGTTAAACAGCTTCTCCTCTTTCCCCTAGCTCAATAGTCTTCACTCCTATTTTTAAAGCAGTTTTAAAAGCCACTCAGTAACATCAACCTCAAGTAAAAGCTTTAGCCTAGGACTATGCAAATACCACATTCTCAGAGTACACGAATGGCCTAAACACCACCGTAATATAAAAAAAATGGGCAAAAAGGCTCAGGTAATTAAGAACCAAGTATCTCGCAGTAGCTCTATCTATGCTGTCAGCATCAGCTGGTGAGGTGAGGTGTGTGTTCCTGTAGCATGTGATGCCAGATGACAGCACCATATTCCACCCACTTCACTCATAACTCTCACCACAGCTGGGAATTTAGTCTGGATTTCCTTTGATAATAAAATCCACAAGTACAAAACAAAGTCATGAAGTAGAACTCTTCCTTTTTCTTGGAGTAAAATGTCGAAATACATGAGTATTCATTCGGAATTTTTGACCTTTTCTGCTTTTCTTCAGATTCAGAGTAAAACCCCGTTTCAAATGATTGCAATCTCTAATGAGACAGAACTGCTGTCCTCTTCACTGCTCTGTGCAGCTGATCCAGCAAGTCATTATACGCGATGGCAGCATTTTTGAAAAAGACAGGCTGAAGCATTGTGATACTCCTCTCAACATGTTGAAACCTTTCATGATTAAAACCCAAAAATCTTCTTTTAACAAGCTCAGTAGTTTAATGTTTATTAAAATCTAGAAATCAATGGGTTTTGTTAACACGTAATGCCTCTGGGTATCCTATACCACCATAAAATAGAAGCATTTCTATAAGCTCTGTGCTTGATTCTTAGATGAAAATTTTAACCTTTCAGGAGAAAATACCCACCCTATCTTCACCACTAGCTGCCTGCAAGAATCTACTTAATCATATTTTGAAATCTAATAGGTTTTAGGAGTGATAACAGTAGTCTGAGTTGCAGCAACGGAAAGGAATGGATTATTCTAACCTTTAACGAGTGAACATAAAGGGCAATTAATTTGTGAGGCATTCTGAGGTTAGAGATGAAATCCTAGCTCCCTTGAAGACTCTAGTTTCAGCTTCTATTGAGATTTCACAGCAAGGATTGCACTCCACCTCCTGTTTTACTACCTACAATAAACAGCCTGAAGTTACAATATCACCAAACAAGCCATCCCCACACAGAGAAAAGGAATTAATAGTAGTACGATACATATTGAATAGGAGGCAAGAGCGTAACTCAGAACTGGGGTAATGTTCCTGTTCTGGTTCTCAACAGATCAGGGTAGATTATCACCATGGTTCTCCTGGTTTTAGACGTAAGACACAAACAGAGGAACCTACTCATATGAGTCTCTAGAGGGTTAGAGTACAAGTGCTATTGAACTCACAGAACAACAGAACAAATAATATGCAAATAGCCACTTTACAAGCCTTTTTCCGATATATGTTTTCATTCCCACCAAAGGACACTTCTCAGTAGAGGCTTTGATCAAGCAGAGTTTGGTGGCAATTTTGTTTATTCTTTTTCTCAGTTAATTGGTCTGTTGTTGCAGTAACCTGAATTTACCCACATTCAGTTGTTGTAAAGGTTTCCATAATCTCATTGTATGCACTACAGAACATTTTTTGTCTTCTTTTGCCTTTAAAGTTGTCTGAGTTTAAGATGTGGTACATCCTCTTTTAAATAAATATTTATTTTTAAAGATACTTTTATGTAAGTCTTTGGTTACATGAAATGTTCAGATCCTGAACACCCCAGATAATGACCTCTTTTTTTTGTTTTTTTGTTCCAGCAGTTCTGTTATTTCTAGATCTAGACCTGTATAGACTATAAAACGTCACAGTAGGTCAAAATGGCTTCATGCCTTTCTTTTTCCTCTGCAATAATAATCAAATGATCCAAGAGCCACAGGATGGAAGGATACAAATATGCCAAATACACCTCTTGCTTGATATTTCCCATTTCTCTAGATTTTGTTTAGGTTGACACGTCTCAAGGTCTCATCTGGGAAGCATCAAACTTTAGGACTATGAAATCTGGCTTCAGTAGCTTCACTGTAGGAATGACCTAGCACATTGCCCATGAAGTGCTCTCTCTTATGGTTTTAATATAGATTTGCAAAATGATTTTGCATCAGTGGGAGATGAGGTGCGGTGAGCAGGAAAGCACAAGAGGCAATCCACGTAAGCGTTATGTATTATTGCTGCAGAATGAGGAAAGCACTGTAGGCTCATTAATTCTTAGTGGTGGTGTTAATCTTAGACGCTCACTTGCTCTGTGATCCCACTAGGTTTCCATTTAACACTGCTCTCTTTAATATTCCCTTTTCCAGCTTCTTTTTGCTGGAACACTGCTGCTCTCTAGCTTTCAAAAGCTTCTTGCATCCTCCACCTTTCTCTTCTTGCAGTTCACTGATATCCTATCTGAATTAAATGACAAACATACTATGCATGTCCAAGCAGAAGATGCCACATTTCTTTTGCATGCTTTTAATTTGCCGTAGTAGAAATTTGAAAGGAAGATGATCAAAAGCAATCTCTTTCCCAGGAGCAAAGATATAAGTGAGGCATAAATAGCTACAGCATTTGGAAAACCTGCAGCTCGTATGAACACGGTGCTCTGCGCTGAGGAGCCAGAAAAGCATATATACTGGCAAAAGTCATGGATCAAGTCACGTAACTGCTTTTCCTACTCACTGGAAGGATAGCAGCTATCAGCCGCACCGAAGCCAGCTCCCTGCACACCTCAGGGACTCATTTCCTCACCTAGCAGCATGAAATCTGATTGCAAATTGTTTCATCAGTGCCTGCAGGGCTTCAGACTTCAGGTGTCTTTGAAAGCATGCCCTCCTCTGGCTAACCCGACACTACGCAATTCTCATTAGTAGCTTGACTGATTTATTCTGTGCAGCCTCTAGTGCCACCGAACAACAAATCTGAAACTAGGTTTCCTTCTGTGGCTTTGGCATTTCAGAGGGTGTAAAGGTCTTTTAATGGTGGTAGATTCATACAGCACCGTAAGTGAGCAAAAGGGCTGATGAACCCGTCCGTGAGCAGTGACTTGTTTTGCTCTTCCTCTTATGTAGACAGAAAAGAAAGAATAAAGAAAAAGGGGGAAAAAAGCAAGAGTATTTAACCTGAGATCCTCAAAGAGTGCAGGGACTGCAGGAGCCATGTGGTAGTCAGCACGCAGGTGTTACCTGGGCTGTTGGAGATGCCTCTATCATTCACACCAAGGGCTGACAGCGTTAAAGGAACAAAAGCACAAGGAAAAGTCAGTGACTCTAGGACAAGTTTGGTTTGTAGGAGAAATCTGCCATCCCTGAATGCTCTCTGTAATCTCTGTAGCAGGGGTTGAGGTTTATATTTGCAGATGAAGGTACAGCCCACAGCAAATCACCCTTTTAATGTAACATTTGTGTAAGAAAGCTCTGAGGCTTGGCCAGCTCACAAAAGGAACATTTCAAAATTGAGTGCAGGGCTCTGGTTCTGACACTTACTGCCCTTCTGGGACAGATGCACGTCTCCCCCCCCCCCTGCAAACAGAAGGAAATGCTGCCCTTAGCAACTTTATGCACTCAAAGACGTGGTGATGACTTTGAAATCACTGTGACCTAAAGGCATTTGATCAATGAACTGAGTTTCATTTCACAGATCTAAGAACAACTTCAGAAGCCTGAACTTTGGAGAGAGGCGTTGTCCTTTATGCAACCAGATTTGTCAGCAAGGGAGAGCTCTTTGATCTAGATCACTTCGCAAAGGCTTCTCCTGACCTTTCCTGCTCCACGGGGGCATCTCTTGGGACATGGGTCTAGCAGAGGCTTTGAATTCAGTTCATATTCTTGGATCTTTCTTGTGAGTTCATCCTCCATTTAAATGATTAATCAGAGAGCAAAATTCAGCTTTGCTTACAATCTTCCTGTGAGAAGACAAGTTCAATTTTGCGTTTGGTATCTGACCATTGATTGCTTTAGACACTAGAAAATTTGTAATTACGAGTATCGAGAGTGGAGACTGCGTCATGCAGTTCTCAGCTTACCAGTGTTTGACAATGTCAATGGGGCAGCTGTGGATAAAGCCTCTTGATAAAGGAAGAGAGAGACCCTGGGTCAGCTCTCTCCTCAGGGAATGAGAGACCATCAACAGCCATTCCTGACTGAGTTCTGTAGCATGTGTTATGAAAAGGTGAGCCATGAATACTTACACTAATCATCACAACAATGTCTAAATGCTGCTGAGCAAAAACTCCCAATACTCCATCTAGTTACTTGGCCAAATGACACGAGGGTCTCCTTGCAGGTAGCAGACTTGGGCAAAGACACAAACTGAAAAAAGTGTTTAAACTTGAAGTTAAAAAGCAGCCAACAATGCCCTCTTCTGGGTTTTTGCTGAATTTCCTCCACTAAAACGTATTTCAAACCTAGTGACTGTAAACTGCATGTATTTTGCCATTACTTTATCACCCTTCATATGCTTAGAGAGAATGATGTGTGCAGCACTGAACAGCAGTTAGGAAGCAAAACCCTTCTAAAATCGTTTTTCAAACTGTTACTTTCAGTATTAGACACTGGATATCAGACAGACTACCTGGATCTCTACAGTACGGTCCAGTGTATTCATGTATTTTTATCATATATTAAGACATATAACAATTTATACTGGAAATAAGTTACACAGTGAAGTCAGTAGATGCTGGTTTGGATGCTAGAAGACTCAAGGCTTAGGCCCAGGTTCAGTATCATAAACCAGAAATGCTCTGGACTTTGTCTAAAATCTGAGAATGCCACTCTGCCCCTTCTTTGTGCCAGCAACATCACTAACACAGACCCCTGTGCGCAATGACTTCAGCTCTTCCTTCAGCCCCACTGTAACCCCCCTCAGAAAAGCTCCTCCTGCACCACCACATAGAAAATATTCCAGGAGCCCTCTTGAAAATACATCCCTTGAAATAATTTTTAAATGCCCAAGTCTGGATACTTGCCTCTTGAATCTCTCCTGCCTCTCTGCTTCTTTACAGTGGGAAGTTCCAAGAGAGTTTCTCAAGGTCTTCTTGAGTAACTCTGCAAAATTCATTTGAGGTTCACCCTTAGGGTTCAACTCCAGCTATGTTAAAACCACTATAAATACACAAGCTTGTAAATCAGACCTCAGTTCTTAAAGTTTTCAAAATTTAATTAATCACAAGAGCAACAGACAGCCTTTTCACAAAGAGTCATCAAGCAGTATTGATCCTACAAGCACATTCAACATAACATAAAGGCCAACGAAAGAATTTGGAGACAGTGATAGAGCAGTGGTTAACAGCAAATAATCAGAAACAAACCGGTCTGGAACAGCTCTGGAAGAGAAAATAAAGTTTGACAGGCACAACTGAAATTCTAGGAGCAATCATCGCAAACTCTGACACCCATTTTCAAATACCAAACCCTTGCAAGCAATAGTAACAGTGCTTGGCTCTCAACTACAGACAGCTGGGCAAGAATCAAGGCTAATAAGAGGAAAGGAAAGGAAAGCAAAGCAATATCTCAGCAGGTAAGATTGCTTGAGTTATAAGAATTATGGCAGTTGGTTGTTTTTTCTTCAGGTTTTGGAGATCAAGCTGAAATGGAAACTCAGGATTTCTGCCTTGCATGGTGAGAAAAAAAAAGAACACAGACTAAGCGCAGCATTCAGGATTACTGATTGGTCTGTAATAAGGCATTTTAGTTAGGGATGCTTATCTGTTCTAAAAGACACAAAAGCATTGTGGAACAGAGCCAGACTATTTAATCTATGCAGAATCAGAATAAAAACAGGGTTTGGTGCTTTTTTTGGGTTTTTTTTTGTTTTTTTTTTTTTTTAAAGGCTCTGATGCTGTAGCTGAAACTGTCTGGATACAATAGCACCGGTACAAGTTGGCTGTCACAGCTCCAGTGCTCACAGACATGAAGTCACCATCTGCTTGCCGGGGAGTGATGGACAAGGTATAATAAATACCACCCAGACACCTGTCATTCTGCACTGCAGCAATACCTGTTTGGTTGTATTCTGACTTCTCTCTTCTTCAGCATTATGCGGATTCTCTTGGAATGTTCTGGGAGGGTTAATTGCCGTTTATTTTTTTCCCCATGGCTGTCTGTCGAAAAGGCACAGTGCCTGGGAGCTGGGCAGGCAAGTTCTAAGGCTCCTGAGAAGGCTGACAAGCAATTAGCTGAAGGCTCACGTGCTGGCAGAGGCAGCGATCTGTGCTGGTAGTCTGTTCGGATTCTTGTTTCCTGAAGTTCTGTAAAAAAAGTACAAATTACTGGCCTCACGGAACACTTGTTCATTGTCAAGAGCAAATAAAGCATGTCTTCGGAAAAAAAACTATCATCTGTTTGCAAGCACATGATAAAAGCTAGTGTTATGACCAGATCAAATTACAGATAGTAGAGATTTCTTGTGTTTGACTTTGCTTTAGAAGGACAAATCCAACCCCTCGTCTGCAAAGGAGGGCCCAGTAGGGCAGTCCCAGGATGCTCTTTCAACCACGCTGAGGCTGAGCCTTTGTGTCAGACAACCCTTAAGATCTAAGATGCTTTAGAAAAAAAAAGTCAAGTTCAGCAATAGGGAAGTTTTACAATCACATGTGCTTCCATGATTTTCAGTACTGTGTGAATCCTTTTCAGCTTCATCTCTTATTTAGAAAACTGACCAAGAGTAAATGCATCCAGCGTACTCCTAGCACTGACTGGACAGAAGGAAAACAACAGAATTTAGCTTAGACCTGAACAAAAGTGTTTTCTCCACTGTCACCGGCGCTTTAACACGACACAGCACATCTTTGTGTCTACTGCTTTTAATACAAATGCTACCACCCAAAGGAAAGGAATCACACTACATACAAATACTCTTTTCCCTCATATAAACTTCCACCCTACAAGTAGGAGCTAGATTACAATATAATTTTTTAAATGTGTTTTCATACATTTTGTTTGAACTCCTGTAAGGAACTAAAAAAATAAAACATCCATCAAAGTCAGCAGTGCATATACTAGCCAATATATTCAGTCTCCTGATAGCCTCTGGGGAGCAGCTTATGGGATGAAACGCTGGTGACAGGCCTGATGTACATTATATCTGGTGACTATAAACGTTAAAACGCAGTGATGTTTCTGCACTAAGCAGCTTTCACATTGCAGATAGGAAAGAGTGATATTTTTAGCTCCAGGTATTATACAGAAGCATTAAACGCTGATGTTACAGGGGACAGCACATGATTAGCTGAAAACCAGACACGAGTTTTTCTTGTAATGACAGCGATCGTACTACGTGTCACTTGCAAATGGAAGTGTGGCTAAAAATATACAGCTATGGGGTAAAAATACAGTGTGAAAAAACTACAGACCTAATGAAAAAGTCCAAAAAAATATGGTATGACACTGTCACGTTTCTACAGTATACAGAAATACCTTAATCAGACAATAAAGAAATCATATTTTTTGATAGAATTTGCTGAGAAAACGTGAATACTCTGCAAGAGGATCTCCACTGGGTACGGTAGGGCTGCAGGGTGGCATTACTGCTCCAGGACATTTCTTAGGCACCAGCTGGTTTAACTACATCCTAAATTTTCTTGGTGGCCCGTGCCAATGAAAAGACCCAGGACAGAGTTTGACATAATCAAATCAAGACTCACACACACATTGGCTGCACTCCCACACTGATCCTGTGAGCAAGAAAAGCTACTGAAGCAGATGTGCCGTGATACAGTGGCTTTACAGGTACTTTAGTGACCATAATAAAAGTTTTGACAGGCAGTAATGTCCGTACATCTACAGATATCGGCCAGTGTGATAGTGCTATTTAAGTTATTGTGCTGGTTTCTTTTCCCCTAAGAGTTAAAAAAAAATCACTTATCGGTGCCACGTTTGCTGCTCTTTTTCTCAGCTACATATTTGGCCAGATTAATATGTGTTTGTCCCTTGGGGTTTAGGCAGGGAGAGCTGCCACCCCCTGGGAATTCCTTCTGGATGCAGACTGGGTGGTGATGGGCAGCACTAGAGGGCACCAGCATCCCACGCAGAGAAAAAAAATGTCAAAGGCAAAAATCCCTCTTGATGTGTTATATTTTTTTTTTTTCAGTAGGCAGGGGGAAAACTATTGAAAAAGGAACAGTAATATATATATAAAAAAAATCAATCTCCAGTTTACCTGGCATGAAAACTTCTTGGTTTACATGCTCAGTGCACAGCCAGTGTTTGGGGCACGGAGATCGTGTGTGGTATCAGAGAGATGGAAGATTAATAACTCCTTCAGTAATAATGGAGTAATTAAGTGATGCCGTCCACTGACCTTCCTGTTCGTGTTCCAGTGTTTTGAGCAGGGCAATCATTTCCCCACTTCTGAAAACTCGTAACAGAAAAGAACAGTTACAGCAGGAGCTGGTTCAGCAACGTGTCAAAACTGTATCAGCTATCAAAGTAGTCTTTTAGCACCTGAAGCATGAAACTGCAGGGAATTTGTCATTGCTTGCTTCTACTTATTACTTGAACGTAACAAGCACTGGGAAGTGCTGTCCTTCTTCAAGGTGAGCTTTTGTTCATCGCTCAAGCCCTCAGTTTTGCCACGTCCTAAGCATCCTGTAGTCAAAAATCATTCACCAGGTCTGACCATTTCTGCGGCAGAGATGAATTATAAAGCAAAATGGTTCTGCTGTTCAGTACTTTGTGCTTCCTTGTCCTTTGTTTAGACCCATCTGCTCTCTGCCTCTGGTTGTACAAATTCTTGCTGGGTGCTCGTGGAGCACATGGGAAGGTTTGCAAGTTGATCTGGAAAGCACCACAGAAAGCAAAACAACAACAACAAAAAGTCTCTTGCACTGACTTGAGTAACAGGTAGGTGAAGACTGGACAAGTCCTTTGGGAGCCAAGTCATACACCCATCTATGGACGATGTCACGGTGACAGTGACCTTATTCACTCATGACCTTTTGGAGCAGAACATTCCCTGGAGAAGCAAAGCAGCCACTGCCCTTTGCTCCCCTAACATGGCCCCACTGTGCCCAGGGAGGACTCTGCAAATACCCATCAGCAGCTGCAGTCACCGAGTGATCCTCCCCAGGGCTCACGTTCACCTCCGCGAAGCCCTTACTCCAGGGGCCAGTATCCATCTCAGCCATTAATTCTGGAGCATGGGAGGCTGCAGTGATGATATTTCTGCTGCTTTCCAAGTATCTAATTCACTCAGTGAGCTTTTATAGCCTAAAGTGCAGCAATTGCCTCAGGTTAAGATGCTGCACAGCTAATTGCCCCTAAACCGTGCACCTTTAGCATCTTTTCTATAGGCAAGAAATTCCTATACTCTCCTTTTCTGCCAGTGAGAAAAAAGAATATTTTCTCTAACAGAATGCAATGAAGAGGTGCTGGTCACATTAGTCATAGTGATTACGTAAAAAAATAATATATTAATTATACAGACCTTAAAATACACAAAGGTAAATAGGTCACATTTATGTCAGTTATTTGATTAGGAATAAAATTAATTGATTAATTCCTATTAATCTAAAGAAATATTTTAAATGTGTTTCAATCAACAATTTGTTGGCAGATGACACAGAAACTGCTGAAAGCAGATGATGCTACCACCTGGAAGAAAGGGCAGAGACAGTGACCTTCACCTAATTATTTAAATTACTTGGAAGTATGTGGAAGTAAATGCTAAGAAATTCCATTATAATCAAGAGTGTTCTGCTTCCCTCCACTCATTATTCAACTTCAGCACCAAACACAATTAATATTCTTCTTCTGAATTGGAGAATTTTTAATAATGCATTAAATTGTTCCTTAGGGTTCACTGAAAACTCATAGCACATACGATAGTTTTCTCCTTTGCTCACTTACACAAAGCAGCCCGTTGATCACCTAGGCAGTGTCCAACCAACAACCTTTGCATCTTTACAAATTAAAATCTTGCACTTAATGGTCAACAGTCACACTGTGATCTTAATTGCAGTGGTCAGGGCACGTCAATCTGGAGCCTCTTCACTGAATGAAATCAAGATGACTCTTACAAGTGCTGGATATATGTCTGGAAAATTTATTCCCTATTGCAAAAAACCCCCATATCTTAACACCTGTCTCTTTCTTTCATACTGAAACTAGGCGAGATGGCACAGGCAAGGGGGTGGTGCAACTGTGCATACGCTTCGAGTGCCCCTGGGCTGCCCTGTTCTCCTATTGTCTGACCTGAACCTTGTACATAGAAACCTCTTTTCCACTCTTACAGAAGTTACTGTTGAATAACTTCTTGAAACATATACTGCAGTTAAAAATCCTGTGAAAAGACATAGAACATTGATAATTATTTTATTTTCCACAAGTATGCCTAAGACTAAAGTTTCAACTGGTTATGAACCCTGGATAAGTGGGTTCCTGGCAGGATATCCCTGAATCATTTTTACTGTATCTCAGCATTTTTGCCAAGCACTAATACTGCTAGCAAGTGAATCTTTCAGGTTTTGGATGTGATTTTCATTCCTGTCTCGGGCCTGGAAGTGGCAGTGATAAAATGGTGTGAGGTACTTTAGCTAATTGTTTCCTCTTGCCAGCAAAAATTGAAGCGATGGGCCCACAACTGTTATTAAAGGAGACCAGCAAGCCAAGACAACACGTGTCTGCTTGGTTTTAACCTCCCTTGTCCTGTTTCCAGGAGGAGACCTAACTATAGGGTTTTTGTTTGGATATTTGTTTTTTCTTCCTCTACATAACACAGTAAGAAAACGTCTTCTACCATTTTCTGTGTGGGAAAGAAGCCTTTGCATTTTCAGATCGAGAGCAGATAAACAGCATTCAGACTCTCAATTTCTGCTGTATGAAGCCAGAAGATATTTTGGACCTTCTGAGACCTTTTCATTCGGTTCAAATACTGCAGCACAACGCAGTCGGCAGGGAGCCCAGGGCTAGAAGGCCTCTAGGTTAAACTGGAACATTTTGGGGTTGGTGATCGCTGCAGTGCCTTTTGAGATGCCGGAGTAGCATCCTGCAAGCCTCCGAGTACTTTCCTTGGGTGCGTATATATGGATCTCAGGATTGAACATGTGCATGCCAGGCTGGATTTCTACAGTTCTACTTTGTTTCTGCAATATTTTAGCTGGAAGCGTTACACAGAAATATTGCCATCTTCGCAGATGCACTAGAATTGGCAATAAAGGAAAGTTATAGCTGAACCTTTCCTTGGTTTTCTTGAAAGGCAAACAGCAAAGTTATTTATATCCCAGCTCTAAGCCTGCCTGTACACAGTTTCAGTGTCTTTCAAATTTTGTTCCAGCTTTGAGCTACCCCTTAATTTCTTTTCATTCTTTTACCCTTGTGGGGTTTCTCAGATTTACTGGATTGTCATGGATATTTGGTTTTACTCAGTTGTAATTACTGTCTTTCCCATATTTTTAGTACAGGTAGCTCTGTACTATATGTTAGCTAAGCTAAAAAGGAGCAAGGAGATTGTATGTAAGCCAAGGGGACGTAACATTAAGGTGAATTTTAGGTTTAGCAGCAGTGATAGAACAAAACATTAACCTCATAACCTAATATTAACTGTACCACCTTGCACTGAAAATCAGGGAAAGATGAGCAATTCTTGCTTCCAAAGGGATGCTCTCCATTAAAGCTAAAACATATGGAAACTTGCATCAAAGAGAATAATGTTTTAGATGCAAAATCTTCAACCAGACTTTTTCTGGGTTTCAGAAAGTTATGAACAAAGGGCAGACATTACTATACTCATTATAATATCATTGCTTTACAGTGTGACTATTAAATCAGAAACCTTTCAATTTTTACACTTGTTTACTACTTGATGAGTTTTTTCTTCTTCTCCAGGATTCCCAAGGCTCGTGCAAGCTTTGAATACCAACATCTTCTCAAAAACGTCATGCCATATTTCACTTTTCTTAGTGAGTTTTGAGGACAAGGCTGACTGTGTGTTGGGAAATAGAAAAGTTAAATCTGTCCTGGTTTGGAGGAGCAGGGTACATAAAGGAGAGGAGGGTGAAGGAATATGTGAAAAATTGAGTCACTTATTTTTTCTTATTCTCCTCTAAGAATGAGATCCAGAGACTATGATTAATCTTTATCCTGATTTCTCTGCTTGTCATTTATTGAAAAAAGAACCTTGTCATCTATTAATAGAAATGAAGATCTATATTCTTAGGAACGAATCTGTAATTTCTGTCATTGTGATACTTGGGCCAGTTTTTGATGCTGCTGGCATTAATTAGCCAGGAATACATATAAGCATTTATTCAAACAAAACCCCATACCCAAACAAACAAAAAAACAAGCCCACCCAAACCAAGCACCTGTCTTATCACAAAATGAAATCATGCCAACAATTCACTTTTTTTTTGCCTTATAGCCATCATTCTTTGCTTTCTTCTCCCCCAAATGAATCATGTGTGACGAAGGTGCTGCTGTTCTAGACATAACAAGTTTCTGCAAGTCTGCTGAGAATGGACACCCAAAAAGACAATGAACACCCAAGTTTTGTTGGCACAGTTATAACATCCATCATCATCAGGGTAAGGGAGCATCCACTTCTGAACGTGAAAACGGGAGCTACAGGTTTTCAAAATGGAGCAATCTGTCCCGGTGTCCCCTCTGCCCCTCACCCCTGCCTGGGAAGGCTGCTCAAAACTCTGTTCTTCTGCACAATCAAGAGCTCGGCTGATGCATTTTGTGAATGTACCTGGACAGAGAGCATTGAGCTGCAATTAAGTGTTTCCTGCTCTACAAGGCGTTTCACTGGTAGCAGTCAGGGGGAGTTATTCTACGTAACTTAAGGTTTAAATTCTACAAGCAATGTAAGAGAGATGTGTCTGCAGAGATGAAGGACTAGTTCTGGAGAGGCTCAGTCTCCAATAGAATTGCAGAGGGGTCGGATGGCCTTCGAATCCTGTTCTCATCCATGGTACTGGTTGTCCTTTGGGGAGAGTTCTACCAAGTGGGGCATTGTCTGCATTTCACCACCTGGAAATGACCTACAAAGGCTGTCCCTTCCCTCAGAGGAGGCAGGGAGCAGCACATTTCTGCTTCTTTAAACACCCCAAGTTATTCCTCAAACTCATTTCTGGAAGGGAAGACGGTCCAGGGTAAGATGTCAGATGATCACAAGTGAAGAAGTGAAAGAATTCAATACACTTGCCTTGGGGAGCAAGTACACTCGACTTATTCATTTCTACCTTATATCAAACTCAGTGCAAAGAGGGCTTACAAAACAGTCTTGGCTTCTATCAGGTTTGACAGCATTAAGCAGTCAAGTTGAAACCTCTAGCTGATTTCAGATTCTAGGAGATGTTTTATTTTCTGAGAAATAAAAGCACATTGCCTATCATAAGGAGCAGGGACACGTCAAATGGTTCCATTTCCCTCTGTACCAGAAAGTTGTAGTAACATCCAAGATTCTTCTCCTGCAGCAGGCTCTGAAGACATGCTTACTGCTCTTTGTTCATGAGATACTCTTACACTCTGAAGCTTTGAATTGCATCCACATTCTCTGACAGGATACTATTACACATTACCCAAAACAACGACACAGTTGTACATTGTTCACGTGAGGGTAAGTAAGCAGAGAAGAAGGAAACAAAGACGAGAAACCTTGCCAGTGCTTGTAACACATCCCTGCTCTTTCATCAAATTATTAATCTGGAGAACTGCCAGAGTATTGAAAAGAGGTTGGGAGGGAGTGTGAGGGGGAAAAAGAAAGATATCAACACAAAACTAATTGTATTGGATTTCCACAAGAAGAATCACTGACTGCCTTAGCAGACGTGCTGGCAGAATACGCACCAAGAGAAACAGCAAACTCGACCTCATGTTTCACCCTAGGATACAGGTGACTGTCTCCAGCAGAATAAAGTAGCTGGTTTTCCTTTAAAAAGCCAAGTTCCTCATAAAAATCAGAGAAAAATAAGGGGTGGAAGTGACATTAGAAATCTCTTTTCCATTCTGCCACTGCAAGGCAAGGTCAGCTCTCCTGTACCACTCCTGGTAGAGGCTCAGGAGGCAGGAGATTTCAGTGTGTAGCTCTGCTCAGCCATTACTTTCCATAACCAGAATTGCACTTCTCTGTACCTCAAACTCCTTATTTCCATATCTGAGAATTTCATGCCTCAGCAGAAGCTCCTATAAACTGGAATTGACTCGTGGCTATAACTGCTTCAAGTCAGACGTCTGCCGTAGCACCATGCTGAGTGTGGGTTCAAATTAATTCATAGCTCTCCAGCATTCTGTCTCTAGCAACTGCCCCCCACTTCTTCAAACGACTGTTGACAGCAGTGACCTCTGAGTGCACACGGTGGTGCGTGACATTTTGATGGAATAAAAAGCCTACTGGTCAAGTAGTACGAAATAAATTAATTTCATTCATGGATTTTAATTTACTCCCTACATAGCGATTCTTTGCATCCCTGCAAGTTAATGCCTAAGTCAATAATGACTGTCATCATTGTTTCAACCTTTCGGTTCAGTTTCCTTAATCTGTAAAACAAATTGGTTGTTGCTGTAGGATGTGCTGGTTATTTGATCCGCTGTCTATAAAGACGCTGCCATTCTCTGCCGCAAAACTGATTGCAAACCATAACTTGTTAAACCAAAGCTTAACTTTATGACCCCCTGTGCTAGAGGCTGCACAGTTTTCTGTGGCTCAGTTCCAACCTGAACGTTGTGCCTCAATACATCAGTCAGCGAGTCATTACAGCGCTCTTGTCCAAGCACTTATGGGCACCCGAGGATATCATCCCCCATGGTCATCACTGTTTAGGAGCACTCCTATCTGGTTTTAAAGCTATTTGTAACTGGTAAGCTCTGCATATTTCTGCTAGAAAGCAGATCCTCAGGCAGCAGGTTGTGGAACGAAGCGAGTCAGTGCCAGGGAGGGAGCTGAGGTGCTCTAGCAGCATCTTTCTCCTGGCTTTCTTCACTCTCTCCATGAGTGACACCCACCCAGACCTGAATGGAGAGCTGCGCTCATGCGATGTTCACCTCAGTCCTGACTGGGCTTCAGCATGGGCTCAATCCAAGAGGGAGTTTTGTTGATATAGATGATTATCTAATAAAAATGAAGGATTTTCGAAGGAATTACTGTTTTCAAATGATAAGTACAACTAACAAAGACGTTACGGGCTATTTTACTGAAGATGGCATGTATAGCTGTCAGTGAAATAAACTCCATTTTGTTCCTTTTTTGAAGCGTTCAACATGTCTTTTCCCAGCTGAGACATTCTGGCTAGAGAAGCACATCAGGAGTTGTTCATTTTGAGTCATCCTGACTAACTTCAGTCTTCTGACATCTCTAGGTCTTGTGGCAAATATAAATTATATTCAAGGTCTGTACACTTTGTTCTCTGGTACAGTCAAAGACACATTTGCTGGCATGGAAACCTCTTCTCTCTTCCTCTGCATTCTTTACCAGGCAGCACACCACTGCTGTGTATCAATTCACAAAATGTTTCAGCACTTAAAATTGATTTCTGTTCAAGTTTCCATAAAACGCAAGAAAGTACATTGCCAGGCTGCAACAGAGACATTTCAGATTCCTAGCTCTGGCTGCCAGCTGGTTTGTGAGCCTTGGGGGTAGTTTAAATAGGACAGCAGCGAAAGAATAAGTCCTTTGCAACAAACTCTGATGATGTGCAGGAGAAAATGTGCATTAAAGGTTAATCAAGCTATCATTAGAGGGATTTAATTTGTGGTTAAGTTACCATGTCTGTTGCTCTGTAAAATGTAACCTGCATTTTCTCATGGTAGACCTTGCTGTTGAAACAGTAAAGTAAATAAACAACCTAGTCCATTTTGTCCTATGTAGCAAAAGTAGCCAGGAAACATCGGAGCATATTTATGTTACAGGGTAATATCCCAGCCTCCCTGACTTGACATCAGAATGACCAATATTCATTAGCTTAGGGGTGTGGCATCTTTTCTGCTTTCCTGTACAATGCAAAGTACACAGTGCATTTAGAAGCTCTGTAATTGTGATTAAAAACATGACAGATATCTTCTCCTTAACTTTTAAAATTATTATTTTTTAAAGAATGCCTACAAACTGCAGCCCTCACAATGTTGCTGCTTTTAGCACTCATTCACCTGGGTGAACCTTACGGCTACATCTGCTAAGATGACAAGCAGATCATCATTGTTTTTTACTTTTCAGCAGATACAATATTCTGCTTTAGGGAGATTCTTAAATAACTTCACTGTGTTGCTCATTTTCAGAGGTCGATACATAAAAACACAAATCACAGAACTCAGCTGTGTTTAGCTAAAACACTTTCTAAGGCTCTTGAACTTTTCAAGTAATCCAGGCCTAATTTACAGTTTCCTATAAAAGTCAAGCAGCATTTCAAGGTTTCACGTGCACGTGTCATGGGTAAAATGATTCCATTTTGACTGCAGTTTGCTTCCTCTTTGCCACCATTGAACTCTGATTATAAAAATAACCAGTTGCCTTAACTAGTCCTATGTGGTGAAAATCAAATGAAACATTCATCCAAATCTCTCTACAGCTTCACATCTTTCATTTTCCGACATCTTTCAGTATTCCTTATGTTACGGCAAATGCATCACGATATCCATCTTCCATGACCTCTCTGTGTAAGACAGACGAGACATCCACTATGTTAGTGACAATTTTGAGATCTTCTCTCCTTTTCTCCAAGGAGGGGGGCAGATTTCCTTAGCATTTACTCAAACCAGGTAAACATTGCTGACTCCGCTGGAAATACTGCCAAATTACACCAATGTTGCAACAGGCAGGATCAGAAATAATATGTATTCATAGACTTATGGGCTAAAGCTTGAAGGAACAACACCCTGCGACCCCTCGCCCCCTCATTTTGCAAAACTGATGAAGGCGATTATGTACCTCAGGATGGTGAGATTAATAGTTTATTGATATCTCCCCATTTGTTTCTCCCAAATTTATCCTAGATGTTGGTTTTAGACATCTGTCATGCCATCTAATAACTACCAAAATATTAACCTACTGTAATGCGAATCTAGATCAAGCTCATGGTCTTGTGAAGACAAGATACTTTTATCACTGTCCTTCCCCGCAATAAGAGCAAACCACATGCTGCAGCAGGACACGTAGCAGATAACAATTATGTGATGCAACCCCATCCATGCAACTACTTTTCAAATATTTCAGCGTTTTGAATTCTATAAATTGAAATTTGGGTGGAAAAGGCCTTCTCCAAATCTTTCTCCCTAAGAACTTCTGTTGACATTGGTATAACTTTGTGATTTATGTATTTCTTAATTAAAAGTTATATTTTATAGTGATATATCTCTAACTCCAATTGTAAGCTATTCTGCATTATGAACTTCATTCTCTGCACATGAATTCTGATATAAAATAGCTCCAGGTACAGTATTAAATTGAATAAATAAATCTTACTAATAAAGCTCTAGGTTCTAATGTGTTTTTTTTTTCCCCAGCTCTGATACTTCCTAATTCTGTTAGAAAAGTATATCCTGAAAGAAAATGAAATATGTAATATACAGAAATCTCAGTCTGCCTTATCACACATTTTCTTCTTAATATAGAGGTTAAGGAAAATAAACCAAGCAAAGCAATGCTTACAATAGGAAGCAAATTACACAGGCTCTAGGCTTATCAATTTCTACAATCATTTGAGTATCCCAATAACAGTAAGTAATAATTAATATCTTGTACTAGAATTTTTTTTAAATTGATAACTGGATGCTAAATAAATAGAGTCCATGTTAAGCATGCAAATATATTACTTAGCTAATTCCAGTAAGTGGAAATAGCTATGTAGACATACCCTTTTAGAGTGACATCTTCAGACTTCACTTGTTAAAATAATTGGATTGAACAATTTGTCCTTGGTTTAAACACTTCCAGTACCTGATTTAAAACAGTATCTTAGGATGCAAGTGTAAGAATCAGAAGTACTTCTTCTGGTGCCACTCCACAGAGAGTGAGGTGGCTGGAGGAGATGCACTGGCTGCACAAGAGAGGAAGAAATTGTAAATTGTATTTTGATAAAATCATTTAAGTATTTCCTTCTTTTCAAAAAGTCCTTCCAGAGAGGCAGAAAATTGATTCTTGACACTAACTGGAAGCTGTCCTGGCACGTTATAGGAATTGTACAAATAGCTGCTGTGTAAATATTCAGCATATGCTTAGGAATAACAAGCAAGGCTGCCAAATATATTAACAAATCTTGAGTGCAATAGTATACTCTTTGGTGAGATTAATGACCTGGGACACAATAATATCTTCCTGAGGAAGTGAAGAAGCACTGAAGTATGAATGCAAAAGAATTGTGCCATTTGCATAAACCCTGCTCAGGCCCTAAATCATCCTGGGTCAAGGTTTCAGGAGTTTACAAGCACCCACAGATGCAGATCCTCTATTTATTCCTCCTCTTTTCATCTCAGTGAACCCCTCCTTTGATGTTTGCTGAACCATTCTGGAAACAACTGCAAAATATACATGAAGCTCAACAGACAATGCCTACCCAGAAGAAATTTTCATAGCTACAGTTTAAAACTGTATTCTAGGCTCCATAATATAATCCTTATGATCAGGTTTTTTTAGCTCGGGATGTTAAAACCACAAATGTATACACTGAATTTATCTATAAATGTTTTTTAGTAAAGTTATTGTAATATTTATGCCAGGAGATGGCAACTTGGCAACCACCCGTGAATGGCTGGAGGTAACTGTAGATCCAAATGTTTATGGCTCACACTAAGTCTACTAACAACACCCTTGTCATATACTTCAGGACAAAGCATCCGGCTTTAGCAGCAAAACTCAAAAAAGTGGAACGATAGAGTCACAACCACAGCAAGAGATGGGAACCTGGGCATTTTCAGTCCCAGCAGGTTATTGCCTGAAATGTGCCACGCAAGATTCAAACAATCACACGCATCACAAATTATTCGGTGCGTGAAGTACTTTGATGTTGCTTATAACACATGGAGTATTAATTCCTCTATAATACAAGGTAGAGCAGTCACGGTTCGATGCTTCCAAGCAATAACAACCCACATCGCAGCCCGTCCGTGCTGAATATGGCACAAATAGCAGAATACTGCTGCCAGTAAAACACTAATTCTTTTTAAAAAAAGGAGTTTCAGCTAAAACAAATCACAAAGTTACAAAATCGTGAGAACCAGTGGTTTATATAACTAGATATATCCTATTTCTGTCTTTGCTGATAGAAAAGAACCAGAAAGAATATAAATTCCTTCACCAAAATTACCCAGAGGCCAGGAGGAATGAAAAAGGTTTCTTACGTGCTTTATCCTGGAGCTATTTCTATTCACCATCTTCAGCTGAAGTCACTCTGCATCTCTCAACTCCTTGGCCTTTCAACTTCTTGTGGAGAAGCTTGGGCCTATAAATAGTTAGCAGCAGAGTTAATATTGTACTTTTTGCAGAGGAAAAAGAATCCCTTTGAAGGGCTGGGAAGTGCTTTGTTCTAAATAGTATCTCAATGAAGCCATACAACTAGGGACAGGTGAAAGCAGAGCTCCAATTCCTCTCCAGACACCTCAGTTTAGAGGAAAACTAATTTTTTTACACCTAGCTCTCTAGTTAGTTCAACACTGAGTAATGAGCCAGTCAGTTGAAAACATCCAGTTATGAGATACAACAGGAAGGGTTGTACCTGGTATTTTCATTAGCGCAGATTTAAGGAGGCAGCAAATACCCCTTGTGCTCCAAGCCCTGGCTGTGTCAGCACAGCTGCTACTGAAAGTAGCTCTGAATTTCCAGCCTGATGGTTCCCAAGCACCCCTAGCCAGCCCCACATCTCCCTCCAGGCTCTACTGCACATAAGATGCCCAGAGCAGCTTGAGTGCATGCATTTGGGGAGGAAAAGGTGAATTTAATAGCTTTACCACACTAAAAATGCACCAGGAGGTCTCCGAGGCTTCTCCAAATGCCCATCCCGTTATTTACAGTGATTATGGCAGAAAGAAAGGCAGTTACTAAAACTGGTCAGGGTCCAACTCTAATTATGCAGCACTCATGCTGCAGGGACTGCAAGGAAAAATAATATATCCCTTTTCTTTTCTGGCATATTCTCACACTGCTCCTCTCAGCCTATTTCTCTGGACTAAGATCTGTTTTCCTTCCATCACTGCTAGTGAAAACAGATGTGGAATAAAGCACTAATCCAAATATTTTCCCCGAATATCAAGAAAATTCAAATCTGGATTGAAACTTGCTACCTCTATCCCTTTATTAAATGCAAATTATTCTCATTAAAAGTAGTATGCTGAAGACTGATCCCCAGACGTACTACTGACTTGATCAAGACTCCTGCTGAACAAAGCTATAAATATTACTATAAATATTCATGACGTTCATGTAAATAACATCTCCCACAGTGCTGCTGCTGCTACACAGGTAGAGCATGTAAGAAATTATTTATTTATTTTCTTAGGGAGGTGGTCCACTTCATTATTACAGGGAAAAAAAAGAGAGACATGAAGGAGTACTTAAGAATGATGGAGAGGCTGAGTCACTACTAAGACCAAACCCCTGGTGTGGTAAGGGGAGCTCGGTCCTGTTCAGCATATTTGGCTTAGTTTCTAGAAGCAAAAGATTGCCACTCTGCCCAGAGCAGAAGCCCGATTTAGATGCTGCTTCGCATAACTAATTTAAAGCCAGAACCCCTCTGCAAGTAGTGAATGATCTATTTTGCTGTGGTACCTGTGCAGCTGTACAAATCAGAAGGATCTCTGCTCGTGAAGGATGATGCTGTCTCAGCAGAGAAAGGCTGTGGCTGAGCCAGCCAGGACTGCAGGAGCAAGTGAGCTGGTGTTCAGCCTACACAGCACCGCTCCACCACGGGGAGAGGGGGAGCTGGCTCTTAGGTACTGCCAAAACATCTCCAAGAAATAGGTAAAAACCCTTTATCTCTACCTCTCTACCAAAACAACGCTCAAAAATAACTTTTGGCACAAAGTTGTGTTGATGGTCAGAAGAACCTTACCCTTTCCAAACCATTCAAGTCCCTCTTGGTGTTGCCCCATGATGATGCCAAGGTCAGAAAGGGCAACAGATTTCTGTCTCAATGTATGTTTACCTCAGCTGTTCCATGCCAGGGTGGTATTAGTTGGCAGCTGGCAGAGTCCCCGGGTTATCTTATGAAATCTCAGTGGGACTTCAGATCAAGGAAGTCATATAACTCAGTGATGAGAAACTTAATGCAGAGTGAAGGGTGCCTGGAGGTTTTCCAGAACATTGAATTCAACACAAGCAAGACCTCTACAAGGGAAGATACAGGCCAGGCAGCTCTTGCTCCATCTCCTATTCCTTAAGCAGACAACTGTTGCTGGAAGATTTTCATATTATCTTTCCTGATCTGCTCCCTAATGAAGGAGCAAACTCCCAAATGCTTCCAACCCAGATACTGAAGTCACACTGCACCTACCAGCAGGAGTTTTGCTGAGATAGTTCCTGGGTTATTAACACTGTGATTTTTCTTTCAAGTTGTATTTTGCTCCCTTTTATAGTGCTCACAATAACAGAGCACTCGCTCTCCAGGAATGAAGAGGGAATTTGAAGAGAAAGCTTCATTAGTAGCTTGTACTGATAAAATTGCCTTGAACCACTCTCCCCCAAGGAGAGTAAGGGCTACAAAAACCCCACTCGTCCTTGTTTTATTTTTCTATCACAATAGTTTGACTCTAAAGAGAAACATCAGCAGCAGGGGGAAGAACGTTTGGCATGTGTTTTTTGTACAATAGAAATTTTGCTTGTTTTGTTTAGAAATAAATTGAAAAATGGTTAAAAGTTGCCTTTCTTGTTTCTACTCCAGTTTTTCTCTTCAGGGCAGCGAGCCTTTAAATCCAGAGGTCTTCTGATTCTCCATGCACAAAAAGTATACATCCACGACTTGCAAACACCGAGCTATAACTCATTAGTGAGCTGCACTTTTTTTCATTTTCAAATTACCTTCTAAATATTCAGGAGCCTGGTACAGAATAAGACTCACCTACATGCCTTCTATTCACATCAGTGAGGCATCTTATTTTGGGACTTTGGAAATGTGTATATAAGCAGGAAAGAAATGAATAATTAGCATGATGATTGCTAAGAAATCAAAAGCTAGGTTTGTCAATGATAGCAGAGATGTCTAGTGAGCTAAAGCATTGGCACAAGGTATAGACAACAAGTAGCAACAATCACCGTTCATGGGCATGGGCTCTGCGTTGATTCTGTTTTCCATAGTCTCACGGTCACAATATCCCCTCTGGAAGATGGACTGAGAATACCAAGTCTGTACAGCTATAAAAATCTTTGGGCCCCATTTTCCTTGCACAACAAGGGGGTTGACCCAAAGCTGAATTGTCACTCCTCCTCACATGGTGGGCAAGCAGCTTGCAAGGAGATTGCTCTGGTACCTGCCAGCCCTGCCTGCAGGTAATGTTCCTTACAATTCCTGCAGCTTTGTCCAGGTACCATCCCTTTTCCCTTTGTCCGTGGGAATCTTCAGCAAAAGCAGAAGCCTCTCTGACCCACATCTCTTACGCATAGATGGCCAGCTTGGGATCAGAGGGGCTTGCATTTGGTCTGACTTTTCTTCCACACTTTTCAATTTGTGAAGACTCTGCTCTTATTCTTCTTGCTGTGAATGAGGATGGTAGTTTCTTCTAGCCCCTACGCTATGGTAGGGTGTCATAACAGACTCTGTTCTTGCTATCTATTAGCAGAGTTTGAATTATTTTTTTTCCCTGAAATTTAGAGAGAGCGCAAATGTAGGTGACAGACAGGACTGATTTTTGAAACATCCTTTTCTTCCTCTTAATCAGAGCTGAGAATGTGGCTGGGCTTGATTATCTGCAATTCAGACACCTTCACGTCTGAGCAGCTGGAGCAGCAGTCAGTCTGGTGAATGCAATTTCTCCCTCTCCTTTTCCCTCTTCTGCTCAGCTTTATCTCCCCATAACCTTGTCAGATTAACCTGTCTTCACACTTCTGCAATAGCACGGGGGTACTTAGCTGGATGCTCTTGAGACCTCTTGCCAAAAACTGCCGAACCCATTTTCTGTCTCCCTAGACAGATTCTGTGAGTGAAAAGGAGGCATTTCTTTCAGGGAGAGAGGCTCTGCGTTGTGTGAAAGGCTGATGCTGAACCAGTCTAGAAACTAAGATTAAGTGCTCCAAAGGAGAAGTAGAAAGATTTGCAAAAGCTAGAGTGAATCTTATTGCCAAATCATAACTCAAAGTACAGGGATTTAAATTAGCTTCAAATCAGAAAGCAAAACAAGGAAAAACCATCTAGAAAGAGCAGTAAAAAGCTGTTGCAGGAGTATTACCTGAAAGTGCTGATCACATTTATCCCAAGTGATAACAATTATGGACAGGAAGAGAAAGAAATTAGGCTCTTCAAGATATGTTGATCTGGTAACACCCTGAAAGAAAAGTGTCAGGACAGAAATACAGCAGTGATGGAAAACTGCAGTGGTGTTAATTCTGTGCTTGCCCCTTCTGTACAGCTCTGCAGTCGGTAATTTATTCTAGTATATCTATGTAAAATGGACTATTTAGAAGCCAGAAGTATAGACCATAGGTATAATGTGCCTATATCAAATTACAATCAAATAACTGCATGAAACAGCGTGAATAATTGCATCTATAGATGACAATACCCGACTATACTGAACGCATGTATTCTCTTAATGGCATGACATGACACATCTGCAGGCAACCTGCCCACACTTACATCCTCAGCTGCAGATTCGCAACAAAATGGAAAATATTTTAGTCTAACTTTTCTTCCTACAATGCTTCATTTGCTTCATGAGCTTTTTTCACATATTGAAGGGTATGCCACATTCTGTGTTACTAGAATGGAATTTGAGTGCTTTTTAGCATGAAGCCACTGCTAACTAAGTGACTTACTGGAAGCTTTCTTGGTTTCGAGGTTTGGGTTTTTGTTTTTCTTTAACAAATGCTTATCCTGAAAAATTACTTCACGTCTCTCTTTCATGGAAAATACCCAGACAGTAGTGGTCTTAGCATGTGACATTTCACAGCTTAATTCTTATTCTTTCAAGAGAAGATGGTTAATTCAATCCATTGTTTACTGACTTGTGAAGAGCCCCCTGTAAAAACAATTTTGTCCTGAATTCATGGAACCTTGAAAGATAGGGTTATAAAGGGTTTCAAAAGGTTGCCCAGGTCTGTACCTCTGTCCCAAGACACAATCAGCTCTACTATATCGCTCCTTGAAAGTCCTTGCTTTAAAATTCAAGTTAAGTGAGAAAAAAAACCAGTGAAAATATTATCCAGGGAAAAATTAGAGTCAAGGCTGCAGCAGAGAAAAGCCAGGTTGTCAAAGAAAGGAGGCATGCAGGCAGGTAAATAAGCCAAGGTCAAGTCTCACCAGTAGTAAATCAACCTTGAGTTCATTGCCTCTACAAGCCTGTGGCAGAGAAACCACACACTCCCCCATCCCAGCTGATGCTTTTCTTGCTACCACAGATACTAAAGTCTATGAGAGCAAAGTTATCTCTGCCAAGATACTTTCAGTATGGCAAACATGCTAGGTAAGAGTGTGCCTGTCGTTGGTATTAAGGATGACCAAGTTTTGGAGACATTAAAGAAACGTTTGTAAAGATTAAGTTGTATAGAATGGTTTTGGCTGGAAGAGACCTTCAAAGACCAAACTTCCCACCACAGGCAGGGAAATATTTCACTAGATCAGGTTGCTCAAATCCCTGTCCAACCTGACTTTGAGCAATTTCAGTGATGGAGCATCCACAGTTTCTCTAGCCCGCTCGATTCATCTCAAAGTTCAGGTTGAGATATTCGCAAGGTTGTTTGCAGGTAGGAACCTCTAGTGGCAGAAAGATGGAAACAGCCATGAACAGAACCCAGGCAGAATATGAATAAACAGAGTTGAGTTGCTTCACTAGCATTTTAACCAGTTGTGTTCACTAGTTCACGTGTCCCTTAGTACTAAACCTAAATCTCGGTGCGGCTCAGCACTTAAATACGCAATTAGCTTTAAACATCTAGGGCTTCAAATGTATTCACAAAAATCACACCTAGCTCCAGAACAAATCAATCAAATGTACTATTCCTTTTAAATCTTCTATGTACAAAGAAATTGTAGCTATTAGCCCGGAGGGAATAAGCCCAGTAAATCCATAAATCAGAATGTAATAAGGAGGGATAAAACACTTTTTATATAAAGGGCACATCAAGTATCACTCCTAAGTTGGACTGAAGAGCTTTTCTCACTAACGTCAGTCCCAGATACTACTTCACACAACAGTCAGAGCCAGCATCCTTTTCAAGCATTACTCATTAAGCAGAACCGAGATTGTCATCTCTCAGGTTGTGGAGTATCTTGACAGTAGCCAATTCCCATGAATTCCAGATTAAAAGAAAAGCAAATGGAAAGTACCCATATACATCACCTAAAAGATCTCGGGACACAGAGGAATGGTGAAACAAAATCACATTAATCTCCTACCCCAAAAGCTTTAATTTCCCAGTGTATGTATTTCTGGTGTGCAATGAGATACGCATTTACATATACTCAGACTACAGTCAGTGGAAAACATCATGCCACAGGTAACCTCCTTTGCAGAGGTTCATGTTCACTTCTGTACACACCCACTGTTCATCATGCCAAGCAGGATGGGGAACCTCTCCTCCTCTCACTCCTTTCTCCTTGGAGGATGTTAGTGCCACTCCAGCTTGGTTCACATAGACGCTATTGCAATGACAAGCAAGCTTGTTTGCATCCCAAATAGATATTTAAATCCCTGCGAAGTATGAGCGCCCTTCCCACTAAAATGATGGTGTACCTGGCCAGTTGTCAGGTCACCAAGAGATAAGCAGCTCACGCAGCCGTACAAGTACACCTGGGCAAACAGCACCAGGGGATGAGTAGCCGCTAATGCTGGTTTAATCAGCAGACAGCGGCTGTGAAACCACAACAATGACATGAACCTCCCTCCCTATCAAATCTCATACTTCTTGTAGACAAAAAATAATCAAATACACTTTGCATGCATGTATGGATGCAATTAATGCATGTGGCCCCCTGTGGACCTTTAAGACAAAACAAAACACCAACTGAATAATTTGGATTAGAATGAACAAAGTAGCGTTCCAATCTTGTTTTGGAGGGATACCGTGACACCACTTTATTGGGTCATTAATGAATTTCTTGTACTCTTTACAGGGCAAAACTCCCAATGGCATCTGTGGGAGCTGATTGCTAGAGTAATCCCTTTCCCTAAATGAAGGGCAAATTCCATTACTATACAGGGTAAAGTACACAGCACAACCACATGTCCAGTTGATTAACTTTTTAATTTATGCTAAATAAATTTCTTATTCACTATGTATAAGATTTTTCTACAAGGTACTGAGAGGGTATCACTAAATTTCAAACTTGAATTCACTCATCTGGGATAAGACACTCCTCAGGCTGAGAGATGTTTAACCCCAACCATTGGGTTTGTGTCAGCATTTTGCTTTAGTTTATCATTTCCAGGTGAAGGATACCAGTGACTCAGCCAAATAACTCCTGGTGCTTTTCCCTCCTGTGCAAATTATGGTAATAAACAAACACTGTAATAATTGGTTTGGTATTTTTCTAAGGTGGGTTTCTGTAGATTAACTTGTTTCTTCAGAGGAAAGCATCTCTTGTCCAGGTTGTGAAGCAAATTTTACTCTCCTGTTCTAATATACTCAGGCACAATCTGACTAATTGAAAATGTATAATTAGCACTGAAGATCTTTATCAGCTCTCAGTTTGTTTCAGTAAAATGTACTTTTTTACAGGAGCTCATAAATATTCAGCCTATGGAACAGTCTGAACTAATACAACGTGTGTTGTGTTTGCAAGGGTAACAGGAATGCAAACTGTGATGTTTTAACTTCACAGTTTAGAAAATTAGGTTGCTGTATATAACAGATTAGCTGTTGCAGAATTTGATGCATTCTAACTATAAGATTAAACTAGTCTGAGGGCAAGGCTGAGTCCCACATTCAGGAGCAGAGTCAGGATCAGGCCTTTGCCTCAAATATGTTACCTGCACTGAACCAAACACAAGTGAGACCCCAACCTCCAGCAGGTGCCAGGCACACTGCAAGACCTGCCTTGTTCTTCTACAACAGGGAAAGACAACTCTTTTAAAGCTTCAGTCCCACCCTATCCTGATAAAGGGAATGACTGATTTTTTTTTTTACCTTCATTTGAAGGTAAAAAGAGCTGCCAGAGCACTGCCTGGGGCCCACCACTCAATGAGAAGTAAAACCAGTTCAATGATGTCAGAGAGAAGCAAGCAATGACTTATAGGCACAGCTCTGCTGTTAAGAAGTGAAGTTTTCATGATTAGTTAAATGTCCATGAGAGTTATGATGCTCTGAATACATTCTAAATAATATTCTTCAACTCTAACATCTTAATCCATCCATTGTTTAATCAGCTAGAACACCATTGCAAATGCTTTGTTCTGCTGCGGTGGTTTATATTGAATAATTTGTTATCACTGTAAATGACTGCTTGGTTAGCTCGATAGAATTGAAGGCATACAGCTAAAGGAAGATTCTGAAGTCCTGCTAGATTATTCTAGTGAGCAACATTTACAAAACTGAAACTCATACATGTAATTGGTATCGTTATCTCTTTACCAGCTAGATGCAAGAACTTAATGTCTCTGTAATAGCTCTCACAGATCTTGCTTATCACCACAGGTTATTAAACATGAATATTCTATTATATTAAGGAAAAAATGCCAGGAAGATAGTCTGACAAAGAGTTTGTCTCTAACTGATGAAATCTATTGTGTCGTTACCTCATTCTTATTGTTCAGAGAACTGTATTCTTTTTTCAACAGGCCTTTTTACTGCTTTTCAATAGTTCCCTGATAAATAAACATGATTATATTGAATGATTCGGTACAGGAAGAATTAAACAACTAATCCACTGAAAATATTCTGGAAAGTTATCCTAAAGGTGGATGCCTCACTTCGAATTACAAACTCCATCTCCTCTTCCTCCAATTCTAGCTAAGGTGTCAAAGGAACCACCTAGATCAGATAAGAATTTAATATCCCTGAGTGCTGGCAGAACATGCTCAAGGCACCAGCCAGCACTGCAGCACAGGTGAGGAGGACAAGTATGGAAAGAGCATTTTTTTTTGTCCTCAAAACATGCAAATATATGTCACATGCTTCCAGACAGCTACCATAGAAAGCCTTCATGATGGAGCAGCTGAATGTTCTCCAGGACATGAAAAAATCAAAAACAATTCTGAAAGATATCTTTGTCAATCCCTTCTGAACTACTCCAAACACCAAAAGCTTGTTCTTCAAGAAGATGTATTGTAGGGTTGAAAACCATCAGGGAAGACCTTCCATTTCTCATTCTCCTAGAAGTACAAATATTAATTCTGTAATTAATTTTATTATGATGATGTGATGGGAGGGGAGGGACAGTATTATGAAAATATAAAGTAGACTATGTCTATTACAGACAGTCAATAGTGTATACAGTGCTTGCAACATTCATATAACTATAGATTTATAATTCTGCTTCAAAATGAAGAACAAGCACAAAATGAATTTTTATTACTGAGTGAAGAGAGGGTTTCTTTCCAATATTCTTTTAGCTTGTTGAAATTTCAATTACACTAAAAGAGCAAATTTCAAAAATGCTTCTTGGGAATGAGGCATTTCAAAGTCTTGGATTTTTTTCTAGCCAAAGAGCGAAGATTATACAATCTCTCTGAGTTTTCCTTAGAGTTTTGTTGCCTGTCATTCGTAATGACTGGAAACTGCTGTGAACGACTCCTGAGGCGGCAGCAGCACATATTTGCCAGGAATAGGTGGCTGCTGAAGTAGGCTTATTTTCCCCCAAAGTACTGCACATGCACTTTTCATGAGCAGAAACCAAGTTGTAGAACATTGCTTTTTTGTAAAGAGTTTGTCCTGCTCCTAGTGAATTCCCTTTTGACTTCTCAAGCTATATTTATTCTTATGAAGAAAACAATGAAAGGATAAAGTTTTAGGAATTACCTAGCTTTCCTCTGGCTACCTGCAGCATTTAGGGAGGTGGCCACACGAGTCTGTGTTGCCATCTGCTGCAAGTTTGCCCTAGAGGAGACCAGGGCTCATCTGGGGCAGAGTAAAATCAAGGAATCACAACTCACTCTCTGCCAGTCCCTCCTCCTCCACCTTCCCCTTCACCCACCTTCATCCCTTCTCACACTGCCTCCTGCTCCACTAACCATTGTTTTGCAAAGGAGATGCTCCTGCCCAATGCATCCAGAATGAGCAGGCTGAGAAATCTCTGTGACAAGCAGAAGTAGCAGGTCACCTCCCTGCCTTTCAGCCCATCTGCCTCCGATAGCCCTGGCTACGCTGAGGCATCTCTGGTGCCAGTACAAGGTGAAAACACAACACCGGCAGGGACAATTCCAGGCCACCGAGCTAAGTTTTAATCATGTATCTCCCACTAATGTCAGAAGAAATTACATGGCTAAACCCCCACAAGCTGTTTTGAATATCCAAAAGTTAATTTCACAGCTAGTCCCTGGGCAAAGAAATAGGACTGCCCACTGGCACACGCAGTGACTAACAGAGACTGGCAGGACTAAAAAAGATTAGTGGCTGAAAAACACATCCCACTCCATTATTTCCCCCCTGAAGGGTAACGATGCTTTTGGAGTGTGATACATTAACTGTCACCCCTGCCTACACACACTCCAGCCCTGCTCTCCTCTAGGGACGGACACAGACACAGGATCATTGCAAGGTTTTCTGTACACAAGTACTTCTTTGCCTCTGAAAGACTTAGATAGCTCTGAAACACGCTGCCAGGCTCAGTAACTGCCTCTAATGACAGTCCCTGAATTACTGAGCAAATTTCCAGTGACAGAAACGTTACCATATCTCTCAGTATCCACAGGCAGGGCTTGATACAGCATCCCTGCTCCCTCCATCACCCAAAATAGCTCCAAGCAAATTTCTTAGACACCTTGGGTCCAGGGAATTGTGTATCCCCAATTTCTGGAAAGAGCATGGAATGGGAACGCTCCCCATCCCCTGGCAGGCATAGCATGGGCACCCACAGAGGTGGCACAGGAGGTGCCAGACTATATTATAATGAAAAATACTTTCCTTTCACTCCCCAGTAATGGTTGCTATCCGTGCTCCTGCCACTGTCACTGCTGGGAGAGGCTCTATCATGCAGGAAACTCTGAAAAAAGACCCAGTGAGAAAACAGATGAAAAGAAACTCTGCATAGAGATGACTTTGAAAATCTTTGTGTTTCAAAATGATCAAATATCGCTGAATCAAAATAAAGAAAGGTTTGTGATTGAAGTTAGAGAAGTCCCATGTAGTTCCCAAAAGCACTGAGCACCGTGCCCTCTCACTTTACTTTTTGCATTCTTCATTCAGGAGGTTCCAGGTTTGATATTCCCACAGCTGGAAAAGTGCTTAATACATGACCATCAATACAAAACCAGATCACTCTGAGCCTCCTGGATAATGGTGTTTTTTCATCTCAATAATAAGCACTACCCACATGCAACTACTTCTTTTAGCAATTGTGAGGCTAGCTGAGGCTATGCCAGTCAGACTAGATCTGAAAAACATGAAACACCAAGAATTCAGGAAAACATTAAGATTATTGCGGAATAAATTCATATCAGTGGTCCACTGTTTTTTTAATTAGCTGAGGTTAAAAGGAAAAAGGAAATAACAAAATAGGCAGGCATTAAAGGTGAGAGAAATATAGATGTAATTTACAGAATAAGAAAACATCTTTGGTTGCTATGTTAATATGTTGTCAAAAATTTTAAAATATTTATTACTACATTAGAAGCGTCTGTGACATGAAAGTGAAGTGAATCAGCTCTTCCATTTATCATATAATTCACTGCATCTCTGAGAATCCCTACAACTCCATCACCTTTAGCATTTCAACACCAAGCACAATGAGACTGCAGTAGATGCTTGAAATTCAAGTCTTGACATGTTTTTATTTCTGACCACTATAAATGTGTACTGAGCTTTCTGATCTATACCAAACTTTCATATTAGACACTACAATTTTCTTTACCTAGAAAGAAATGATGACTGCACTTGGAAATATTACCACCCCAATGCAACATATATTGATATAGAAGTAGATAACAAAGACACACTATCATTTTAAGGAACCATGTTCATAAATCCAACCTGTAATGGGCTTCATCAATATAAAAATTACACTTAGCTGCTGCCTCCGTGCCTCAAAAGCAGCTTGCAAACAGACTTGTTTGCTCTTACTTCTTAACTAAAATTAGAGCAGTCCCTTAGAAGGGAGCCAAATTCCTTTCCACTTATTCTTCCCCCCTGCACCCCTCTCCCCCCAAAACACAAAAAACCCAACCCCACAGCAACATTATTAAAGAAGAATAAATATGATAATACATTACGACAAGGAAATCCAGACACAGAGATGGTGATGTTCAAAGGCGAAGAAAAAAGTAATCTTTAAAAAAGCAAGTAAGTATCCTTAACTGGCATGAAAATGAAATAAAATTTTGGAAGTTCCTTCAGTTAGCTTTATTTGTGAATAATATAATTAAAAAAATACATTAGTAAACTGTAGAATCAGCGTGACATCTACTACATAATTACTGCTTGGAAGAAGCTACTCCTGGTCTCCAACAGATGAGAACTCCCCAGAAGACATGAGACACTTGAAATTGTTAATTATCCCCTGGTGTGCAGGCAAGGAAAGCCAATACTTCATGCTTCAGCTTTCACATATTTCTCATGCTTATGGAAAGCCTTGCACTGGTATAGGTTGCCCTGAGAGGTGGTGGATACCCCATCCCTGGAAACATGCATGGTCAGGCTTAACAAAGCTCTGAGCATTCTGGTTTAGCTGAAGATGCCCCTGCTCACTGCAGGGTGGGGTCAGACGAGATGACCTTCATGGTCCCTTTCCAGTCCAAACCATTCTAGGATTACCTTACTTTGCACAATGTCATTGTTTTTTGGGTTTTTTTTTGCAGAAGTAATTAATTTAATCCCCATGTGATCTTTTTTCTTGAAGCCCCAGTTCTGCAAGGGCTGAAGAATGAGCATAATTTATGCCATGTAAGTGGGTAACACATGCACTTTTTTGTAGCATTAATCTGAGAGTATTTGCAGAAACAAATCACAAGATAAATGAGCTGAATGTTTGTTTTCCTGCTTACAGAAGACACGGACAAAGCCAAACAGCAGGGACACTCTCACTTGTTTCATCGTGCTAGCGATGATGTAAGTGGTTTTGCACATCTGACAGAAGCGATTTTGGCTCTAGATAAGAATTTAGAAATCTTCCTGAGGAAGATCAGTGATGGAGAAAACTGGGACAGAGCTTTTCACTCATTTTCAAATTGAGATAAAGGTTGGGAATTTAACAATATTTATTTTGCTTTTTGTGCTGATTAGACCAAGCACAGAACAAGGACAAATCTATCACAGATAATGTTTTTCAATACTCACTGCTGGAACAATTTAATTAATTGTTCTCTTGGGATCAATACCGAGTTATGTTAACAAACACTTCAGTTCATCCAGAACTGATAGCCGAATCTGTTTATTTGATCTGGCACTTCTATCTTGTGGCTTTTGCTCTAGACTTTCAAAAATAAAGTAAATTACTGAAGTGGTGTTAAGTTTACAGAAGAATTGGACCCATGGCTGTTGAAAGCTATCACTGTTATTTTTTTAGAGAGTGACAGAGTTCTGTTTACAGAAAAAAAAATCCGGTGAGAAGATCATCTGAGAGGTATTAAAGGTTTTTTGCTAGCTGAAGTAAGGATAACCCACGAGACTTAGTCTTCCTCTTTACAAAAGGATGTTCTGAAAGGAGATTTATTTTTGCTCTCCTTTTAGAGTTATAAATACTTTGAAGAACAGGAAAACAGACTGCAAAAAACCTAAAGCCTCTATGAATTACAAGAGCAAAAAGAAGTGGTTGATGATCCGTCTTTAGGCATTAAAACATAAGATTTGAGCACTTGAGACATCGCATTCAGGAACAAGCCCCCTATTTCTTCTGGTGCCAGCTTTTTTCTCAGATAGCAGCCAGCATCGCATCTGATAAACACACCTCATATCACACAGAAGATGTTTGCTGCAGTGTGCAGTTAAGTTTGGCTCAGTGCTAATGTAAATTGGCCACATGAAATGTCGTTTCAATGTGGAACTAATCCAGTGAGCTGGAAATGACAAGAAATTATCTCAGAGAAGCTATTATTTCCTATTCTTATTCACAGAGATTTGGACACACAGTGGGAACTGGATGGTCTTCAGGTAACACCAATTAGCCCCCAGTTGATACTACTTTGGTTTTCTGGTGTTCAGTAGCTAATAAGCAACACAAGAGGGTAAAGTACAAAGGTTGGCAGGTACTAGAATAACTTTTAGTGCAAGAAGTAAACTGAATAACATGGTAGTTAGAGGTTTAAAATACTTTCCATACCGAACCTGCTCTGTGGCACCATCATATTTCTCCTGCGGTGGAGTTGGGAGCCTAATTCTAGGCTTGCAGAGCTAGGAAAAGATGGAAGTAAACATTAAATAATAGGAAAGCATCCAGGGAAGTAGAAGGCTACAGATGTATGATGATATACAGTGAGAAAGCAACCATGAGGTGGTCAACACTTTTTTATTTAAAAATCACCACTATAAGCAAGAATGAAGAGTTTAGGTATAATTTAACTTTTTGTATGATACCTGTTTCCTTCTACTTGTGGCCTATTATAATTTTGGTATAGAACACTGCTTTTACAAGTTAAGGATAACAAGATCACTTTCTTTCCTTGCGAGGATCAGCTCATTTATTAGGTTTGATGCCTTAAATTTCCCAGTCATTCCCACCAAGGTACATGTCACCAGAGTGCAATACAGAGCACAGCTGACTGTCTCAGAAAGACCTGAGCTTTCCAGTTACGTCAGTATTCTTTCAGCATAAGCAAAGATCTTTTTAATGAGTGTCAGGTGCCAAAATAAAGTGATTACTGGTTATAAAACTATTAACCTGGAAAAGCGTCCACCCTTTGTGGAGCTTATTGTTAAATGGCCCACTTGGAATACCTCATTCATTGCACAGAAACAGGTCTTTGTTACTTGAAACAAAGCTTAGACTTCTGGTATTCATCAAGGATGAAGCCATCCTATAGAAGTAAGAGAATTTTAATTTAAGACACTTAATTACGTGGCTTTTGCATTTAAAGCATGTCATTCAATGCACAGGAAAACCCTGTATCTGGAGCATTTTTCTATTAACAAACAATAACCTCCTAGGTAAAGGGGGATATGGATCTCTCTCCTTTGATATATTAAAATCTCACTGTGTTGGACTGAAAAAAGATATAGGACAGAGACCTTCTACCAATACCATGAAATATTTATCTTCTGGGGCATAATGCATTTATTAGATTGTAGTCGGTTTGCTTTTGCCAAGAAGGAAGCTGTTTGTCATTACCACCTTTGCATTAGCAAAAATATTATAGCACTGAGGCACTTTAAAGAAAGCAGTATCTGTTTTGAACTGCTTCTCCTCTGGATTGATCTAAGGATTCTTGAAGCAGTAAGAACTGGAGAGTCCATTGGCTGGTAGTACCTACAGAAATAATAAATACTGCATTGAATTCTGATAGAGAATACCAAATATTCAATGTGACAACAGAATTACCGTGTGGCATCCAGACACATTTATACTTCCAATACAGAAACATAAATTAACAGTTGTCAGGCAGGTAGTTTTCTGTTGAAAAAAACCTGTTCAAAAGTAAATAGATTCAGCTACAAACCAAGTAACTAATGAGCTCTGTACAATTACTGAGGATCTCCTACTACAAGAGGTTGAAAATAACTGATACTCCGGAAGGCCAGTGGATAGAGGAGACCTTTACCTTAAGCATCATCTGAGCTGGGTAGCTTACAGAGCAAGCAAGATATTACTATTTTGTCTTCATTTTACAGCTGGGTGTGTACAGTCATGTACTGAATACATGCAGGAACTTTGAGGGTTAGGAAACAGATACAAAAGCTGTACAGACCCCACTATTTTATTTTTCTACTGTACTGTTTTAAATTGTGACGTGACTAGACTTTTCAGACAATTACAGCATGTTGCTGGTTCATATTCCAGAATGTTTGTTCTCCTTTCACATTTAATGTACGGAAATATATGCACAATCACGCTGAGCGGGGTAATTGAAAATTAAAACAGCAATGTTTTAAATTCAAATAAGTTTTGTAACATATGACATTTATGACCTAGTCTAATGAAACCTTCTGTGGTTACTTGGATGAAGCAGGTGCTTTCATTCTGTACTGCTGGGGCTGCGAGTTTATTGTCCAAGGTACAACTCAAGCCTGGTTCTACATCAGGAACAGGCCTGGCCAGACTGAGGTTTTCCCCTGCAGAGTGACCCAGAACAAGGGGTTGCTCTTATTATTGGCTATAACCTCCCCAGATGAGTATCTCAAGGTTGTCTAAGGTTCATTTCTTTATTTCACATCTCTTCCTGCAATATAAGAATCGGGGATATCTAAACAAGAAGGAAGAATTGACACCAAGTAGTGTGTTTTGTAAGTAATGATTTAATCTTTCCTTGCTTGTATCCTTCAATCTCTCCCTCCTATAACTTAGTTCATTCTAGAGATTATTCAAAGAATGTTCTTGTAACAAAGACACTGCACACATCTGTGCCTTATATATTTTAAGGAAGGTACTAATAAAAAAATTATCTACTTTCACATTTATAACCAAAAGATTACTGGAAAATATTTTTGACTAAACAGTAGGGCTGTCTATTATATTGTGAAATGCTTTGGTTATTAGAGATTTTATTTCATTATCAAATTATTTACTGTATTGCCCAGAGCTTTGGTACACTGCTGTCTAATTTCACACTGCACATACAGTAACAAAACCAAGATTGCTGCAGGAAGAGCCATGATTTTAGATTCCTGGATATCATGGGCATGTGCAAATAAAACCAAAGTGTTAATTATAGAATCACCAATTTGGAAGAGACCCACAGGATCATTGAGTCCAACCATTCCCATCAAACACTAAACCATGTCCCTCAGCACCTCATCCACCTGCACCTTAAACCCCTCCAGGGAAGGTGACTCAACCCCCTCCCTGGGCAGCCTCTGCCAGTGCCCAATGACCCTTTCTGTGAAAATTTTTTTCCTAATGTTCAGCCTAAACCTCCCCTGGTGGAGCTTGAGGCCATTCCCTCTCGTCTTGTCCCCTGTCACTTGGGAGAAGAGCCCAGCTCCCTCCTCTCCACAACCTCCCCTCAGGTAGTTGTAGAGAGCAATGAGGTCTCCCCTCAGCCTCCTCTTCTCCAGGCTAAACACCCCCAGCACTCTCAGCCTCTCCTTGTAACACTTGTTCTCCAGCCCCTTCACCAGCTTTGTTGCTCTTCTTTTTCTGCGATCATGACAGGTGGCATTTCCCTGTCATTTGTTACTCTTTTTTCCAGTGTCCTATCGTGATTCATCATGCATATATGTTTACCAAGTTTTATAAATAGTGGAAAATAGGCCATAAATGCTGCTTTATGCTTTGAATCACTATTTTGTCTAGACAAAAATGTCTCTAGAGTAGCAATGCTAGAAATTCAGATGAAGAAAATTGAATAGGCACGTGCTTTCCCTTTATATAGCAAACTTACATTGATGGAATCTCTCAAGCTCTAAGGGTACAACAAAGAACGAGAGCCAAACTCCAGGAAAGAGAGCTAAATTTCATACTCTTTATTCTGAGCTGAGCCCTGCAATGCAGAACAGCACTCAAGGCATGATCTGCCTTTCTCAGGCTATCAGGAACAAGAAAAGATTAGCTAGATTTTGTCTTAGTTAAATAAACGCTCCTTGTAAGACTTGTTCTCCAGCCCCTTCACCAGCTTTGTTGTTCTTCTTTTTCTGCGATCATGACAGGTGGCATTTCCCTGTCATTTGTTACTCTTTTTTCCAGTGTCCGTAGACCTATTTGCGGTAAACTCTTTAACAGCAAATAGGCTAGGAAAGAGATATGTAGAGTAGAAAGCTGATGCTCTTCATTACAGTAATTTCCTACCTGTCTGACAGCAATAGGAATTCAATTACAGTCCTCCAGTGGCAATAAGCTCCATGCACTAGATCTTAATTGTTCAGCCATTAGTTCGCAATTTGCATTTGTACTGTAGTGACAGCTGACTGTTTCCATCAGGAGCAGACATTTATATTCACAAAAAAATAAATAGATCAGTAGATCTGCCTCATCAAGTAAACTTTCTATAATAATAAAAACAAGCTTATTTACTTGAATTATTGCCATAATTTTCAGCTCAAGTCTGACATACAGCTTGGCTGTGCTATTACAAACCACAGGCACAGCATTCTGAGAGGTAGTTACATTTAGTAGCCACGTTGTACACGCTTTGGTTCCCTCCTCAAAGAAATGAAGGGAAATGGAATAGAGAGAGGCTTCCAGTATAAACAAACATGATCTGATCACTGCACTTTTGAAGCACACATGTTAAACTTGCACATGTATAAACACAGATAAGTGTGTATTTGTGAGGGTGTAAACAAATCACAGAATCACCAGGTTGGAAGAGACCCACCGGATCATCGAGTCCAACCATTCCCACCAATCTCTAAACCATGCCCCTCAGTATCTCATCCACCTGCACCTTAAACATCTCTAGGGAAGGCGAGTCAACCACCGCCCTGGGCACTCTGTTCCAGTGCCTAATGACCCTTTCAGTGAAGAATTTTTTCCTTATGTCGAGCCTGAACCTCCCCTGGTGGAGCTTACTTGACCTTTTGCATGTGTATAGGGGTAGACCATGTATGCAAGTCAGAGACATGGGTACAAGCAAGATTTCTCCAGGCACAAAGACTTTTAGGCAACTGAGGTCAGGCTGTTAGGTTTTTTTCCTCAACAGAAGGTTGACAAGGCCTTGACAATAATGTATTAGCTCAATAGCTCCTGGCCTTCCCTGCCCCACGTATTTTTTAACACCAATTTAAAATCATTGCCAAAAAAAAAAAGAGGTGAGGAAGCATGACTGTGTTATTAAGGCAGGCAAAGCAGAGATCAGCCCTGCACAGGTATGAGTTGGCGGTATCCAAGAACTACGTGACTACAATAAGGGAAATTCAAGACAGGGAAAGTAAAGGTCAGGACTAGAATTCAGTAACTGCACAACATGGGGAATTAGGCAAAATATCTGCTCATACATCACCTTCATTTGGCAACTTGCATTGATTGCCACTTTTTTTTTTTTTAACACGTTATTAATAGGTGGGGAAAACAACGACAACTTGATGTTGTATCCTGCAGGCAGCTGCCTCCCCCGATGAATTACTGCTGCCTCTCACTCCACAAATCACCTCAAGGCATTACGAGCAATTTTTTGCAGGAGGAAATATCAGATATTTCTATCCAGGGCTAGAAGTCCTTTTCTTTCCATGCAAATGACCCAGTCGGAGACTACCAATCTTGCACCTAGCACAAGCCTCTCAGCCTAAAGATGCAACGTGCTTTACTAGTCTCTATGGAATAGTTCTGGCACTGCCTGCATTTTTGTGTTCCAGATTCAGACTGCTCATGACAGCTCTTCAGAAGAAGTTCCCGATTCATCATGATTTTCCCTGTTGTGGATGCCATTCACAATTTTGGCACTTGTGTCAGAAACGTTCTCTGGCATCCTAAATCTAAATAGTAATTTGTTACAGACAGCTTTTATTTTAAGGCAAACACTGTAATGACAATGGCAAGGAAAAAAGCACCAGGAAAATTTCACATTTTTTCCCCCTTCTCCTAGAGATCAATTATTTTGTTTCAAGGCAGTCTAAAACAATCCATTTTAGTTGGCTCTTCTGAATGACACCAACTGAGCCTTGGTCAGTACAAATAAGAGTTGCAACCATGCTTCAGAATCAATAGAGTGTAGGTAGTCCATGTGCCAGTTGTCCTACAAAGCCTAGAAAACCAACATCATTAGGCCAGCACCGATTTCTATGGCCCAAAGGCCTTTTTTATCTTTATAAGATTATCCCCATCTTAGCCTATATTTTATTCTTAATTAGGTTACAAGAATTCAGTTAAATCAGCAACCTGGAGGAGCAAATGGAGGTAGAAGCTGTATTTTCAGGCAAGATATTTTCTTACGGAAAAAGCAAGTTCAGCTCATAAATGCTAACTAGATCACAGTCCTTCCTTATAAAAGGAGCAGAGATGTGAATCTTTGACTGAAACAAGCAGATAAGCAATAAGCTACTGTATAAACATCATATGAGAGCACCGTAAGAAAATACAAGACACTAAAAGCGCTGTTTTGATCTACATAATCACTCTGAATAGGATAAATCTATCAAGAAGGGATATGCAACATGTCAGGTGTTATTGTCAGCTCTCAGCTGCCTGCTTCAAGCCTACTAATAGCAAGGTATTTGCAATGTGTGTACTGGCAGAAATATTACAAGCAATAAGCTCTAAAAATCGATGGAGCATGTACCCTTCAAGCCAGTCTGGTGAAGTAACATCACATGTTATCTTAGGTGTTATTACAGCTTTATATGCAACATTTATTCAGGCTTGTTTAGTAAGATAAGCTTGTTAAGCACTTCTTCCAACCCCAAAATAGACTGTTATTATTGAACATAAATACAAAGCCATTCGGGTTTACTTTTTGTTCCTTAAAAATCATAACTCTTATCTCCCTCTTGCTATAAGAAAGGAGAAAAAGACCACAACAAAAAGTGTCTAAAACAAGGTTTACCATTTAAGACAGAAAGACTTGTGACTGTATTTTTCCTTTACATCAACATAACTGCTTGACTATGCACAAAACATTTATCCCAGTGAGCTTTAGCTGCAAAAGGCCCTATCGTGATTCATCATGCATGTATGTTTACCAAGTTTTATAAATAGTGGAAAATAGGCCATAAATGCTGCTTTATGCTTTGAATCACTATTTTGTCTAGACAAAAATGTCTCTAGAGTAGCAATGCTAGAAATTCAGATGAAGAAAATTGAATAGGCACGTGCTTTCCCTTTATATAGCAAACTTACATTGATGGAATCTCTCAAGCTCTAAGGGTACAACAAAGAACGAGAGCCAAACTCCAGGAAAGAGAGCTAAATTTCATACTCTTTATTCTGAGCTGAGCCCTGCAATGCAGAACAGCACTCAAGGCATGATCTGCCTTTCCCAGGCTATCAGGAACAAGAAAAGATCAGCTAGATTTTGTCTTAGTTAAATAAACGCTCTTTCAAGAGGAAAATGTCTTTAAACATGAACTCTGCTTTATCTGCTGCATTGCAATGCCGAAGTGAGGCACTGTTTTCCTCAGCAGCTGAGGTTTTGCTCCAGGCATGGCCCCTGCCCAGCACAGAGGCTGCAGAATCATTGACAGGCGGCTCACCAATCCATCTGGGCTATGCTAATGCAGGAGCAGACAGCACTAGCATGCAAGAAGATGCTCATGCCAGGCTTCTCCTGCCCCCTCTCCTCTTTGTAAATGTACATACGGACAAATCCTCAAACCTTCACCATGTTCACAGGTTTCCCCCACTCTGACCTCCCCTCTACATGCGGGTTGCAGAGAGCTCTGCTGTCCACCCCCTTCCCATCAGGATGCTCTTCTCATGCTGGTGAGATACCTAGAGAGAGCAGCAGCTGATGGACCCACCACAAGGTGGACAACGGAGCACGTGCCATAATAACAAACTCTGGCCACTGGCCAAACGTTTGCCCCAAGACTGAACTGTCAGAGAACAGTACAGGTGGTTCAGTTAAATTCCACCAAACAAGATCAAATTAAGGCTCACTGAACATTTAAATGTAATCATGTCCTACCCTTCATAACTCACTCAAATGCCTTCAGGAAAATGACAGATTCTCGGGCTCATCAGAAGTTTCCTCTCAATGATTTGACTAAACCCTCATAGTTCAGCCATGCACATTTTACTGAGGTCCTCTGCTCTCCCCCGTTTTAGTCTGGAGAGGAAACTGAGGTATTTTCATATTCCTCCACTTGGGAAAGTGGCAGGATCCCAAATGTACAAATTCCCACGCACTGATACAGAAAACACAGATTGCTCATTGCACACTTTGTCTTCAATAACCAAGTAGCAAAGATACATGAGGATGGGGTGAGGAATACAAATCAACAAATGCTTAAAGGATGCAAGATTCATGAGGAAGCATGGGGGAAGCTGAATAACACCAAGATTATCTTTCTTTCATGATAGGTTAAAATTAATGACTCCCGTATGGTTATGAAGACAAAGGGCTGACAGGACACTCTGTTACAAATAGTTCCTTTATATTCAATGCAGTCTCCAGCAGTTTTAATTAGTACTCTTTTGCAGTTTATCAGTTCCTAATGTCATAGATAACTTTGGCATGCTATGTTTCTTCCTTGTTCATGTGAAGTCACTCGTGTCTTGAAAAATACATGATAGGGAAAATACAATGGAACCAACACATACAACAGAAAGAAGGTGACTTTAATGAACTTCTGGATATTAATGATGAGTCATTTAGCAAAGTCCAAATTGCAGACTGGCAGGGAAGGAGCTTTAAGTAGTATAACTAAAACTTTGCTAGTAGCAAAGAGAAAACCATCCCTCTTCTCTAGGTTATCTTTTCTAGAGAAGGAAATACAGTATTTCTTTAAAACAGGCACAATCAAATATCTCCTCAGCACCAAAGACTAACAGCCTGTCTTTCCTTAATGGCTGGCTTCCCATGGAAAGATGAAGTTTAATATTGTACCCCACTCATTATCTTGCAGGTGGCTCTAGGATCTGGATCTAGACTACATAAAAAAAAAAAAAAACAAAACAGCCTAATGATCCAAGAGAGACCTGCTTCTCATTCATAACACATCTTCAGCAGTAAAAGCCAATCTCATCTCTGAGGAGCAGAGTTTTCTCAGGAACACTCCACAATCAGCAGGGCAAGTCCCACAGGAGCAAAGGGTTACTAAAAATCTTCCCCATTATCTCTTGCTCTGATGCAGCAGAACTAGCTTGCCTGCAAAAGCAAGGAGCAGGCTGATCATTTTAAGAAATCATAATGTTCTGCTCAGTATCAAGTTCCCCCTCAGGGGAACAGGCTGTGAAAAGGAGAATGACCCTTCCCAGCGCCTCCAAGCTGAGGTCTTGCAGGAGGGCATAACACTGCTATGAAGAGCGCATAAAGAAGGGCAGGAGAGGAAGGCAGAGGTGAAACGAGGAAACAACTAGCAGCCGAGAGATGTGAAATGCAGTATAAGCTACAGAGTTGAGTATGGGCAAGGCAGGGGGACCAACTTCAGATTAGGAGAAGGAGCAACAAGGAAAGTCAGCCCTGAATAATCAGCTCTCCTATCTCAGTCTGGCTGAAATCAACATGTATTTTGCCATCTATGAGCTCTTCCTCTTGTGTTCTCTTCCCAGTCCTTCTCTACTCCCACTGCCACACACATCAAAGGATCATGGCAGCAGTCAGCAAGGAATTAGTCTCATTTCCAAGAGCATTGAGGGTAGTTCACCTCATTAGCAGGAGGTGGACAAACTGGAGTTAGTTCAAGAGAGCAACACAAATTGAGACAGATGGAGGGGACTGACTTATTAAGAGAAGATTAAAAGACCTAGAGCTGTGTAGCTTGGTTCAGTGACAGTGTCAAGGGAGCACAGACACTGACTATAAAGATTTTTAGGGCATAAAAGTAGAAAATGGTCTTTAGATTATAAGAAGAGTGTGTGAAACTAGAGCAAGTGAAAGGGAAAAATAAAGGTACTCAAGAAATTACTCTATCAGTTCAGAATTAGTTTGCACAAAATGAGGTTTGCAGGTACTGCAGATATATTTACCAATTTCAGCACAGTACACCGATGAATTTGGCCTCCAGAAAAGCTGTAATGAACAATAAGTCTAAGATTACATAAAAGGCATGTTTTTGTATTACTTGTTAAAACACGAAAATATAGACCAATCTTCTAGCTAAAGAGGTCAGTAGGGCATTTAAGTCATTGGGCATACTACCTACGGGAGTTTGGTTTCCAGACAGGCTGAGATTTTCCCTTTCACCTGAGGTTTGGCTTAGTGGCTCCCTGTCTACACCGTATTATTTTTCATTTTTTTCATCTAACCATAAAAAAAAAAGCCCATTGTAACTGTAGAAGAAATGCTTGAAATGGAGCCAATTTACAAAGTTTGGATCAAAGCCCTTTTAAACAAAACGAAAATATTGGGTCACTGAGGTAGGCTATAAGGCCATTTCTTACAAGTCGGTTTAACAACCAGGACATGACATCCACAGCCAGGTACCTATTAGGCTCTTTTTTTTTTTTTCTCCTGGAAGTCAGGAAAGCTCTACTTTTAACATTGAAATTGCAGAGAAATGGTTCAGAAATGATTACAAGAAGCCAGCCTTCAGAAAAATATCTCAAATTCATGGCAAGCCTGCATAATCAATTATTCATGTTTAGTGCATCTGTTATATTTAAGATTACTACTGCCTTCAGTTTATTGGTCTTTTCCACAGAAAGCTTGCCTACTTTGCTTTTCCATTTATAAATTGAGACCATTTATTGAGCTTTTAGCAGACTTCTGGCATTAAATCACCACAGCATATATCATATATCAAAATGTGTGATCAAAGGAGACTAGCTCCTACTAAAGTTTCCTTTCTTCTAATTTCCATCCTCAGGCAAAAACCCACATGAATAGATAAGTTAGTCTCACGAGATGGATGAAACGTTGATAACAAAGCTAATGCTACTTACACTGGTACTCATTCAGGTTTTCCAAAACCCATCTATGCTATGTGATTAAAAAAATAAGATTTTACCTTCTTCCAACATTCAAATATATTGCACCTCCAAAATAAAGGTAAGATTATATCATGTACATTTTCTCTGAAACATAGGAGAAGTCAATACTAACCCTTGTAATAGCTCACAGGGGAGAAAATTGAGGTAGGAAAAAAAAGTAGTCTTGTTTCAGATTGTGTGTAAAGATAAGCTCGTAAAATACAGCAAAGCAGCCCAGAATAGTAATTGTATATTTGGATATAGAGCCAAAAAAAAAACCAAACCCAGGAATTCACAAAGACTTTCTGATGTACTCAAATAAGGTGCTTGCCAAGGTTGCCTTGCTGCTGTTTGCCAGGTAACATGAAAATTAAGTTTCAGGTGTCTCTTTTCATCTCTTCTGGTCTTAAGAGACACAAAAAAATAGCCTAGAAACTGTTAGGACTTATTTTTAAGAAACAGTGTGAAGATTTAATGCTTTTTTAAAGATGAAGGCACAAGGGACAAAAATCATTGGACTTAAAATCCCTGCCAGCAGTTTTAATGAATAAATAAATACATGCCTTTCTGCTGTTACCATACCAACCCGAGTCAAGGGAGCTATTCTTTTATTCTACACACAGAACTGAAGAAAACCCCCATCTATTGAAAATAATTAGATTTGCTTTCTACTAACTAGGTGGAAATACCTACAAATTGCCTCATAAGTTGTGCGAAGTTTTTCTTGAGGAGGAAAGCCATGAAGGTTTTCTGGTTTTAAGGGAAGATGTCTAAAGAAGAAAATGGAGGAGGTTAGCAAGATTTTTGGTTAGCCGTTACCTGCTGGCACTGGGGAGGCCATGAATTAGCCCCATGCACCACATGTGTCAGTATATTTGGTTTAGTATTTGATAGGAATGGTCAGACTCAAAGATCCGATGGGTCTTTTCCAATCTGGTGATTCTATGTCCTGCACAGTAGCTTTCTGCTGGTTCATGCCCATCCTCCAGACTGCAACCACCACCAAATCCAAATAAACTGCTAAATCTGATGGTAAAATAATTCCTGGATGAGACAAACAGCCAATTCCATCTTTGGCATGGGAACAGCAATAAGAGCCCACCTCGCTAACTTCATTATTCTCAGGGCTGGTAGACATAAAGCTGCCAATTTAAACCACCAGGAGGTGTTTCAAGAGACAAATTTCTCTGCAACTATTAAAAAAACCCCAGTCTATAAGCATATACATACATGTGCTTGCTTTGGCTGGGATAAAGTTTATTTTCTTTACAGAGATAGTACAGGGCTGTGTTTTGGATTGATAACCAGGACGTTTTCATTACAGCTGAGCTCTGCAGACACAAAGTCAAGGACTTTTCTGCTCCTCACACTGCCCCACCAGCAAGAAGGCTGAGGGTGCACTAGGAGGTGGCACAGCTGGAGTAGCTGACCCTGAACGACCAAAGGGATGTTGCACACTATATGAGATCACATTGAGCACATAAATCTGGGGAAAGAAGGAGAGAGGGCACTTTCAGAGTTATGGCATTTGCCTCCCCAAACGTTACATTTGATGTAGCTTTTGCTTTATTTATTAAACTGTTTTTATCTCAACTCATGAGTTTCCTCACTTTTACTCTTCTGATTCTGTCCCCCATCCCATCAGGATGGGGTGAGCAAGCAGCTGCGGGTGCCAGTTGAGTTTAAATCATGACAATACTTATATAAGGGTATCTGTGTTCATACATGCACAAAACAGCTTCTTTATCTCTCTGCATACTACAAGCCCCACAAGTGCACCGTGACCCTTCAGGAGACACTAGGTTCCTGCCAATGTTTTCAATAGTTTTCTGACTTGGCAAGTTCCTTCTTTGAAGTCTCATCTTTGTTATTTCAACACCACCAGGCAGGTAGAGATGCCTTTTGCTGGTGAGAGGTATTTGGACTTGGAACAGATCCTGCAGACTCATGTTTTTTTCCAGTGGCAGATGTGATTCTTGACTCAAGCTGCCAGAAAGCCAGCTCTAGTCAATTATTTCAAACCCTGGTCAGGTGACAGAGTAAAATAGTTCTTATGAGGAAAATAAGGAAGAGAAATGCAGCCTCTGGGGATGCACCCTGGGGGCTGTTAGTCAAATGCCAGATCCTATCAGCTTCAGCTGAAGCTGAACCCAGCAGTTTTGTCATCCTTTCTTGGGGAAACAAACAGCAAATTATTTCTTCCAGGCTCAGATTCTCTGGTTGCAAGGACAGCTGCCATTTTAATAGGTTTTGCACTAATTACATGAAGTATCATATGAAACAGCGTTCAGAAAACAATAGATTTGAAAGCCAGAAGGTTCGCATGCACACTGATTCTGGACCTCTCGCTATCCTGAATTCCCATGTAGAAACACGCAGTCAGGATGCCTGGTAACGACACAGACCACAATTCGTGGAAATGATTATTAGGTAATGAAGTGCTTAAGAGTTTCCTTCCACACTCTTTTAAATGACTAGTGAAGTAAATAGCAAAATCAATACCCACAAAACTCAGTCGTCTTTTTGTAATTAAGAAAGCTGAGACAGAACCCAAGTGTAATTTGTTCCTAGTAATCACAGGGGTGATTGCAGACTGCCTGCTTTATTTGGCCAACCAGCTCATTCCTATGCAGATAGAGTAAAGGAATATTTCCAATGTATATTCACTTCAAATTGCTGTAGTAGGTACGCAAACACCTCATATGAATATACACAGTTTACAGACCCAAGCATTTTTCAGCTCAGTGAACACACATTAAACACTGAAATGAAATGTACTTGGTTTCAGCAAGGAATAAGATTTAGGAAAAAAAGAACTTAACCAGACTTACATAAGAGCATCCCACGCTGGTGAACCAAGTGCCCTGGTGGCAGTGTGGCCATATGTGATTTTATAGAGGTCTCTGTTACTCAGAGCTATGAGAAGAAACTACATCCCTGAGGGAAAGTGCACAGTCAAGAAGAGATGCGATAAAAGCCTGCTCCTTTTACAGCAGGCTGAGAAAAGTCATTTTAGCTACCATGTCAAAGAAGGAAATACATTCTCTTGTCCAGCAAGTGCTCAGGCTACAAGTACAAAGGCAGACTTGACTCTACAAAACCCACATCTCCCCCTCGTTCCAAGAGGAAAATAAGCAGAATTAGTTTAAATAATCCACATGAGATTCTGTGGGGTTTTTTTTGAAACACATTCAAATATCGAGACAGCAGCAAGAAATCAAAATCTCCAGTTTTAGCATAACATTGCCAGCCTGTCCAATATTCAACATAAAAACTTACTGAACTACTATAAGGCATTAAAATAATCCAGCTTCATACTTGTCTAGCTCATGGTCCTGCACACTTTGAAAAATATTAGAAATTATCTGGTTTTATCAAGCCAAATTGAAATATGCAGTAGACTCAGAAAATACATGCGAAACCTCCTGCTCTCACCAAGACTGTGCTTTTGGAAATAGGACTCTCATCAGCAGTTTTAAATAAATTTGACAAGTATCACCTGTAGAGCATGTATACACAAACTTGGATGACCATCGTGCTTCACTCACAGCAGGATTTTCCCTCCCTTCTCGGTCTCTGGAGAAGCAGAGCCTATTATGGCAACACTGATCCGACTGAAAACAATGAGCATTTTGTTTTCTGACCCTGCTGCAGTCACTTTTTTCCTTCCTTCATGATTTACTAGGATTACACAGAGCTGATTTTCCCAATGGATCCTTCCCACAGGGAAGATTTGTGGAACACTTGTATTGTTATAAGAATCCACTCCTTTAAGAGCATTAAGGAAAAACAAGGTAACTCAGACGTGTACATTAATCCACTGAGGTATGGATGAACAGCAGTGTGGTTCAGGGAGGCATTGTGGAAGTTTTCCCACTTCCTCCGCTTTTGTACTTTGTCTTCAAGTCATACATGAGAAATTATACAGTGCTCACAGGAATAAAAGCTCCAAATGTTCATTAATGATTGGGAAAGAGCAGGGAGGAAAATGAGTACAAAAGGTGCTCAGCTGCTTTCCCCATATGACTGTTACTACAGATTTATTGCTTAAAGTATAAACAAAAGGTACAGTAGAAAACACTTTGTATTATGACAAAAGAAACTGCATCCCACCTTCAGTTCTGCATTGACTCACATTGCTCTGAGGCAACATAGTCTCATCCTAAAGGGATCTCCTACTCCTGGACTGCATCTACCTGATGAATTTTTATGCCAAGACTGGACACAAATCAAAGCAGAGTCGGTGTCTTTGAGAGACAGTGAAAAAATAAGTCCAAAATGTGCTGCCATTTAATCTTGTTTTAAAACATGTTCCATGCTATACAATCTAAACCAGGCTTGAAAGGCATCACGAGACCATAAAACTAACTGTAAAGTCAGAGGAGCAGGACCTGCCAAGGGAGATGCTTTGTGCAGTTGGCCAGTCCTATGTTTGCAGCTAAAAATCTACCAGGTGGCCCAGTGAAGAGAATCCCTGCCTAAGAATGCAGATTTTAAATCTGCAGTACAATACACTTATTCCACAGGAAGATGAGATGTGAAAGGTACATGAAAACACTTAATGCTACTCAATCAAAGCCCAAATATGCCTGCTCACCATGGTCAATATGCTGAAAGCATGTGACCATACGTAGATTCACAAATCTGTCCTTGATACTATATAATCCCATTTTGAAGCTATTTACACAGAGCCTCCATCCTTCATAGAGAGCCTATTTCACAAGTCCCATGGAGAAAGAAAATCTAAAGAATGTGTTTCCTGACAGAAGTTACCCTGAATAAACAACATACGCAAGGGATTGGGTGCGATTTATCCTTTTAGTTTAATGAGAATTTGGCTTCACACAACTGGCAAGGACCCTTCCATTATTTATGTTTGCAAACTTCCCATGTAGTTTTCTTGATGTTGAAGGGAAGAACAGGATGTCTATGGCCAAGCAATGAAAAGCACTGTACTTACAGCTACTTAAGAACATTATTTTATAGTGACTGGCAGCAAGCAGCATTTAAGAGCTTGCTTGGAGCCAGTAACAAAGTCAAAAGTGTGAAAGGAAAACAGTATCTGTTTTGTCACAAAGACTGAAACATGGAACAGACAGGATGAAGTATAAATGTACAGAAGGCATTAGTTTATCAATAGCTTTTGAATAACAAGTGATCTGTGTCACTTGGCTGCAAGGGACACAACAGCTAGAATGTAAACATTAAGTGGGAAAAAAAGACTACAAGATGACATTTAAGAGTTACGGTACAGCCTGCCTGACTTGCATCCACGGGGCTTGATGGATCCTTAAGTAGTAAAAGTCCTCATGGATACATCAGCTGTAGAGAAACCTGTTACACACATGGACAAGACGACCACTCAGGGGGTTCTAAAAATGGCACAGAACGTAGAATCAGAAAAATATGCAGAAGGAGAAAAATTATTGTACCGATGTCCTCTTTATAATGTCAACCCATCCTATTGGTAAATAGGTGGCAGCTGTGGTCCTTCAGGCTGTTTTGCATAAAGCTAGAGAACAAGGCATAAACATACCCTGCAACAATAAGCAGAAAAGACATTCCTCAACCAAAATTTCCTATAACCAGCCTTGTTTATTCTTCTTATCCTGACTAGAAAAGATTTGCAATGAGTTTCTAGAATATACATATCAATAATTGCATTAAAACCTTATGCTTAACTGTAAGAATCCTGTTAACATCACAAAAGCAAGTTTTGCCCATATTTATTGCAAGAACTGTGATAAAAACCATAAAACCAAAAGCAAGGAACAAAAAGCAACAACAACAACAAAATACTAGATACAAAACTATTCAGGGAAGCTGTTAAGCCAGGAAATGTTCTTCTGTGTGCACCTGTGGATTTTGAATAAAAAAATTTACATCTACATGCTGTATTTTAATATAGCAGACACCCCTAAAATATTGAATGGAAATGTCTCTCAGTGTCACCTAGAGGTTCTTGCTAAGCACTAATGATTGAAATAATAGCTACAGAGCATTTATTGTTCATGTAGTCTTTCCTTATCTCTGTTATTATTCAAAGAAAATAGGGCTGTTCTAACAATGTCAAAAAATTCACTTGAAGAAATCTTGAACAAAATAACATTTATAATGTTTTATTAAAAGCTCCGGGTGAATGAATGCACTGAAATCACAGAATAACCAGGTTGGAAGAGACCCACTGGATCATCAAGTCCAACCATTTCCATCAAACACTAAACCATGTCCCTCAGCGCCTCATCCACCCTTGCCTGAAACACCTCCAGGGAAGGTGACTCAACCACCTCCCTGGGCAGCCTCTGCCAGTGCCCAATGACCCTTTCCATGAAAATTGCTTGAGGCCATTCCCTTCAGGTAGTTGTAGAGAGCAATGAGGTCTCCCCTCAGCCTCCTCTTCTCCAGGCTAAACACCCCCAGCTCTCTCAGCCGCTCCTCATAAGGCCTGTTCTCCAGCCCCTTCACCAGCTTCACTGCTCTTCTCTGGACTCGCTCCAGAGCCTCAACATCCTTCTTGTGGTGAGGGGCCCAGAACTGAACACAGGATTCGAGGAGCGGTCTCACCAGTGCCGAGTACAGGGGGAGAAGAACCTCCCTGGACCTGCTGGCCACGCCGTTCCTGATACAAACCAAGATGCCATTGGCCTTTTTGGCCACCAGGGCCACTGCTGGCTCATGTTCAGTCGGCAATTGAGTTAAGCATCTAGGTAGAGTATTAAAGCCACTGCACATTACAATTAAGGTCTTGCCAAAATAGTGTAATCCCATCTGTGATAGTTCAATATAATATTTGTATTGCAAAATGTCCAAGTTCTTCCTACAACTCTCTAGTGTGAAAAGATCACATTTCCAAACTTTCCTCTCCATTGAAAAATCCTCACAAATAATTTGATTTTAAATGAAATCCCTGAAATTCTTCTGAAAGAATTGTTAGATGGAATTGCAGACAACCAATTTTAACGTATGGAAATTTTAATCAAGGCAGTTCCTCTTTGCAACAACAGGGGAGTTAGTTACAAATAGAAGTAGGTCTGTTGAGTTAACCTGAGCTGAACTCTTGCAATGTATTAACTGATATAGATTTGCACATGGGGGTAACCTACACTGACCCTTCAGGAAGGCAAAGCAAACCTGAAGTTCATCACTACACTTCCCATCACAGACCAAAAGGTGTACTGGCAATTACAAGAGCAATTTGAATTTTTAATAGAGGGAGGACCAAGGCTTTTTAGTGGCATACAGACAACTTATTTTCGCATAAGGAACACCTAGGATGACTCAGCTATAAGGTCTAAATGAAGGCAGCAGAGGAAGGTGGCCCTCCAAAACACTTGATGGATGAAAACAGGCAAGACAGTTGACAGCTGGATAACAATCTTCTTTGTGCAGCATCATTGTATCATCACCAGCTGCTTTGTGAAGTGACTTTTGGAACAGGCTATGCATTAAAAATGCTGTAACACTTCCCAGGCTGTTAACCCTCTGACTTACTAACTCATCTAAGCATAGTTAATAAACATTGGAACACATTAATTTGAGAACTTAATAAGTTAATCTACAATTAGGAATAATTCCCCCATTCAATCCAGAAAGTTAGCAAAAAAGAACAGGAAAAAAAGCCTTTGATAACTCTCATTTTACAGCAGACTTTTAACATGAGCAAGTACAGGAATGTGTTCTGATTTGAGCTAAAGTAAAAGCAGTTTTCCAACTTCTCAGCTAAGCCTTTTCAAAGTGTCTTCATTTTCTGAATGTTAATTGCATGTTTTTCAAACAGTGTGCTCACTAGAGGTGATAACACAGGGCACTGGTATGTGGAAAAGATATTGCTTTTACTTTTTCCTATAGAAACTGAGGCTGTCCTCAAGCTGATGGAATGATATAAGTAAAAGGTGCAAAGAAAGTTACAAATACACGGAGGAGCAGGTAGGAGAGGTTACTCAAAGCTGAGCAACAGATTATTCCATTCCGCATACATCATACTCTGGAGAAAACTGATGGATCACCAGTGCCCAGAACTCTTCCTTGATGGCCAGTGTCCCTTACAGACTTTGCCTTTCTTTTTACCCATGATCCTTGCATTCCTGAGTCCAGCTCCGGAGTCCAACTCCCTCCTGCTGCTGGGGAGTCCAGCCCAGGAACTTTTCCCTGTGCCTGCTCTGCAGCATCTGTGAGGACGTAGTCATCAAGGGGGAGGTGGAGGTGTCATTTTATTATTTTCTTTATAATAATACTATTATCATTGTTTCATTAAAGCTGTTTTAGTTTTCAGCCCACAAAACACTTTCTCTCATTTCTCTTTCCCAAGAGGAGGTGTGAAGGGAGTTGTAATTGGTTCCATTACTGTTCACTTTTAGCTGCTGATCAAGCTGGGCCAGGACTAAGCTATCACAGAACATTATTCTATTTAATTCTATCCCTTTTTTATACTGGCTCCAGTAGCTTTCATACACTCTCTACACCTGAGAAAAGCAACACAGGAATGGAGGACTGAGAGATACCTCCCAGATCCCTGACCTCAGCAAGCAACCCATGTTATTACTTCTACAAATGAAGCTTACATTAAAATTCCTATTGAGGAGCCTTATTTCAAAACCTCAGCCTATTTCTTCTTTCAGAAACCCAAAAAGCTACATTCAACTGATCAACAAGATGATGTGTGGCTATAACAGCTCTACTGAGACTCCTGCAACCACTCAGAACAGCAAGGCATCACCCTCCTCCCCACACCAGCTCTTCAACTTAAACATAATTTTGTATTTGAGCCATCAAACCTTTGCTTGTTCAGAAGCAGCTTCCAACTGCTTAAGCACAAAAGCAGCAAGCGTAGAGCTGTTTTTACTGCCGTTTTCTTCCCGAACACAACTCTTTGCTTCTTTGAAGTGACATTTTTAGTACAGATAACACAATGAAAGCCTGAAATTAAGCCAGCTTCCAATTTTTTCCTTCACTCCCCTGCAAAACCAAAACATCCATAGACGCTGACTCTAACAAGAAAGCATCTGATAAAACTCCTTTTTGTATCTCCAGTCAACATCCCTTATTACTACTAAGTACAATGCCTCCACTGCAGAAACACACAAGATACGTTACCAATTGTCAGCAATGCTGGCATTTCTGAAACCCAGGCAAGAGTAAAGAAGAACTTTTGGTGAAGAATGCTTCCATGCTCCTTTTAGCACTTACGATAACTCAGAAACATTTAAAGTCTACAATATACAATACATTAACATCCACAAGAACTTGTAGAGCTAAGAAAGTTTTGCATCTAGTTTGAAAAATTATCAAATTACAGTATAACATTACTTACTGTCCTCCCACAACATTCAAAATCAAGTATGGTAAGCCTTTTGTTTAAAAGTGACATTCACTCAGCTTTTGCTTCCTAAGGGAAGAAGTCTACAGTCCAGAACTTTCAAAGAGCCTCTAGAGCAAGCTCCCTGCAAAAAATCAACATCCTTCACACTAAACAGGTTTTATTAGAATAAGTTGTTTTTCAAGCAAAGAAAACTCAAGAATATCTAGATCAGAAGAAAAAGGTCTCCAAGCCAACACCAGCCTACTCACCTCATCCATACAAGCAGGTCAGCGTCTCCAGACTTGCCGCACAACCAAGCAAGCACTAGATCCAGCACCACCCCCCAACACCTGAAAATAGGCTCTACAACAGAACCTACTGCTGCAAACACCTAGAAAAAATTACCCACAAGCCCTGCTAATGACACCTGCCTTGACCAAATTAATCACAGGTGTGTTCTACACAACTAAAGGACACTTTTATTTTGATGGGTCTTTTTTTCCTTTTAAAGCCTCTGATTCAGAATATCGAAGAGTATATTTCAACATCTTGCTTTCTGCAATATATATATGTTGGGGATTTTTTTCCTGTGGATGAGCTGGGTTTTTGTTGATTGTTTCCTGCTAGGTGAGGTTAATAGAAATCCTCAAAAGCTGTGTGTCCTCCTAAGTGTAATGTGCCCAAATAAGTGTTGAAATGTGTCCTGGAAACTGTAATTGAAACATCTTGGTAGAACCGATCCTGCATTTGAATATATGGATGGCTGTGCCTCACAGTCTATTCATGCTGAGGCTTCAAAATGCTTGTCAAGCAGACGTATAAGGCAATGTGGTTATTCTGAAAAAGCAATGTGCCCTTTCAAAGGAGAAAGAACCCCTCAAACCTGTGAGCATTGGGTAGTTCAGTCCTCCCGTTCCTGAGGACTGAAGCTTCAAGGTGGTTAAGGAGCGCAAGACCCCGTGGTGCAGCTTTGAGAACTTATTTAGAAACCCACTGAACTGCAGAAGTGCTGGTGCTTTGAGGGAAACTTTGCAAAAAAAAATGTTAGCTCATGTAAGTTTATAACACAAAATTGCTCAGTTTAACTTCAAAAAAAATCTGTGGCATGATATTCAGTGCAGCAGCATGCTACGATACTGTAAATGGCTACAGCAATAATTCAATGCTGGATATTATTCCATGTAGTTCCTTAAGGCTGATAAAAACAAATTCTAATGACAAGCTCCTGTAATTTCACATTTATTAGAAGGAAGAGAGCCCTGGGGCAAGAAAGGGTTTTTGAAGGCTGGCATAAGAGTCAAAGTCATTTTCTAAGCAGCAACAGCCTGTTTAGCAGCTGCAGCTGGGAGGTAATCAAGTCCTGATGTGCTTTAAGTAACCAGTGTAGCAGCTTGGTCAGAGACTGCTCACATACCTGTAGAAAAGAGAATGAGAGCTGACAATTAGACTGGAAAGTGGCATTCTGTTTTATGACCTAATTCAAGAAAGCATTTAAAGATATAGCCCAATACTGAATCTTTTAGTTAAGCATGTAATTAAATGTTCTATTGTCTAAATTGGGCCACCTGACTCTCCTCTTGGTAACTGAATATCAGCCCTTAAAAAGGGGTCTGATGTGAAATATTTTATTGTGGATTTGGTGGCTGTTTTTTCTGGGGGGAGGGGCAAGAGGACTAGGAGGAGGATGATAACTTGCAATAAAAGTATGTAAATGAATAATTGAATTAAGATTTCTGTACCTCATGGGAAATCATCCAAATGGTTTTCCCTCTGAGTTTACTGCATATTTAGAGACTGTAATACTGCCTTCCCTTTCCTTACCTACTGAAGCAAACCAGGGTACTCTGTTCTGGGATTTTTCATGCTGTGTCCTTCCAGAACTGCTAATGCAGTAAAGCTCGGTGGCACATGGAGTACACAAAGCCCAAGCCCTCTCTGTCTCCGGCTGACTGGCACGAACAGGGAACCTGTAGGGTTGGCATTTTCCTGATGTACAATTAGAGGCAGTAGGCTGGAAACAGATGGTCATTCCATGGTAAAATTACTAGGATAAGATGTAAAAAATTTCCATCCAAGCTAAGGTTTGTTTCTGTGTGTAGAAGCAAAAGGGAAAACTGGAATGCAGCCCAAATCAAGCTCATTTAGTGTTTTCAAGGGTTTTCTCCATTACGATTGCACCCAGCTTATCTACCTGTGCAGATCTTGCGGTGTTTACCCAGAGGCAACTCTAAGTAATAAAACCAGTCCTGTTTCTGGGCAGAACAGTAATCCTTGCTCCCAAATTGGAAACTATTCAAAGCTGAGGGTGCAGTTAGCTTTGCTTTTCTCCCATTTCCTTTATGATGAACCGAACCAGATTTATGAGTTTAGTAACAGAACTGCCAAATTATCACCACGAAAGGTAGAAGGTGGTGATACGTGATTCTAATTTTTCTCTTGACCCAAATTTACAATGACAACACATTTGTCTAACTTGTAATGGAGTATAAAGTAAATGACACTAACGTAAAAGCTTAATAATGTTCCCTCACTGATCAGGCAGGAGCTACAGCAAGAAAGAAAATGTATGAATAACCCCAGCATACAGGAATGTCATCTATCACAAACATCGCTGTTTGCACTTTGAAAAGCTTTCAACTGGTCGGCTTTTAATTGCTGCTTCTTTAATTGTTTTAATTGGGCTCTTTCCTCCGGTGTATATTGGTGTCTTTCCTAGCTGCTGCAGAAAGTAAAGCTTGTCATCTTCTTGTGAACAAGTGTTTATCTTGTGCTGCCCCAGAGAGCATCAGTTTTGTCTAGTTTGCATTTTTTTTTTTCTTCTGATGATTAGTTTCTGTGTGTTTGATTTTTTATGCTTTCAGTTTCCACATAAGGTACAGTGGACGGTAGCATGTCAGTATTTTAATTCTTACTAATACACATAGGGAAGAAAATCCACTGCAATTGAAGGGAAAACTCCAAAATTCCCCTCAGAGAAAACACATTAAAAAAAAAAATTCTTCTTTCAGTAAGGTGAGTCTTGTATTTAAGAGTAAAAAAACTAGCATGGTAGACATTGCAGTTAAGAAATGTTCAAACTGACTACTAAATACAAGTGCATTTGGGCTTTAGCTATCGAAAAAATTATTATTTGCAGTATAAAGAAGATACATTAATCTCTTTAAAGCCTACACTGTAATGAAAAGCTTGCTTAACTGTTTGAAGAGAAATCCTGTGGGAACAGGAATAGAATTGACCTGATCTGTGGCCTAATCCTGCCGCCTTCTGTCCAGCTTCGCTCGGTCAGTGGCTGAGAAGGTAAAATTCAGAGCTGAGACTGACAGTGGGTGTAATTACACCAGTCACCTTTTCTCTGAAAGCTGAATTAAAAGGAAGGCATTTTTTAAAAGACCAGTTCCTACGGAAATGGTACAGAATTCAGCAGTCAGGTGCAGGGCTGCAGCTCCCATAGAATTAAAACTTCAGAGTTTTTTTTCACGCTCATTCTAATGATTCCCAGTGAAATACAAGGGGCTCTTTCCTAGAAAATGCAACTTTGGAGACTTGAAAGCATAGTGATGTATCTGTAAGTCAAAGATGCTACCTTTCTCCTCTCCATGCTCTTTATAAAGACACAGAATCAATAGCTATGTAATGTTTTACTTGCCTAGGATCTTGATTTAATATTAGTTTACTGGAGCCATTTCATTGTTTCACAATGAGATGGATAGATAAATGAATAAACAAACCTTTCTACTCTGACCTATTATACTTTGCTGAAGTCTGCCAGAGGCTTCCAGTCTCTAGAAACTCTTTTTTGGGTCTTTTCCAAATCTATAAGCATGTAGAGACTCTAATTAACGTAAAATCTTTACTTGTAAAAGCAGGGAAGTTAAAAACCTGCAACAATATTTTAGAGGTTTCTTTTAGGTACTTCGAAATTATTCATTTATCAAGCTTCTGTTCCACTAGGTACTGAGATGTTTGGTTCCATTTCAAGCAGCAAAAGCAAAGTCAATTTTCAACAAAGTAACATTTACTAATTAAAGTTAAAAATTCTGCAAGAATATCTACATTTTGTTTATGTACCCATGTTTAGGTATTTCAAAATTGTTGTGTTAAAACTTCAGCTCTAATTATTATTAGGAACAAATCTTCAGAAAGGCTCAGATAATTAAAAATAAAGGCTCAGACAAGCAAACAATGTCGTTTCTCCATGACATTAGAAATGAACCTGTAGGACTGGGAAGATCTCAATTAGTGGAAAATCAATGTCTGACTTCAGACTTTTTTTGCCAAAAATCAGTCACGTGGTTTTTCCCTCTCAATTTTCTTTGCTACTCTTTCTTATTATATAACCTGTGTTTTTCCTGGATAAAACCCTTTCTCATGTAGTCTGCACAAATTCAAAGGAAGGTTTGTACTCTACGCAGGGAGCTGTTGGTCTTCACGGGACAGACTGTAGGTGACACACAGTATGTGACAATGAGTTGGGAGTAAGAAATTTTGGAGCACAAAGCCTGAAGAAAAGTTAAAAATGCAGTGGTTTCAAGAAGTGAGGGAGATATTCTGCTCTCACAGCAAGCCCTGCAGATCTGCAGCTAGCTGGTCCCCTTCTCACTTCCATCCACCCCACCTAGGACTTACCTACTGGATCTTGTGTTGACTCCTGTTCTCACCCTGATCCACTGCTAGTGACTGTTTCTGACAAGCCTGAGAGACCAAAGGATCCTGTTACCAAAACCAAAATCCATCATTCCATCGCAAACAGGAATGTGCAGATACGGATTCTGAACCTTTCACTCATCCCTCACATCCACAGCAAATTTCTCAGCAAGCCCAGCCCTTGACTTGGTATGACCTCTTGCAAGAAAGATAAATTTTAAGTAGTCATTTCTTTTTCTACCCTCTCAAAAGCAAACGTATTTTCTTAGAAGTAGAACATTCTCCTCCACAGACCTTTTTTTCTTTTCTTTATTTATTTTTTTTTTGTGTGACTTTGAGACCTATCTTTACAGCTTCCCTCAGTTTCATCAGCGTTGCTTAATGAGCTGTGCTGGATTTGAAATAGTCAGCTGTTACCCAACATTGGGCTTTTCCTCATTTTTATTAGAACCTGTTAGAACTTCGCTTTTAAATAAATATTTATTGTGTTTAGTTGTCATTTCAAAAAGAGAAGGGTGCTTGCCAAATATTTCTACTATTTTTTCCTTCGCCTTTTTTTTCTGCTGCTTACCCAAGCCTTTCACCAGACTGAGCCCTGGGAATCAGTCCGTGTGATGAATCACCCTGTCTCACAATGCTCAAAAGTCCTTCTATGCTATTAAATCAGGTTGATGATCCAGATTTTCTGATATATGGTTCCATGCTTCAGCTGAAAATCGGTAAAGTCAATAAAGCTATCCCAGTCCTACAGTATAAGCAAAGGTGACATGCAGGAGTTGAAACTAAGGTGCTTGACAGCGTGCTCCTGCAGCATCTGGGATATAACAAGTTTTCTTCTGTTATGTTCATTCTACAGAGGGGAAATGAAAATATAAAGAATGAACCTCAGGAATTAGGAATTACAGTAATACCACATATCCACGTTGCCTGCTAGAGACAGAATGCTTTGGTGGTGGCTCTTGTGGCTCTGCAGTACAATTCTGGAGGGTTTCTAATTTTTATCTTGCAGTCCGTGTAAGTGTGCATGATACCAGACCACCTCGTCTGCCCGTTTCCAGCCTGGAAAGTGGCTTGTAGCCACTTTGGTATCTGGATTTATCCTTTCTTGTGCCTTAGATTGCAGAAGAATGGTAAACAGCCCTGTTCAAGGTCAGTGATACTAACAGTGAGACAAATGGAATTACTGCTGAGAAAAAAAAAACAAACTTCTCTATAGAGGAGAAAATAAAATATGTAATTTTAGATACAATTGAGACTCTTGAGGTTCACATAAAAATAATCATTGAGCAGCAGTAAACCAGGCAGCATATTGTGCAGAAATAAAAAAAAATCAGTTGATTTCCAACAGTTTTAAGTCTTCCATTAAAATAACCGATACAGCAGTTTAAAAGAGAAATACGTGTTTTGCTCTAAGTAGTTTTTTTTTTTCTTCTACCTACAGTTCCCATATTTTCAAAGAAGAGTGTGTGTTTGTTTGAACACCATGTATATGCTTGTGTGTAATGAGTGGCTGGAGTTTTGGATTGTTCTGCTGGCAGTTTTGAAAGCACGCACTGAAGAGTGGTGGTGAAATCTTCAGTACTGAACTGGAAGGATTATATGAGATAAAATATTAATATTGTTCTAACTTAATTTTCTCAGGTTTCCTAGATGATAACTTAAAATGACAGGTTTACATCTGTGAAAACACACAGAACTCTAGTTAGCATGCAAGAACTTTTATGCTCCTGGAAAGGTCACAAGCTATTCGCAAGGAGACAGCAAGAATTTCTCATGGGGCCTGAAGAGGAGGGGGAAGATGCTTGTCTACAGCACTCAGAGGAGAGAAAGCAATTAGTGGTACAAAACAGAGTGGCCTGAAAAACCTGTCATATATGGTAGAAGCGGCTCCTCAAAAGTAGAGGGCTGCTGGGGTGCCTGGTGCCTTCTACTGCTTCTCAGGCCATGCAAGACTGTTGCAGGGAAATATTACATCTATTCTTTCCCATCTGCATTCAGTTAAATAAAATTAGACATAACATATAGCTGAGACTTATTCTATACTCACAGTAAAATTAATCTCTGAGTTGGTCAGTTTTACTGTTTCTTTTATGATACATCTTTAAATATCATCGTGCAGACCACATCACTGCTGCAACTGAGGAGATTAAAAGTTCTGTCCTGAAGAGGAATGCACTAATTAAAAATCTGAGGAATTACTTCAGCTGAGGGGGTTTGTTTGTTTTTTTTTTTCCAGAGAAAACCGATGATGAGCTGTAAAAAAGAAATACAGCTCATCTTGTTTTCTGATGTTTTTATTTCTAATGTGGTTCCCTTCCAAGCAATTTTCAGAAGCTTTTACATTTTATGGAACAAGGATATAATTTTGAAATGAGCAGAAGTATAAAAAATGATAAAACCCACAAGGCTGGAGGGTTTCTTGATATATATTTTTACTTATTTTGATATATACCTGAAATGCAAACAATAAATACCCCCACACTTCTGAGAAGACTGTGTTCTCCAAGAGGACATACCATCCTATTAATCCATATACTGCTTTCTCACAGACAGGAATTTGTGCTCACAGTGTGTGACTAAAATAAATTACATCAAATCAATAGTGTTTCCAGCTTTTTGCTCTTTAAACAACTGAATTTCCTCCAGTCCCACTTTACAGGCATGGGGAAATGAAAGTCAGGAAAGTCCAGAGGAGGAATGGAGTGGTCCAAAACGGAAAGAAACATCAGGAGCAGGTTTCCTTCCTACCCACTGCACAAACACTCGAGGCTGGAGAAACCCACTGGAACTGTACCTGCGACTACTCCCTTCAACACTGGGCTGAACATCGTTAGAAATGTGGCTTCAACGAGCTCCTGTTTCACATCGTGGGGCTGAAGATGCAGAAAGACTGCCTTTTGGAAACAGCTTGTATTTAACCTGAAAACCAATTAGAAACCAGAGGCAGAAAGGAATATTAAGTGCTGAGTCTACTTTGGTTGTGGGCAGCTTCTCACAGAGAGCTGGTGTGTGCATCTTCCCCAGAATGATCCATATCTGAATCTATGTCAGGGTGCCTGTATTGCAGCTCATGGGCTGAAACAGCACATGCACGTCCAGGGGAACGACTACAGGAATATTGCGATGGGTCTTTGTAGGTTGATTTCTTGCTTCAACATTTGGTCCCCCCTTAAATACTCTGGGGTGACACGGGTCTTCCTTAGGCCACCCTAAAACGGACCATTTTCTGTGTGGTTTGCTACATCTAACACAGAGAACCTGACCCCTAAATGCCTCTAACAGAATATCTTTCAGAAATCACACAGAATCACAGAATAACCAGGTTGGAAGAGACCCACTGGATCGTCGAGTCCAACCATTCCCACCAATCCCTAAATCATGCTCCTAAGCACCTCATCTACCCTCACCTTAAACACCTCCAGGGACGGTGACTCAACCACCTCCCTTGGCAGACCGTTCCAATGCCTAACCGCCCTCTCCCTGAAGAATTTTTTCCTAATCTCAAGCCTAAATCTCCCCTGGCGGAGCTTGAGGCCATTCCCTCTCGTCCTGTCCCCTGTCACTTGGGAGAAGAGCCCAGCTTCCTCCTCTCCACAACCTCCCTTCAGGTAGTTGTAGAGAGCAATGAGGTCTCCCCTCAGCCTCCTCTTCTCCAGGCTAAACACCCCCAGCTCTCTCAGCTGCTCCTCATCAGGCCTGTTCTCCAGCCCCTTCACCAGCTTTGTTGCTCTTCTCTGGACTCGCTCCAGAGCCTCAACATCCTTCTTGTGGTGAGGGGCCCAGAACTGAACACAGGACTCGAGGTGCGGTCTCACCAGTGCTGAGTACAGAGGGAGAAGAACCTCTCTGGACCTGCTGGTCACGCTGTTTCTGATCCAAGCCAAGATGCCATTGGCCTTCTTGGCCACCTGGGCCACTGCTGGCTCATGTTCAGTCGCTGTCAACCAGCACCCCCAGGTCCTTCTCCTCCTGGCAGCTTTCCAGCCAGGCTTCTCCTAGTTTGTACCTCTGCTTAGGGTTCTTGTGCCCCAAGTGCAGGACCCGGCATTTGGCCGTGTTAAATCTCATGCCATTGGTCTCAGCCCATGGATCCAGCCTGTTCAGGTCCCTTTGGAGCCTCCCGACCCTCCAGCAGATCGACACTTCCACCCAGCTTGGTGTCATCTGCAAACTTGCTAAGGGAGCACTCGATGCCCTCATCCAGGTCGTTGATAAAGACATTAAACAGGGCTGGACCCAGCACTGAGCCCTGGGGAACCCCACTTGTCACTGGCCTCCAGCTGGATTTAACTCCATTTCCCACCACTCTCTGGGCCTGGCCATCCAACCAGTTTTTCACCCAGGAGAGTGTGCACCCGTCCAGGCCAGAGGTGACAATTTCCTTAGCAGAATGCTGTGAGAAACTGTGTCAAAGGCTTTACTGAAGTCCAGGAATTGTATTAACAATGCTCTAAATTTCAGGAGAGAAGGTCCTTATCTAGGACACAAAACGTCTCAGAGGAAGATGTGCTGAACGGGGCCAATTTCTTCTGGAAGAACATCCTGCACTGCACAAAAGGCCAAACAGCAGCAAAGGGGGAAGAATGAAAATATTCTCCCTTCCTTTCATGATATTTCATCTGTTGATACGGGACAGGCACTGCATATGGCCTTTTTGATCACCTACCTTGGTAGTTTCAAGCTAGTAGGGTGAAAAAATACTCAATGCAGGAAAACTTGATGCTGAGACATTGCCTGAGGCTTTGTCTTATCTGCAGCTGCTGGATCTTGGTAAGGTTTAACAGGCTTTTTTTTTTTTTTATATGACACAACTGTAGATTAAATAATATGCTTTCTCTTTCACACTGATTATGGCTATTAGCAAGAAAAATGCAGCTTCTGACATACTTTTGCAGGAGCCTGAGACCAGCTGATTGACAGGACTGGAAACAGAAATTATACACTGCAAATGAGATTTTTGCCTGGCTTTACATATCACTCGGGCAGTTATTTGCTGAATTAAAAAAAAAAAGAGAAGTCATTGTATGGATATTGAGACAAAAAAGAAATTGAAAATAAAATTCTTTGAGAAGCATAAAGAGAAAAAGACAAATTGCCTTGAAAATAGATTGGTAAAATCCATTACATGTTTTTTTTCCCTATATGAGCTCTGTATAACTTCCTTAGAGTAACAATCAATTTACGAGCCAGCACAACAACAACAAAAAGTATCTACAATAACAATAATTCTCTGTTGTGCCTTATATGAAGAAGTTTGAGGTTTTGAGAAAAACACAATAAAACAGGATTGTAACTACACTCCTCTTTTATGACTAAGCGGAGTAACAGAAAAAAAATTACTGCTGTTTTCCTTACAAGAGATAAGGATAGAGAACGAACTAAAAAAATCAAGCTCTGTTAGTGGATGAGCATGTGATCAGGAATCATTAGACCTTATTACTCTCTACAACTACCTGAAGGGAGGTTGTGGAGAGGAGGGAGCTGGCCTCTTCTCCCAAGTGACAGGGGACAGGACGAGAGGGAATGGCCTCAAGCTCCACCAGGGGAGATTTAGGCTTGAGATTAGGAAAAAGTTCTTCACGGAGAGGGTGGTTAGGCATTGGAACGGTCTGCCCAGGCAGGTGGTTGAGTCACCCTCCCTGGAAGTGTTTAAGGTTAGGGTGGATGAGGTACTTAGGAGCATGATTTAGGGATTGGTGGGAATGGTTGGACTTGACGATCCAGTGGGTCTCTTCCAACCTGGTCATTCTGTGATTCTGTGTGATTCTGTGATTCTGTGAATACGAGCTGAAGAGCTTATACTCATTCTGAGTTCATTTGACACAGAAGGGATTCATGGGAAAGTGTGTTGTTTCACAGCAAAATTATTTTCAAAAGAATAAATAGAAAAATTATTAAAACCAAGATATTATGGAATCATAGAATCATTAAGGTTGAAACAGACCTCTTGGATGATCTGGTCCAACCATCAGCCCAACATCACTGTGGCTACTAAACCCAGTCCCAAAGTGCCATGGTGACATGTTTTTTTAACATCTCCAGGCATGGAGACTCCATCACTTCCCTGGGAAACCTCTGCCAGTGCCTGACACTTTTGGTAAAGAAGTTTTTTCTAATATCCAATCTGAATCCCCCCTGTTGAAACTTGAGGCCATTTCCTCTCATTCTATTGCTTGCTGCTTGGGAGAAAAGACCAGCACTCGCCTCACTGCAACCTCCTTTCAGGCAGTTGTCGAGAGCGATAATGTCTCCCTTCAGCCTCTTCTTCTCCAGGCTAAACAATAACAGAAAATCACAGCAACAGGTTAATTTATAGACTCTTTAGAGGATGAAAATACTACTTGGCAAGAAAAGTGAGTGATGAGCGCTATGCAATGTTTTTGTTGGCCACGGATGTGCACATACACAATAACTTTCCCATTTTCAAGTAAAGATACCAAATTTATTTCTGCCAGTTCTGGAAAATACTAGCGGAGAAATAAAAGCTAGCAGGAAAAATAAGAATTGGGTTTTATTTATTTCTACTACTTTTCTATTAATTTGTTTCTTTGTTTTGCTGCAGGACCACCATACAACCTATATTGGCAATAGGTTGTCTTGTGCATAGATGCATGTTTTGTTTCTCCTCTTGCTCTCTATCTTAGAACAGTACTCAAAGTGTGCTTTCAGCTTTAACGTGTGCATGGTAAAATGATTTTTTTCCTTTATAAGTTTTTTTCCTTTGGTTTGCTGAGACTTTTAGAAGCTATCAGTGAATGGCTAAGACACATCCATGACAAGCAGTTGTCACTAGAGGTGAACTACTGTGTGCTCTGATTCTTGAATAGGGGGAAAAAAAGCATTGACTAATACAAACATGTCTGTCTTACAGGCTGTTTTGAATGTTGCTAAAGTCTTGTATTTTATTTGTCAAGAATGGCTAAATTAATAGAAAAGATTACTCCTGGGAATCTACAAGTCCATATTCTCCAGCTACAGATATTGAAGTTCCTGTCTGGTCTGTCTGAGACTTGGGGTAGTTCGCTCTGGGACTTTTTGGAAGGATTGTTAGACACTGACACCAATAGCAGGGAAATCCCAGCAGGTAGTCACTTTGGCAGATCTTTAATCTGAGAACTGTGATTTAGTGTTTGAGTGGCAGACCTAAGTGACTGAATGAGACTTAGACTACAGCTATACTGATGCAAGCACGCCGTGTGTTCATCAATTCAGCTCAGGGTAGAGATTGCCCATTTAAATATATATTACTGTTTTGCAAGTGAGGTAATACCCTTATTGTCTCTGTTCTTTACCTTTATTAGAGAATTAATCAAAGGACTTCTGCCCTCATGAATTAAGTTTTTGTGAATCTCTATTTAACTTCTCACTGCCTTTCATTCAGGGTCTTCCTTCTTTTGTACTATTCAGCTTGACCACCTACTTTCTGGATCTTTTCCCTTTTTCACCCTTTTTTCCCCTCTCACAGTCCTTATTGATTGTAAAGTGCTGACTGCACGTCATTAATAAATACTCCACACAATGTCCTCCTTTCTAGCCTCTTCCCACATTATAAAATTGCTATTAATCAGGCTGTCTGTGATACTCATTATTCATAAGCAGATGCCTGCCACAGTGCTGAAAGCAGACCATCTATCTTACTCAAGATCATCCTAGAACTTAAATAAAAGAGAGATAACAATGCAACACACTCAAGTATTCAACAAACAAGGGAAAGAGAGGAAAAATGGATCATCATTTGCAGTGGGAGTTTTCCATTCAGATGCCTCATCCCAATGTTGGCAGTGGAGAACATGCAATGGTCAGAGCATAAGAGAAAAAATACCCTATTTCTTTTGAAACAAGGTAATCTTGCAATATGCAGGAATATTTGGGTTTTGGTCTTTACATGCCTTCAGTTGTCTTGAAGCACAGTGAAGACAAAACCTGTTATATTTACTGCGCAGAACATGAAATAGTGGGAGTGAAAAACAGAGAAAAAAAACAGATGAAAAAACAGATGCATCAATAGTAGCCCTAGAAAATTAAAAGATAATGAAGGCTGCTTGTATGCTTTGTACCAGTAGCTTATCTTTTCTGTCTTGCGCTTGTTTTCTCAGCCTAGCTTTACTACATCTCTCCTCCTGTAAGAATGTAATTTCTATAGAAAACTTTATATATATCATTGTATAAAAGCTATTCTCCAGAATTGTTAATAACTAGATTCCATAAAAGTAACTAGAAAATAATTATTCGCTTAGAAATGGGCTTTTGCAATTGAAAGAGTAATTTCCAATGGGTAATTTAAAAGTAAAATCTTTCAGTATCAATTTTTGGTATATAAATTAATTTCCCTTTAACAATGAAGCTATCACTAAAGTTAGCACTTTTTCTCTCCAAGAACCTAGCAAACGACCCCTAACTTTTGAGGCAAACCCTTGTATTTAAATGTTTCAAGTAGACAAGTGTTTCAATCATAAAGCCTATTCTTAGTAAACAATCTCAAATTGTGAATCTGAATCACCTGTCTCCATAAGGTGTGTACTGATTGGTTGCCTTGATGAACAAAGCCTTGATGAGCTCTGATCTTCCAAGTTCTCCAGCTGGTGGAGATGAGGGTCAAGTTTATTTCTACTCTCTATGCCTTGTGGTTTGCTTCTTTTCAGAACCACGAAGTGAGGAGTTGCTGTGAGATTCTGCTTTTACAGGTAATGACCTGACCTGGAAAACTTTGGGTTTGTGTGTTCTGGAAGGATTTGGGAAAGGTGGGGAGAGTATTGACTAGTGAAAAGCAATATGTAGGATTTCAGGATAAGTGGGTTATGGTCTAATGTTGTTTATCATTAAATGTGAATGAAGATTGATCTCCAGTAACAGAATTAATTATCTGTTTCAGATGCATTTGTTTTATTTAGAAGAGGCTGGATGTATAAGGACACTTATTTTACTAAAATGATGGAAGAAAAGAGGAAAATCTTACAGAAAAGTGGATTAGTCTGAAGTTCTAATCTTTGCATATGTGCAGACACTAATTGAATAACTGAAGCAAAATTGTTTAACACAGTGAGTTGTATGAACTTCTTAGTGGAGAAACATAGCACTTACTAATGATAACACTGAATAATCAATGCTGAAATAAAAACAACTCTTATGCCAAATTACTTTATTAACTGTCTGTCTTTGCTTAGTTAATGTAAACCAGTTCATTAGGAATCCTGCTTGAATGAAGTAATGATGAATAAAGAGAAGATACCACTAGAAGAGCCCAAAGGAATTAACGTTATATGATTTTTCAGTCTTTGGTTATAAACTGTGACTTTGCATGAAAAGTCATACTTTATAGAGTTAAAAAGCCTTGGATTTTTACAATTTCCTTAATGCTTATCTTGTAAACATTGGGTATTGCTCTTTATTCCTTAGTTATGAGCACCATGTGGTGTTGTTCTGCTAGACAAACTAGTGATAAGGTTAATTTGTGATAGTTATTATTATTATGTCTCACAAATTCTTATCATCTTCAAATAAGGAAATATCCATTGCCATCCTCAGAGCAATATGCTCTGATAAACTACTAAGTTTTTGCAATTTACATTTGTGGTGAGTCATTTCTCCTAAAATGATCAGATGCTTTCATCTCCATTTCCTTGTTCCTGGTAAATTTTCATTTGGATTTTCTCAGTTTAAATCCACACTGCTGTTGCTATATTGCCCTCTTGCCAAAAAAAAATCTCATGATTACAATAAAATCTCAGGGTCTGATGTAAATTCCGTCTTTTTTGTAGCAACAATGCTTTCTAAAAAAGATTCAAAAAAATGAAAGCTAATATCCTTTTCCCTGAAAGTATGGTATTCAGCTTTGTGATATTTTGCTCAATTGTTTTCTATGCTAAAAACTGTGCAAAGCAGTTATAGAAGTTGTCTTGATGGGTAAAGTTGCAGATCTCTTACTCTGCGTGTCACGGCCTCCACATTTTCTGTTGAAATAAGCTATTGCAACATCTCTTGGTCACTTCCAATAATATCTCCTCTCCAAAAGAATATCGTTAAAACACATTTTCCAGGTATTAATCTATATTCCTAGACTTATTTCTGCTACAGGATTGCATATATCCATGAGATTCAAGAATTTGCTTTTTCTTGTAAAAATAACTGATGTATTTCCTTCTGTATCTAAAAAATCAAAAGAAAAATTCAGGTTTGCAATATTAACTTTAACTGATTTCCTACTCTAGCTTTTTTATAGCCTCTTTCTAAGAGCATGGCTCTATAGCAAGTCACAGAACTTCTTTTCCTGGTAATTACACGCTCATTTCTCACCCAGCTTCAACTAGATAGTAATTTTCAGAGTCAAAAAAGCTGTATTAGAAACACCTTTGATCTGTAGGGATGGGAAAAGGGAAACTCAAAGAGGATATTCTGAAGGTTTTTGGTTTTTTGATCCAGGAATTGATGGCAGCCAGACTCTGTTGTTTGACATAGAAATAACGATATATTTAATAAAAGTAAGAAACTTGCAGTTAGTTCATCCAATTTAGGGTTTTAAAGAATGGGAGAGGAATAAAAAAGTAATAAAGAAAACAGATTTTCTCAGTAAGTCTTGTGTGCAGATTACTAAGCACTGAACACGCATACGTATATTTTATATTTGAAGAAAAGCAAGTAGACTTAGGTGAAATGTCAAACTGTTCCCTTGAAATATCTTGCAAGATGTCTTTGGTTCTGCACCAACCTCCCTAATGCTTCCTATGGAGAGCATTGCTAGGGAATTGAGAATGTTCTCGTGCAATTCCAGAGCTAACCTGCTTAGCACGGCGAGCTGAAAACAAGTTGTGAGCCGAGAGAAGTTGATTGAAATGTCAAAGTACTCTGAGCCCCATGGAGCTCTCTCAGAAGAGGCTTTTGCAGCAGAGGATTGTTTTGACAAAGAAGTCCTGCTGTGTGAAAGTTGCAGCTACACCTTGTGATGAGTTACCATGTATTAGATTCAGCAAAATCCATCTTTCTGCTCGAATTGTGAGACGTTAAAAGGGAATATTCCTCTAGAGCCAAACCTTTCTTCCTAACTACAAGTGTGCTCTTAAAATCAATATATTTATATGAAAGGATTGGCTTGTTTTATGGCCTTTGAAGTCCATTCAGGAAAGACGACCGCATTTTTGAATTGAAAATAAGAAATTCTAATGCAGAATGAAGTAGGACATACAGCAGAAGCCAGGGGCATTATGCACAGCAGGAAGAAAAACAAACTAAGCTGAGGTCTCTTTGGGATCTGTGGTGTAGCTAATAAAACTAAAGATCTGGAAATATACTGTGTTTTCTGAAGAGGTAACTAAAGCAGTTGGTACCCTGAATTTGCAGCAATGACCCTGAATAATGCAATCAATGGGGAGTTTGATCTTCTAGCAGGATCTACTCTTGGCAGTGAAATTTAAAAATGTGTTTTCTTAGTTTCTTTTGAAATATAAAATGGAAGCAATCTTGAAGTTGATCAAATAAGAAACACAAACATGCATATGTATTTTCCTGCATGGTGGTTGATTGAGATTGGGAGCCAGGAAATAGTTTGTTATATCTGCACTGAGAAGTTGGACTCACACTTAGCATTCATCATCTTGATTTATGGAAAGTGATGAACTCAGTACTTCATAGAGAGAAGAGTGAATGAATGCATTCAATTTTTTTATTTGTTTGGGGCTTTTTATTTCCTCCTGTTTATTGGGGCACTAGCAGGCAGTTCTGCTTTCACAAGAAAATGCAGAAAAATCTGTATTTGAAGTTGCATCTTTTCTTTTCAGAATAAAGACATCTTCCATGAGGAAAGGAAGCAGTCTTGGAGTTAGAAAAGTAGTGTGCTTAGTGTATTGAGATATCAAGTCTCCTAGGGATTTGAGGAGATGCTGTTCCTGCCAGGTCTTTGCGTGTACCTGAGCCAGTTGGTAGGGCAGGAGTGTAACGCTGCTGATAGCTGCTTTCTGGCAGTGGTCTCTGACTTTTCAGATGGACCTTGGTTATTGAGAGGTGCTGCTGAGAAGCAGGCTGTAAAAGTCTAACTGTGCCATGAAGCTAACAGAGTCCACGTCAGGGCATGTGTGGTGGTCCCTGCCCCATGGCTCTTGTTTGGCTGAGCCATGAAACAGAAGAAGTGCTGAAAGAGGTGTTGAGGCTCTCCGTATCCCCACTGACCTGAATCAGACACGGATTTTTCACCAACAAATTCAGCTATGCGGGAATATATGCTGAGTGGAGTCTTGAAATTTTAATTTTTGCACAAGGAGCAACTGCAGTGACTCTGTTGTGTCACAGCCCAGGTGCTTCTGCTGAGCGAACAGTCGTGGTGGCAGCGTGGGGTCTGTTGGGTCCTCTCCTCTGGATGCATCGCTGCTATCTGGGGATGTCTCTAGAAGCGTTTCTAGCTGCTGCATTGCAACCAGGCTGAAAGATGATTAAATGTGTGAGGAAGTGGCAGGGGAATCTTGGTCAGGAGGCGTAAGTAAAGTGGGACATGTGTGCAGTAGGAGAGGGAGCACATTTCAATATTTGCCTCTGGCTGACAAAGAGACAGCTGAAGCTCTAAATTGCTTAGAGCAAAACGTGCGCATGGCTTCACAATAACCAGAGTTAGGGTGGATGTGAAGTTTACTATAAACTCATCTCTCTTGGGTCAGGTTATAGGCTTCTCCAACATCATTCCAGCTCCTGGAAAACTCATTACTTACCTGGCTGCTCAAGCTGCAAGCTATCACCATAACAAATGTCTCTTAACTTGGCACCTCAGCTACAAGTGTTCAGGAGGAATGAGCTATTCTTTTTTTTGTGGTTTCAATTTGGCACTCAAGGAAAACTTGATAACAAGCTAATATCCAACTTGCTGAAGGACAGGCTCTGTCACAGGAATGAAAATGTGAATTACAGAGCCTACCTGTAGATTTTCTGCTGTGCTCTTGCTAGTATATGGGAAGAAAAGGCTATGGCACTGCAAATTATATTGGCACCTTCTCAGGAACTTAAGAGTCTGCATTTACCTTGGATAAAATGGGTAAAATAGCAATTGCCCTTTTCTCACATACAGAAACATACCCTGCCCAGAGCAGAGACTCCTGCCTTCAAACTCTGCCAAAATTCATTTTACCCAAATGAATGCTTTTTTTTTGGTTGCTGGAGAGCTGGATTTTATTAAAATTTGAAAGCTTAAATAGCAAACCCATGCATTGATCATATATTTCTGGGTACCTAGTTTTTAAAATTATATCTGCTCCATCTGCATTTAGATCATTCTCATAGACCTTAGGAAATACTTGCCTGCCCCTGGCACCCCAAAATTGCAGGCGAACGTCTTTAGGGTTTTGGATTAGCTTGGCTATGAGAGATAACCCAGTTCGGATGCTTTTCTGAAGTCGTCAAAACATCCTGGATCTGCCAAAATTTGCTTGAGAACTCTTGAAAACAGACTGTCTCATGAGCTTTCTAATGTTTCTGGCTCCCAGTCAGACTGGAAATGCCATGGAAACAACTCTTGTGGCAGTCCAGCTCCTGGCTGCTACCAGAGCCCAGCATTTGGGAGGTAAGGAAAAACAGCAAATTAATTGAAAATTAACTGTTTAAAGCTCAACAAAGCTCCAAGCATGGTTTTAGATAAATTCCAGTAGTTCTACATCTGTCAGACCCAATTTACCTCTGTTTTTTCATTTAGGAAGCGGTGCCCACAAGAAGTTATTCTTCAGAGCTGGATGTTCAAATGTGTTCAGTGTTTGCCTAAGTCTATTCGCTTTAAAGCTAGTGGGTAGAGTTTGGATTTCAGAGGGAGTTTAATATTTTGAAAATCGTGCTCTGACTACATTTTTGATCCAAGACGCTTCCACCTAGTGGTCTTGAAGCAACGTGTACAGATGATAATCAAGTTTTACTGCACAGCCTGTGAGATGGTCATGCTAGCAGTGTCTGCTCTTCAGAAATCAAGCAGTTACGACCACTCTAAACCTGTTAAGGATTTTGCCTCCTATTGGCATCAAAGGGAGAGGAAATCAAGGCATTGAGAATTCATGCTCTCAACAGTCAAAGCTCTTGATAATCTACAAGTTGAGCTGGAATTCATCAAGCTGTAGTTTTCTTTCTCAGAGCTTAAGAAATCAAGACACAAGTAAATCTAGATTGGGGAAGCTTAAAAAAATCTAGGTTTTCAAGGTAAAGTGGAGTGATGAGCAATCTATTTGATAAGTATTGATAAGATTCTTTAAATTAATGTGAATGTTGGTATGAGGAAGGCAGGATTTAAACAGGAAATTCATCTTTTCAGAGAACAGCAGCGAACGCTTTAGATGTGAGGTAGCACATAATTAGAAGCAAGACATTGCTTAATGTAGGATGTCCCAGGTACCTTGGCAGCAGGAGAGGAATCATGAGGTCATGCATCTCCCCTGACTTCAGTGGGATTGCTCTGGTTTGCAACAGCTGTGACCCTTTTAGACCAAAGATGCCTTTTTCTTCCAAGGAGAATGAAAATATTTTGCTTTTGGGCACTGTGACCTGCCAGAGAGTGCCTTATGCCTGGAGGATATTTTTGTAGGAACACTGGGAAGCTGGCGGTTATGCAAAGGAAACACTTTGTGTTGTGACTGATTCCAGTGGTGTTTGGGAAAGAGTTCGGTGCTGTAAATGAGGACCCTCACTGCAGCTCCACTGACTGCTTGACCCTCTGAGCAGGACTCCCGGATTAGACTCTGGGGTGGTATCGCCATGCAGCCCTGAACCACTTGCTTTGCTGAGGGCTTTTACCACATGGTACAACGTGACCCAAGTTGTAATTCTCCCTTTGTACTGATATGGTATAACATTTACAGTTCCAACCTGAACATTCAAAACTCTGCTGGTTCAGGGCATTATGTTGAAAGAAACTGTTTGTAGTAATGACAGAAAAGCTTTGAAAACTGTTAAAGGTTCAAGTGATTTAAACGGCTTAAATGTAACACTTGAGGCAAAAGATATTATATTATCTCACTTTCCTAAAGCATTTAAGTTTTCGGAATAACAGGTCAAACTGGGGCTGAACACCTTTTGTTTCGCTTTTTTTCCGCTACTTATCCCCGAGTATAAACTTGTATAATATTTGCTTGCTCATAGGATGTGTGGATTGGCTTAATTCAGAATTCAGGGTACCTTAGTGGAGGCCTTTGCTGTGCGCTGGATTTGTGTCTGTTGTTGTATTGCTCATGTTGCCTGTTTTCACGATATATAAGACCTGACTTTCAGCTAGGGTAACCTATGTAACTGAAAATTGCATTCCAAAGGTAATATTTACTATGTAATTTTAACATGTTGTTTTCTTTTCTTTGGGGTCATCTTTCCCAGAAAGGTTAGATTTATCTTCAAAATGCTAATTCATTTTCTCAATTGAATAAAAACTCTTGGAAATATTTATATGTAAATTTCAATGGGAAAGGTCATGAAAGTTTGTCAAAATATGTAGCTCCCCACTTAGCTTGCATTTCTTCTTCTTCTTTTATTTTTCTTTTTACCCAGATAAATATCATGTAGAGGGAGAAAGAAGAGAAATGAAGCATTCATGGTATGATAGTACAGATCATTAATTTATGATGTGATGTTATTCTACATTTTGGAACTGGTTTTGTTGTTCTCTTGTAGCAGTACATTTCAGTCTTCGAAAATAAAATGTGCTGTACCAGGCAAAATTCTGCTTGGCAGAATCATAGGCATATTCTGTCTCGTACACTTGTGCCCATGTGCTATTGGAGAACTAAAAAATTCTTCAAATATAACAGTTGAGGATAATTCAGGAATTGCAGTAAACAAAGAAATTAGTTTTAATTGGAGTGATTCTGAGGTGTCCAAGCTGTATGATGATGCATCTTGTATGCTAGAAAGATTGGGATGACTTTTTGCCATCCAAAACATTAGAACTGTAACGTACAATCACTGCTTTATTTTTTTTTTTTTCTATAATTTGTGCTGTCACTGGTGAATCACATAATGATCTCCCGACTCCTGAGCATGTGTGCAGTGCTGAGGAATAAGTGAGACTCACTCTCTGGGACTGATTTATCTTCTGAGCCCCGAGGACATGAAAAGCTAAATTACAGCCAGAGTGCTTAGCACCTTCAGGGACCAAGTCCTTCATCCCAGGGACACCTACAGCACAGAACTGCAAGCGTGCTGTGACTGTCTTGTGGAGGTTTATTGTTGAGGCTTTTTTGTTTGCCTGTTTTGTTTGTGGGGTTTTTTGGGGTTTTTGTTTTTGTTTTTTTTTTTTGTTTTTTTTTTTGCAAGACCTTCAATGTCCTCAAAATGTCTTGCTTTGAAGCTTTTCCAATACTTTCAGGATCTCTCCTGCAGTTTTGCAGGAAGGTGATTAGTTACAGAAACTGGAAAGGGCATTGGAGATTTATTCAGGCATAGATTCAAGAAGTGCAAATGTCAAAAAAAAAAAAAGTTTAAGAAAGTAAATGTAAGAACTATCCTAAAGACAGCAGCCATGGTAACAAGTTTACAGTGCTACATATTCTTAAAGCACCATCCTGTGTGGTAGCATCTCCTGAAATTTGATATGGTTCCATAAGCTGCTTTTAGCTGTGTTGAGGACGGAACCTATAATGCAAAATGTATTCAGGGAAATGTCTTGTTCTAGTGCTTGTGATGGTGGATGACTGAGAAGGAATATAATTCGATTTAGTTCTTGCAGCCAAGTATTTGGGAGATTTGCTTGAAAGTGAATGGACAGAATAAAAAAGTAACAGGTCCATTATGGAAGCTCCCGTGGTCCAGGTAGTCCTCAACAGAAGCATAGGATTGTTCAACATTGCTAAGCACTTTGGAAGAGAATGTTACTTTGAGATATTTGAGAGTGACTGTGAGAGCAAGGTCTTTGCTGTTAAGTCTTAACTGAAACTTTTATATTGATATATTGATCCTCACAGGGCACAGGTCACGTTCTCAACTAAATGCGTAGGGTACACAGGGAAGAAAATATGCTGTTTAGTCTGTAATTTTTTCATTTAACTAGAATCCTTTTCTTCTTTATAATGTATTTCATTATTTTACAGACATATTGACTAGTTAATTGTTGGCAAACTCTGTGTGTGCTGTGTGGGTGAGTGTTTCTGGAAAGAGAGATGTGGTTCAAACATTAAATTCCAAAGCAATTTTCACAGGAGGAAGGCAAATATGCTATAAGGAGACTAACTCGCTGCTGCAGTAAACAGACTCAGCTAAATTAGCTACTGAGGATGTATGGAAGCTAAACTACTAACAAACATGTTTCTTATAGCAAATACTGTGCAAAGTTGTTTTGTGCATTTAGGAGATGAGAAAGATGGAGTCTTAGTGGTCATAGCCCATGAAACCTGTTTTAATGGTTTGTTCTTAAGTGTGAGCTGGTGGTGCCTCTCTCTACCTCTTTCCTCTGACAAGGACCACAAGCTTCATCCCTTACAAGGTTTCACATGATCTAACTCACCCCAAGGTCAGATTATCTATCTTAAACCTGGTAATCTGGGCAACATCTGGAACTGTAAGATCAATAAATTTCTTCAATGTATCTCCAAGAACTGGCCTTCCTACTTCTAATTCCCATTTTCGCATTCTACAATTCCACACTTCTTTTCCCCTAGTGTTCTTCTGGACTAGTTTTCCATATTTCAACTGTGAAGCACTGCTGTTTTTCTCTTCTAAACTCACACTTGCTCCCTCTTCCATCTCCTATTAAGTGTAAAATAAGGGTTTCTTTAAAATAATTTCCAGATCCTTCTAAATAGTCTCAGCTTCTATTGTGTTTGCTATGGAGCTGTGTACTAGGAACAGAAAGAGTTGGATGCCCTTTGGGAAAAGAACAGGTCATCATCTTTACTCTGTGCTCAGGCAAAGCCTCATGCCCTCGCAGCCCTCGTCCTCCCTGCATTGCCTGGGAGCGGTGCTTAAGGCACATGCTAGATAGGAGGAATGAGAGCTAGATGAGAGCTGCTGTTGGTTTCAAGCATCTGTAAATAAAGCTGGTTCGGTCTTCATTTAAAAATTATTTGAGAGGGAATAAATATTTACTGTTCTCCTTTAATGCTGAGCACAAACTGTCAACAGTAAAAACTGCATTGCAAGTCCCTTTAACCTTCATATCAAAGGAAATAAACTTTGAAATGTTTACTTGCTTTTCAATCCATATGTAAGAACTAAGGGAGACGTTGCAGTTTGTCTTCCGTATCTACCTTTTAAAATTTGGCCTAGTCTGTCGAGCTGGCTAATCAGCACCTTGAGTTAAATTGAAGTTTTTGACAGAAGATAACTTATAGATGGCAGACAAAGCTCTAGAAGCTGCCGTGTGCTATCAATCAACCTGCCTAACGTTGAGGATGAAGCAGCCTATTCACAAAGCAAAGATGGCAGGGACAGACAAATGAGCCCACCATTCAAATGTAGGACACTCGATGATGCATTTTCAGCCATAGTGGGATGGACACAAGTTCAAATCAATGATACAGGATGTATATAAGGTTCATCTGCAGCAGATGTGCCATAACCTGTTAGAATTTTAACCATGTTTGTAGTATAGTTATCGGTACAGTGCTTACGACTTTATTGGATTAAAGCTTCAGTGATCCCAGATGCACCTGAATATTGGGTAAAATATGTAGTTACAGAACAAGTGGGAAGGAGAGTGTCAAAGAAATACATTGAATGGGATATGTTGGTTAAAAGTTTCATTTTCAGTACAAACTAACATTTTTTTCCAATGAAAAATTGATCCTTGAGGAAAAAAAAAATCCAGATTGTTTTGCCTCTTGTTAGTCGTACCACTATTCACAGCTGTATGGCATGACAATTTGGATAGCAAATCAGGAGGTAGATATTTTCCTATATCAATTTGACAGGGAAGTTTAAGAAATGTCCCTTGCTTCTATTTGCCATGCTCTGCTGCATGGTGGCTGAAGTCTCCTGCAGTTTCACCTGATCATTCATTATTCTGGCATTTCCTTCCTCTGCAATTTATTCTACCTTCCACCATTTGGGCTTAGACATTTACTTCTTCAGCATTTGGAGCTACGGAGACAGGTAAGAACCTGAGGTCTTTTGCTTGCTTGTTTATTTCTTTCAAGGTGCCAGAGGCAGGTAGAATTTTTAATCATTTTCTCAATCTTTGTCAAAATGGACTGAAATACTTGAAGTCTACATATGAGTTCCTGGCATCTGAAATTTCACCCAAGAAAGAATTGGGAGCATAGTGATGGCACTAAACTTGTCTGGGTAAAGAGATGGATCACTAATATCTCTAAGATGCGGTGGTGACTGCTTTTAGGCTAAAATTAGAAGTAAATTTTCTACTGTGGCGTTATTGTGCATTTGATATGATCGTTGTCTGGCTGTACTTACATGAATACAATCTTTCCTACTGCAAGGACTGAGCAGGTAAGAAAACTGACTTTAGAGAGCAAGAGGTATAGACCTAGGGTTCAAATAAGTACTCTGGAGCAACCATGATTGCCATAGTCACAAAGCAAAACTCCTGACAAGTTTCTGCTATTAGTCATGCTTCATTTTATTTCATTAAATAGATCTATAGTGATCACACCATTGGATCTGGTCAGAGACACCGCTGCTTAAAATCTGCTGCTCCTCAAATTCTGCTCCTAAAAGGGGCAGGAAAGACATTAGGAAACTAATCTTGTAACTGTTATTTTGTGAGATTAAAAGCAAAGAGCAAGAGTCAAGGCCAGAGGGATGCTTAGAATGGCTAATGCAATTTATAACTTGTTCGCTCTGCTTTGCTGTCTTACTAATTTGTTTTAAGATGTTTCCTGATCCTGTCATCTAGATTTAGCATACAGTTCACCTTTCAGACAAAAAGGAATTTTCCACTGCTGCCAGAGCAATGGGAGAGCAGATGGCTGAGAGCTGGGGAAGGCGGCTGCTCCGCGGTGCAGCAGGAGCAAGAGTAGCGTGCGACGCTGTCCCTAGAGCCAGGATCCCCTCTGGATTAGGGGGGGAAGGCGAGGCTTCCTGGATTTCTAATTCTTTAATGCTTAACAAATATTTTGAATTGCCTAGGAAGGGCACCAGCAATGCCATTAAGATGAAGATAAGTGTAGCTGCTGAATGTTAATCTTGTGAATTCTCTGATCCTAAGAGAGGGAAAAAAACAATCATTGTGGAACCAAGATGAAACTTTAGTTGGGGCTCAGTGCAGAAGCTCAAAAATGAAGCACACATGTGAGAGTACCACCTGGTCTCCTGCATGGATGGAAAGGTCTGAAGCAACTTTTCTTCCAAACAATGCATAGAATGTGCTACATGAGGATACCATGATTTTACTGTAATTTAACACTTACACTCCCTTGAATATCCTGAGTCATGCAGTGTGTGCGGCAATGGCAGTGGATAATGTGTTATGAAGTGCTTTAGAGATAACAAGATAGACAAGGATTTATTAGCAGATAGATTTTGTATCCCTCTGGCATCAGTTTGTGTTTCTGTAGTAAGTGATGAGATTTCTTGGCTGTGTCATGTCCTTCTGTGTCTCATCCCCTCTTTATACTCCTTCCCCTCCAGGACTAGACAGATGTGTCAGTTCAGAATCCAAACTGAAATAGTGGGTCCAAGAGGAGAATTAAAATGGGAAGGCTACTTGATTTTGGTACACAGAAATAATTTAAGTTCTTCTCTTGTTGCTGCTTATCCTACTCTACTCTATTACCCCAAGCCAGTCAAATGCCTTGATTTTCAGCTCTGATGTGTATTTTGGAACAAACCTTTGTTTACATGTATTTTTGATGTCTGAGATTCTTGGTTTTGTTCCACAGTGGAACAGGGAAATGCTGTGATATTGAAATTACTTTTAAAATAGAAATACACACCTCCACTACCATGACCACCTGGGTCCTCCTCAGTAGAGTGAGACCTCTATCTCACTTCTGCAAATTGACTTCATTAGTCGATAGCTGTTCCCAAGAGCCAGTATTGAAAACATTTCACTGGGTATTAGCTTACACGTCCTAGATGTGAGTTTTGCACGCAAAAACCTGATAATCCCTTCTTTTTCCTGATGGAACTTCAGCATTTCCTCTTTCTCTTATTTTTATTCAGCAGCAATGTGGAGGAGCTGAACGATCTGGCCTTAAGGGCTCTGCTGAAGGCTCCAGCTATGTAGTTCAGTAATACTGCTTTATATTGTATAATGAGCTGTACTTTTGAAAGAACGAACACATTTCAAACACAATTCAGATAACTTTTTTTCTTTTCTTATAAGTGAAACCATTCCCTTTGTATTTGCAATTTTGATCTTAAAACAGGAATAATAACTTCAATGGGAACAACAAAAATGGTGCTTTACTCTGAACTACAGGAAATAAAAAGTTATAAGCATGAAATGAGAGCTGTCTAGCTGGTCTCTCAGCCAGAATAAATTCTAGAGCTGAAAGAAAATGATTGAATTACAACTTATATTACAACTTCCTCAGGCTTTATTCACATGATTAAAACCAAAACAGTCATCTTAAATAATACGTTATCCCAACAAACAGCAAGGGTTCATGTTGAGAAAAGGGCAAGTTGCCAATGAAGACATTACAGTACATATTAGAAATCACAGGGTTTGTTTGGCTTCTTATTCTAAGCTTATGCTTGTTTGCATTAGTCAAATGTTTCTTCGGTATCATCTGAAGGATCTCTTTGAAGCATTATACATGATGTAAATAATTCAACAGAGTTTTGTTCTAAAAACTGTGGTTATGGAGGGGTATATTACAAAAACTATACCACTTCCACCAGCTTGCACATCCCCCCTCTGAGATTAGTTCACATCCCTGCCTAAAACTCTTGTTTGCCTATGCATAAAGAATTAAACTTACTTTACATAGTTAGATGTACCATGGTCAGCTTAATTTTGTAATTGAATTTTCTCAAATGCATTTTATGTGCTTATTAACCCCATGAAAATTAATGAGACTTAACAACAGAATAAGCCAAACAGATTAATAACTTTGTGCTTGCAATGGTCTGTGACAGCTAGTTTGGACCTGCACTAAAAGCAAAAGAGCTGATATTTTCCTTTATTGCAGTGTGCAGGGAAGCAGAGGTGCAGCATCAGGATTTGCTATTTGGATGCCATAAAACAGAGATAAAAGCTAGGTCTTTGTAGAAAATACTTTGGGTCATAAGATACTGGTTTAATAATATTAGGCATAGCACATTTATATGTATATTTATTTTTTGAAATATTTTCTCTAATCTCTGAAAGTAAATATGAACTTAACAGTTATCCACATAGGAAAGCAGAGCATTCAGCTGCGTCAAACGATAAAGCAATATAGTTGATCTGTGTGATAATTAAAGATGGGAATCAGTGGTTTATATCTTCAACAGAAGTCCATGGGGAGATACAGAAGCCATCTGCATCCTAAACATTTTATACAGCTCTACACATCAGCTGTTTATTCCAAGCTTTTCCTTGATCCCATGTGTGTTGTTATTATTGATCAGAAAACTCAGCTCAGGAAGTATTGGATGTCTCACTTTCTTTAAAATCAGTCTGGAAACTTTCCCAGGAATGCATCTGCTCCTTTAATTTGCTACAGAGATGAAGAATTTGTGAAGAAAATTAAAGCCGGAACAAACTTTAAACATTGTAAATCTTATACTATTTCATAGGAAAAAAATGTGTAAAATAAGTGGAAAACTTATTTATTTTACTTTCAAAGCTGAACTTTATCTGGTGATATGTAAAGGGGACAAGTTTGTGTTGCAGAGACAATTCCTTGTTTGTGATTGGTATGTGATAGAAGCGATCTTCGATGGCTGTTATTTGGAAGGTTACTAATTATGTTAAATGGGAAATCACTTGCCTGCCTGAAGGGAGGTTTCCTCACTTTTTCTTTTGTATTTTACATTCTATTCTATGACTTGTGTCCATCCAGAGGCCAACTTCCTGAACTTTGAGCAACTTGTACTTCTACTTGGTTTAGTAGGCATGTTGGTATGATTGGTATAGTAGCTATGTTGATGGTTGGACTTGATGATCTTAGAGGTCTTTTCCAACCTTAACAGTTCTGTGATACAGCCAGGGGAGTCAGTAGCAGCCCAAGAAACTGTAATATAATGCAAATATTGTATGATTTAGTACTGGAGAAAAATTTTACTTACCTGGGACTTCCTTAAACACCTTTCTCCCCTGTTCCCTTTGTCCCATCATCTTCAATATGGTTTTTTTGCCATGACCTATATTTGTTTGACATTTGTTTGAGGAGAGTTCTAACCTAAACAGGTTCCTCCAATCTGACCTCTATGGGTCTAACTCACCTTAGGTTCCAAGTTAATCATCCCATCTTCTCCTGAGTTTTTGCAGCACAGCGCAAGAACGACCTAAATTAGCTTTGCTTTTAGTCCCAATTCAGAGCCTGCTTGCCTGTTCCTGCACTGCTGCCATCCATCGTAATCTTCAGAAGTACCTAATGGCCCTGACAACCTTTATTACTTGGTGGCAGGGTGCAGCTCTGTGACTGATGCAATAAGCTTGAACCAGCTGACTTGAGCAGTAAATCTAGCTGTGGTGTGGACTGCAAACTTTCCACAAGAAGTAGGGGAAATGATCCAGTGGGAGCCTGTGCCTGGTTTTATAGGCCCAATGCCAAAGCGTCATTGGAACTTGTGTTGCTCACCTTGTCAGGAGTGACCTGCTTCAGGCTGTGGATGGAGTTAGCGATCGGAACATCACCAGAAATTTATATATCTTGGTGTCATTGCCTTGCTCTGACAAGGTCTTCTCTTAGTAGCACATACAAGAACACTTGCTGAAATTCTGTCTGTTCCCACGAGGGACACATTTTTGTTTCCCCCCTCCTTATGCTTTGCTTTCGTTGTCTCAAAATTTTCAACTAATTTCTTCTTTCTGTTCCCTATAACTGGCTTGCTGCTGATCACCTGTAAATCACTAGTGTCAAAAACTGATTTTCTCTGGGTTTGTTTTTCAGGCTACCTTATCAGGAGCAGCTTTGAATGAACAGCAATGTATTTGCTTTCAGTAGGAAATACATGAACTATATAATGCAGGTTGGCCTTAGGGGGCTTATTCGCATGACACCAGAATTATTGGAAATAAATCCTAGAACCTGGCAGCTTATTTCTTACCCCTGACAATGCCCAGTACAGAGTGAGTGGAACTTTTGCTATTTTATTTCATTTTTTTTCTTTAACATCAACTAGAATATACTCGAAAAAGATCTCGACAAATGTTAAGATGTTTTATTGGATTTAAAACAGAAAAAAATTGGTTTTATGTTCTTTCTCCTTGTTTTCCCTCCATCCCAGAAAGAGAGCCCCTAAAACTTTATGCTCAAAATGATCACAAGGCTGAGTTGCAAGTACATAGCATGATCTGGAGTAATTGCCCCAGGAAAGCGACAATTAGTAAATGCAGCCACTGTTGTTGAATTTAATGAAATCTTGAAGGAAAATCAGTGTGAGCATGCCACCATTTTTTTTCCTGCAAACTATATATTCTCATAGTATTATGTGGCTATTTGAGATAGGAAAATTTAATCCCTTTTTCATTATGTAGTCTGCGAGTGGTGAAGGGAATTGCATTGCAAGTCATTAAGTGGCATGCCTAGTTACAAGCCTATAAGCAAGCTCCAGAATATTAAAGCAGTTCTATGCATTTCCCACCTCAGTGAACCCAAGAATCAGTTCACGTGGAACATGGTTAGCATTGTTAGACAGCACAGATTCATTAAATCTCAGCTTCCTCAGAAAATTTTGGGGCTACATTATGGTGGGTCAGGGAAGAAAGAATTTCTCTGGAACGGTTTTTGTGAGTGGACTAAATCCTTCTTCATAGCAGACGATAGCTGGGACGGTGTTACTGCGCCCATGCAAAGTCTATAGGAGCTACAACTCATTAAATGGTGTTTTCAGGAACCAAGTGCTGTAATCACGAGTGTTCTCCATTACCTTTCCCTACCTTCCCATGCAAATATGTCATGTAATTTGAATTTTTTTGGGGATTGGACAATAAGAGTAAAGGGGAGGTAGGAACTCAACATTGCAGTGTTATTTACTTACTTTAGAAACTGTATTTTCAGCCTGACATGTTTTCATGTGAATTTTAGTTTACTTTATTTTCTTTCAGCTATAATTGTGGTTTATTGTAAGTGCTACCTTTTCTGTTCTTTGTTCTGTGCAAGTACTTTCTCTGGGAGCAGGTCTTTCCTTGCATCTGCTACCACAGCTGGTGCTGCAAATGAAAAGTAGACCAAAAGTGTCTGCTTTCTTGTTTTTACCACATAGAGTGAGGGTGCACAGAAATGCTTTTATTCAAATTGTCGCTTTCAGAGTTTGGAGTTTTTTTTCCCCCTTGCCTTGGAGTGTTACTTCCATTTTCACTTTTCTGCTTGAGTGAGAAGATAACTGGTGTGAAGGTGAGCAGTAGTGAAACTGGGGGTGATATGTTGGAAAAATAAGTATTTCTTTGCCCATGTTACTGAAGAGAGAACTTTCAAACACAATATTACTGTAGAAAACAAACATGAACACCAGGAAATATATAAATCAATCGCCTGAATCCTTGGTCTTGCTGATGGTTTGATATTGATGGTTCTTCTACCTTTAATTAACAGGCATTCGTCCTACTAAAATTTACTTATGTTTAAGTATGGTTCATGGAGTGGGGCTGTGTGTACAGATTTCACAGACAACGAATTTGAAAAGAGTGAGGGCTGGCTCTAAACACAACTTTCTTGCTGCAGAGTAACTTAAAGTCAGAGGACTCTTAACAAATTATCTGACAATGAAGATCTTGAACATAAAATCACAACTGAAAAATCTGAGGGGGTGGAGGGGAGAGGAAAATACTGATATGATTTTTTTTTTTTTTTACTTAACAGCTCTAAAACTAAAACCTCCTTTCTGTTTGTTCTGGTTTTATATGGGGCCAAGAGACATCATGTTCTGGTGTTGAAACATGGAATACAGAGGCTATTCCTTTTTCTGGGGAACCACGTAGCTGACAGATAGACAAGGACGACACATTCTCGCTTGGTTTGCAGACACTTGGCCTGGCTTTGTCTGGCCCCTCTGGCATTTAGTTCATCTTTTCTTTGGTACAATCCTTGTTTTCATCTGTAATTATTCTGATCTTTTCTCTAGTTAGGAGAAAAGCGACGTAGACAGTTCCTGACTTGTCTTATGTCCTATGATATCCAGAATGTAAAGAAGCTCTTCAAACTCCATCTCTTCCCATTTTAAAGGTTCAACTTGCATTTTTTCCCTGTGAATTGTTATATAAGGAATAACCATTGGAAGATCCCCAAAAATAACATTGAACTTGCCCATCGTCTTCTGCTTCAGGAACCTCATTTTCCAAGACAATATTTTCACTTCTTTCCTTTCTCTTTCTTCCTATATCTCTTAGTGGGAAGTGGACACCTGGATTTAAATAGCTGATTCATAAACTTTTCTTTATCCTTAACAAATGAATGCCGCCGTCATGTCATAATGAATCACCACCACAGAAATGAAAATCATAAGGAGAGCCAGCTTGGATGCTAACTTGCTTTCTGGGGCCTATGGGAATACCTAAGAAAAGAAGAAATTGGGCTCTTTTTTTTTTTTTTGTTCAGCACAGGCATTCAAAGCCTGCCTTGTATCAGCCTGCTAGGAGCAAGCCCTAGGCTGTGTGTTTGCCGTGCATCCTGTATGGACCGGAGGCTTTCTCTGGCGTATGCAGTGCATCAACTCTGATGCTGACGTCAGCCATCCTGCCTGGGTGAGGTCCAGGTGTAGATACCCTGTATTTAAGGAGTTTCAGCTCCTTCAGGTAGCAGAACCTCTTGATGCATGGTGAGGGAAGGGCTTTGCCTCTGGAGACTCTCTCCCTCTCCGTTGCTGCTGCAACTACGACCCCTTCCCACAGAAGAGTAAATCAAGATAGAAAAATAAGCAGAAAGGTACAAACTCCTCCTAATGGCTGGCTCTGGGAGCAGTGTCCAGGCAATTTACCAGACTTTCACTCCTGCTGCTTGGATAATCCCTGTGTGGATTATGGTTTACTTCATGCCTTCTGGAAAAAACCACACCATGGGCATGACTAGTGCCTCTCCTCATTTCAATCTAAAATATGTCATGAGGTGGTAAGAAAAACATTTATTTATTCTTTAGTTTCTTAGATGATGATCCCTCTTACATTTTTAGTCTCACTACCTCTATTCTGAAAGATTATTTAGACCTATTCTCTTATGATTTTAGAAATAAACTCTGCATACACTAAGTTAGATAAATACTACACAAAGTAGGACAGCCTTAATTAAACAATTGAATGTTTGTCTAGTCAGACTAATTAACATTTGAACCTGTGATCCTCTGTAACAATGAAACGATAGCACAAACAAATATTGTGAGGCATTTTAAAATTAAATGAAATCTTCCTTTGATTACATTTAAGATAATGCATTTTAGAAGTATTCCTTTAGGAGATCTTTCTCACTAGTGACAAGGCTGATCAATTTGCTTTGTCTTCCCCTGCAGAAGTAATCTTTGAGTCTCCTTGAGTCATCGTTTGATCAAAGTGCATTTGCAACTAGGTGACTTGAGCAGCCTGAGTTGTTGTCTTAATATAAGGGTCCTAAGGGAAAGGAAAATGAGAGAGAATGTGCTTATGCATAGGGTGATAAATTGGTCTGAGTATGTGGATAATTACATACAGGTAGGAAAAAGCAAAAGGTTTTGGAAAAAAGCCCCTTTTTCTTAAAAGGCTTGAAAAGAGCCATTCAAGTAGTTATTTTTCCAAGAAAACTAAATAATGACTAGTAATTATTGCTACCCAGAGATGTTTGCAGTGGGAAATTAATTCCTGGATAACAAATGCAGTACACAGAAATCCACAGCTCTTATTTATTCTACAAGTTGTAGTTTCTTTGTAAAATTTCCTTCGAAGGAAGAAACTACAAGAATTGCTGCCAGTGCTGCTCTGATGAGCTATGGAGGCATGGTTGGTCTGTACTTTAGTACGGACACTTGATCCATCAGGGGAAGCTCTGCAGTTCTCTGGGAAGACTTGATCACAGAAGCAATAGCATTGCTGTCCTCATCTTTAGGGGAAGGTAATACTTCAGTTGTGGATGGTAAGACTTCATTTAGCAAAATCTTGGCTGTGCTGAAATAGGACTTCAGCTTCCAGCCCAAACAAGTGGGAATGAGTTTGCATTTATACTGTTGTAGGCAGTCCCTTCTCAAAACCCGTATTGATGGATATTGGGATATAAACTCTCCTAAAAAGCCCCTCATCTGTGTAACAACAGTGTTGAAACAAGCAGGAAAAATTTTATAGAAAAGCACAAAGAATGAATTACTGAAGAGTAAACAGGACGCCTACATGATGGTATCTTTGAATTCAGAATGCAGTCTAAAAATATTGAGGTTATCCAAAAAGCAGGATGGGATTTCCCATAGCCGCAAATCTTGATTGAAGTCTAAGAAAAAGTAACCAACAAACACAGAAAACCCAGAAGTCAAACAACATAACTAGCTTCCTTTAAAACCCTGTTACTGTTATTCAAGGCTAAGTGGCCTCAGACCTCTTGCTCTCAAGTAACTTTGAGTATTTTTTTGTGCCAACTCTTAGTCACTGTTCTAGACTGAAAGAGGGCAGAAGTGCTGGAACCCATAGTGTCCTGTAATATTTGGTAAGCTTCATTTTTCTGTGAATGTTTCTTAATTTTTCAGTTCTCCTTTCTTGCTTCCCATTCTTTTGGGTTTATTACTTGTGATTCAAAAAAATATGGCAGAGATTTTTAGATTAACCAGAACCTGAGAATTTGTATAAATGTTATGAAGTCAAATGTATGTTAAGGTTCATATTTATTCCATTCACTATAATTAAAACCACTAAAGCCCTACTAGCCTTTGTTTAAGAACTTTAGCTGTGGGGCTACCTGTTGCCTTCATGGTGCAACTTAGATGGAGCCAATTTTCCTTTCCCTTTCCTGCTTAATTTATTGGATTCATAGCTTCAACAGTTGTTAGAACTTAATGATTCCAAATGACTTGTCAGCTTCTTGTAATTCAAATATCCAGTTTGTGAAAGTGACTTTCATCGGTCTTATATTTCAAAATACTCTTGGGTATGCTTAGAAGGGGAAAGGTGGAACAACTTCATTTATAATGAGAGTTTAGTTTCTAAAGGATCATTTTTAAAAAAATAAATAAAAACATAGGGTATTCCATTTGAGCTGCAGTTTAATAATGCATGTGAAGAGCAAACAAGAATTGTTTATTGATTTAGTGCCAACATACTAATTGACAAGACAAGGCATTATTTTACTCAGTGAGTTGAGTTATTTTACATGACTGGCACGTTAAGAAGTTAAACTGATACTGGTAATGAAAAAGACAAGCTTTTTCATTTTAAACCTTTCAGCTCTTACTGGTTTGAAAGCTTAGTCTACCTTGTCAGACTTTGTTGACCAACTGAAACCTTAACATCCAAAAACTATCCAGAAACACCTTTTGGTTTCTTCTGAAGTCTTTCCTTCCTGGACTTCCTCAGAAATTAGGTTATTTGAGCAGAAACTCAGCTCAGACATCTTTTCTTTTCTAGTAAGTAAACAACAGTGCCTTTTTCCAATTAAAAGAAAAGTGCCGTGATTAAAAACCTGCAAATCAAAGAGCAATTTCCTGAAGAATGGGATGTCTGCAAATGTGCTGCAGTGGTTTTAAATATAGTGGTCGTGCAGAGCAGCTGTTTGGTTTCTGCAGGTCTGCATTTCCTTACTTAGACGTTTGACTATTCTTAACTTCAATTACACTTATGCAAGATGCTCATTGTAACAGCACATATATAATATATATAGCATGCGTGCATTAATGTATATGTATGTGTAGGCATATATTCTGGCTTCTTTAAAGGAGTCTAATATATCCATGTTGTTTATGTAATTCCAGTGTTAGCTGAGAGGACAGGAATTTGCTGTCTTCTACCAAACCATGTTCCCCACTGTCCTCAGTTCCCTAGCATGAGACCACAGTCCTGGAATCCAAAGCCGGTGATGTCTCCCCTGTCAGGTGAACTAATAAAGGAATCAAAATCTCTTAACAGCTCTTTTCAGAAAGAAAATAATCTAGTCATCCCAATTACTGACATTAAATAACACAAATGTCAGCGTCAATCTGCTGCAAAAAAATAATTGAAAACATTTTAGGGAAATGAAAGGCAGATTGGTCTGGTATGAGCTGTAAGATTACTGCAAAGCACAAAGGGCTTTCCAGCAATAATGCATATTGAACAGAACATCGGAACAAAATTCGAAATGCAAAATGAAAGCCTTTAACAACACTCTATAGCTTCATTTTGAATTTACAGACAGTTTGGGGGATGGAAGTTTAGTATTAAGACTGTAGCTTGACATATACCAAGGATTTGAACTCCAAAGCTTGAAGTTCTCATAAATCTTCTATTAAGCTGTTTGACAAGTTCTAGAAATTCAGGGAATTGATTCTACAGTTATTTATGTGCTACCTGATGGTAGCTAATAAGTGTCCCACTTCCTTAGTGGTATATGAAAATGTAAATTGTTTTGAGACGTCTCTGATTTACACATCAGATTTACCGATGTGTATTTCACTTTTGCACTTTTTTGCTAAATGAACATAAAAGCCTGGAGGGAGAGAAAAACCCTGTGAAATCCTACACAGATATGCTTTCTGGATGCAATCCTGCCTAATTATTGAAGCTCTCCAATATTGTTCAATATAACACCCAAGAGCCGCAAGGCTAGAAGTTGTATGTTGCAGACATGAGAGCAATTAACAGGCTGCCCAGGGAGGTGGTTGATTCACCTTCCCTGGAGGTGTTCAAGGCACGGGTGGATGAGATGCTGAGGGACATGGTTTAGTGTTTGATAGGAATGGTTGGACTCGATGATCTGGTGCGTCTCTTCCAACCTGGTTATTCTGTGAAATTTATCTCCCTTATGCTATGAGATATTTAAACAAATAGCAAACTTTAAGCATTTGAGCAATCCTGTTTAAATCCTGATGCCTTGGTAACTAAGGAAAAGCTTTTCATTTAAAGTGAAAAATGTGAGGGTTTTAAAAAGTACATATTTTTCTTTATGTGTTGTGGCTCGTTAATTCATCTCCTTACATGCAGAATACAACATAGATGACATTTTGATTATCAGATACTGCCTTGTGACAAGTAATTGCAAATTCTCCCATGAATTCCTTACTCTGTGGTGCAGAAAATCTGCAGGAGCTGAGACTGAAGAGGAATTGTAGAAACTGTTCAACCACAGTTAACACTGCAGTGCAGCATTGGAATAATCACAATAAAGGGATATATTGAATATTCCTATAGGAAAACATCTTTAGAAAGGGCTTATTCTTCATAACTTACTGCATCTCGTGTTTTTTGCCTCTTCTGCACAGGGCATGATTTCACTATTGCAACCTAGATATAAGGAACACAGACACTTTTTCTAGGCTAATTCACTGGGTTTCATCATTTATAGTGAAATTTTCCAAGTTACTAATAGGATTTTCCCAATGGGATTTAGTCATGTAGTTCCTAAAATTACAAAGAAAATCCCCAAAGTTGCTGGATGACTTTCAAAATCACAGGCTTGATGCTCTAACATCAATAATGATTTCATTCAATTGGGAACAGCAGTTCCCCAGACAGCATATATTTTCTTGGAAAAAAAGCAAATTGGGTTTACTTTCCCCTGTGGGCTAAATTCTAGAAGGTAGGTTTGTTTCATGAGGTATTACATGAGGCGTTGCAAAAGTTTGAGTGTAGTAAGCAGTAACCTGGAGAAACTGGACAGGCTGGTGGGTTTTGGTCTTGGAATGTATTCCTAAAGCAGTACAGATGCATAACTCAAGAAGCAGTTGTATACTGTTAAGGTGACAACATGTTTGCAATATTTGTTTCTAGGGTTTTACTTCCTCCTGATTTTTAGACGTAGGAGTTTCAGGTGGTCAGTTATGCATTCCCTGTGTGCAATAATCCTCTGCAAACAGAATTTATCATGGGAAGACTTTAAATCTAGTCAATACGACTAGCAACCAATAACTTGTTTCAGAAGCTGAAACCAGTCACTCCAGGATTTCCTTACTGCTGCATGAGGAGGTTAATGCAGTTTATAGAAACTCTAAATGTTTTATTATATTCTTGCCTTGAGGAGAAGTGGATTTTATGTATAGTAAGACATAATTATAATGGGCTAGTATGTTTCCGACATTGTATCATAGCTTTATTGGATAAACTAGAGTAGATTTTTTTCAGGAAAACCAAATTCAAGGGAAATAAATATGGGATCTATAGGCCTTGAGTAAGAGTGTGGGAACTAAGCACAGGTTGGTCTCTTTTGAACCTACCTGGTGTTAGAACAACTGATGTGAAAACTGATGGTGTTTCTATGTTCATTCCTTTCTTTGTGGCTTGCTAAATATCTTGGTCTTGGTAGTTTTACATGTTAGCATAGAATTCCAGAGGGGTTATTTTTTTTTAAGGCTAGACCTTTCCCTCCAGCTGTCCATTGCTGCTCGGTGTATCTGGACTGTGAACGTGGCTTGACTCCTTCAAGAGCTCAGGAGAGACATTTCAGACCTTAAGGGCTTTGCTGGAATGGATCTGGAGGGAATGAAAGCTGTGGCAGCAAACCTTAACCAAACAACTAAAGGAGACTTTTCCTTCAACAAGCTCTATTTGTCCAATAAAAGACCAATTTAGCAAAACTTGCTTGTTACCTAAATTTAGATGAGGAGAGACATTGCTTTCCAGCATTGTGGAAATAATATAACTGGATATATTCCCTCACCAGAATGTCATATATTCTCTCATTCTGCAATTAATCTTGGAAAAAGAGCAAACAATGACATAAAATTAATCAACCACTGTCACAAAAAGATTGTGATGGAAAGATGAACCCAGCTAAAATTAATTTTTTGAGCGACAGCTGGAAGCTAAAACAAGTAGAAAACACGGTGCAAATTGTACCTAGCTTCAAAAAAAGGGATTTTAATGAGAAATGCAATGGCACCGCAATACTAATCAGCTGTTATAGCACTATCCACCTTGGACCACTGAGTGAATATCTTCCCTGCTCCTGCATTTTCCTCTCTTGTGCAACACACTGGAGGGAAGCAAACACTACACTGCATAAGTCACCCAGCAGAAGTCGCAGTGCTGATGCATTTGCGGGAGCAGATGTGGGGATTTGTGCTCACGTGCAAATGACTGAAGCAATGTCCTTTGGCAAAGGCTATGTGATTACTGAAAATAGAAAGTGACTGAACTTCCCGTGTATGCTCTGTACCTTACTAGACATAAGATAAACAGAAAGCATCCTGTGAGCTACCTTTCTGTCTATCACACACTGACAGCTGTCAGGTCAGGAGAGAAACCCTGGGATCTTCACGCGGGCGTCATTCTGCAGCTGCAGACAGGACAAGCATCAGGGCAATCACACGAATGTCAGCTCTTCAGTCTTCATTCCTGGCTGTGTTAAACACCATCACCTTCTTGTTTTTAGGGGTGTTTGGCTTTGTATGTTTTGTTTCTTCCTTGGAGATTGTTTTTGTTTGTTTTAGAGCTGAGAAGGCTTCTGTATTCCTTATTTCCATGAATCTTCAGAGAAAATCAGGTAAGCTTTCCCCAAAAAATGTGTGCTTTCCAGTATTGCAAGGATTGATGGAAGTCAAGGAGAAGCCTGGTTGCTCCTCCCATGAGTTACTGCTGAAAGGAAATTAACCCTTCCTTGTTGTAGCTGAATTTCATCTTGAATAAAGAATGGGTGAGTAGATCACAACTATTTCTCATGTTCTACTCAACTGTTTTTTAGCTGTCCTTACATCTGCTGGTATTTTCTGAGTAAATGAAATACTGCTAATCTCATAGCAATAAAATAGTTGCCTTACTTTCTTTACAAGTGTTTTGAAAATATCACTGTAGGGTTCCTTTCCTTAAGTTTATGAGTTTCACCAACATACGAGGATGCACTTTGTTCAAGATAACTTCCCAGCTTTTCAGTTTTTGAGGTTAAAAAGGCTGGTTCACTTGAGTTCCTTTGCTGCTGCAGTTTTTACAAACAGAAGGGTAAAGCTTGTAAATATTTATGTAGTTGTAGTGATGATGATAACATAATTTCTCTTGATTTTTCAGACCGGTTTTGAGATTAGAAAAATTGTTTTTTAAAAAGCAAAACCAAGATTACAAACCTCCTGGCAGTTAGCTGTCTTCTTTGTCTAAGTTTTGCCTGTTAGATTCATTCCTTGAGAGAATACTTGAAAAAAGTACTATGAAACAGTGCAGTTTTAAAACTCTGTAGGAGGAATGAAGTACTTTACAGCTATAGGATGATTGATTAGCTCAAAGAATTCTTGATGTACGTCTCACTGTCTTAGATGGAAGATGTATCTTTAGCTGATTAATGATCATGTATTTTTTTATGATTCCTTAGAATGGCGAAGATGTGCTATTATAAAATGGACCTATGTATGGAGGTGAAGATAAATGCCCGAGATGTGCATGAGATACATATTAACAGTGAATATTCTACATCACAGTCTCCTTTTTTTGCTTCCTTGTTCTCAATCTTATGGACTCTAGAAATCGAGATCATTTAGTAGATAACAAATGAAATGTGGCACACAGTGATAGGGCTGACTCTAATGCAGCACCATACTTAAGCTAGGGAGATTTTACTGACTTCAAAAGAAGTCCCTCTTGGGTACTGTTAGTAGAACAGGGTTTGTAATCAGCTCTGTGCATCTACAGCTTACTTGCTTCACTTCTTGACACTTTCTTGTTTCCACTGCATCTTTGAGTGATGCTTCACACATACAATTAAGTGACAACATCTATCCCTTACCCACCTGAGCTGAGCTGTTACGAAATAACCTCTAGACTTACCCATTGTCATCGTACTGTATTGAACTTCTGATTTTCACATGCAGTAATTTGGGAGAAAACAAGTTGCAGTTGGTGAATGTCCCCCTCCCTTTGTTCCCAAATGTCAGTTTCTTTATTTTGATAAGTCATTGCAATCATATGGAAGAAAAATGTTTGTCAAAACAGCACATACACTGTAGCTGTGGAGAAGTCACAATATACCGTTTCCTCTCTGTATCCGAGAGTTACTCTTATGTCCCTTCAAGTCTCCTCTGTTTCAGGCTAGATGATTCCAGTTAGTTTTAATGCTCATTGTAGGTCATATAGGTTTTCTGCTCCCATAGTCCTCCACCCCTTTAATTTTAAAGGATTGAGAGAGATGAAAAAATAAGCTGAGACTTGTACTCCACCTCCTAGTTAAAACTGTGTAAAATGGAATGGTTAAGTCTTGTGTCTGCCAAGGAATATTCCAGTTTATACATCTGAATATACTGTTATTCTTTTTCTACTCTGGCATATGCGTGATATGAAATAAAGTCCTACGTTATCTTTGTTACTTCAGATATTTCACCAGAGAAATATCTTTTCCTATTCTTCTGTTTCTGGAGGTCATATACTGAAATTCTTGGAAGAACATGATTTAAACCTAAAATATATCACTTTGTTTATATTTTGCAATAATTACAATCCTCTTTTCTTATTTTCACCTTTATATTGTTCTCAAGTATGCTTTGTTTAACTTTTTTCTGGTTGTACTGCTTAGACAAAGAAATGCTTTCCTTCTGCTGTTATAAAGACATAGGAACCCATTTTCTTTATTGATTCTAATTGCAGAAAAATGCATTCAGTTGGGTGCAGTTCTTCGTAATCAAGGCTCCCTCTAGACTCTCACCATAAATATCTTACTTGGTGAGCCACAGTAGCTTATATTTCTTGCCTGTGTCTCTCCCAGGTGGAACAGCTGGGCAGTGACATCTGAGGCTCATCTCATCACAATGTGCACCGAGCTTGAACAGTAACAAAGTTAGGAGAAAGCTGAACTTTTCAGTGTCTATCGTATGTTGTAAACTATATTTCAGGAAAGCCTGTGGGGTAGAAATAAGAAATATTAATGAAATTAAAACTATAGTGAGGATGAATTATAAGGCTTTCATCTTAGAAAAAATGCAGCAGAAGTCATTTAAATGACATGTGGAATGGAAGGGTTTAATTAATTTGTTTCATGTCTGCTTAAGCTTCTCTCTGCCTTGTAAGAGTCTTTTACAGCACAGAAGAGAGCAGCAGATGTGATTGTAGTCCTCCTGTGACTGTTGGTTCCACCTGTTGTATTAGTTTTTCTGTCTCTTCCTTCTACTGAGTTTTGCTCCCGTTATTTGTCTTTTGTAAGCAAGAAAAGTCATCAATTAAAAAATCCTAGCTTTGGTTAATTCCTTAAACACCTCTCAGGATTATACCTCAGGTTTACCTGGAAGCTGTTGTTTTTCAGACCTTTCTAGAAACCCTCAATATCCAGACAGAACTTTGTATGTGATATCTGGGCTCACAGCTCAGGGCAGCCATTAAAAACCTATCTTGTTCTTCTGAAAAGTTTGAGGGTTAACAACTGGTACACAAACAGCTGCTGTCTTCTAGATAATCCTCACAGTGCCAGCTCTGGTAGCAGCCTTGGCAGCGAACAGCTGGAGGAAAGGGTGGTCAGGACAAGACCAACTGACTTTGGAGGAAAAAAGTTAATATGATGTTGACTGTCCATAATCTACAAAACCTTGGGTCAACATGCATCTGTATATCCCCTGGCACCCCAGCTGTGTCAGTAGTTTGAAAGGAAGAGGAGGGAGAGAAAAAGGAGGACTGGAAGACCCCAGAGGAGCATGTAAAACATCTGCTGTTCCTGTCCCTTGTGACCCTGGCATATGGACCCTCATGAGTACTGGACTTTCTGGTCTGCTTTTCGACATGTATTTGAGACCTCTGGGGACTCCCTTCTTCTGATATGCTGTGGACACGCAGTTGTATGAGCCATCTGCAACAGATGTGCTCTCCAGATGTCCCTGGGACTTAAATAGAAGTGCACGTGGAACAGAGGCCAGCTACACTCAGCTCCAGAGGAAGAGGGGGTCACTAACAAGGCAGTGCTCCAGAAGCTTGCCCTGATGCTGGCTTCAACTCATTGCTCTCATGCAGTCATCGAGGCAGACTGGAAGTTTCTGCACTGACAAAGAAGAGGCTTTGCCTCACACTGTCGATAAGAGTCTAAACTCATCCTACAATACCACATTGCACTAGAGCAATAGGGTGTTGGAGGTCTCAAATCTGTAAGCCCATAATAGGCTGACAGGAGTGTGGCTGAGCACTATGTCGTGCTTTTTGATTTTTCCACAAAATTTATTTCCGACAGAAATTTTCTGAGGTTTAGTCATATATGGAACTGAAAGAAAAACCCAAGGTAGCTTTTAGCTCCTGAAATGAAAATATTCCATGGTGAGCCTCCTTTTAAAATCTGTTGTGGAGCCAACTGCACACATATCTGTTAGCAAAAAGCAAACACAATGTAGTCAGTGCAAGTGTCTGCACACCAGTTCAGTGGCTCTCCAGGCAGAATACTGTAGGCCCCTTATTTTGTGTGTTATTGTGAGTACGTTGCTGCTGCACTGCACCCGAACTCCTCTGGACGTGACTTTTCCAGAGTACGTTATCCAGACTATTAGTAGTAATGCCTCCTAGCTGAGTATCCGTGGTGATTTTTTTTCCATGTCTTTTCTGTCTCCTTCACTCAGTACTTCACCTGACTTAGTCTGGTAAGGTATGGTAACTGCTTTTGCACATAGGATGTAAATGTTTTGAGGACTTGAGTCTGGTAGAGGAACCAGACTGAAAATTAGTGGAGTTCTCTGTTGTTGTCTTTCAAATGCTTTAACTCTACATAAGAAAGCTTTACCTGGCTGCCCTTTTTCCTATCTGTATTACTGTTGCGATCTACGTGCCTACTGATATGAGTAAGGATTAACATCTTTAACACCTCTCATGAGTGCATTGTGGTGCAACTGGAGATCTGTAGCGTGTAGCTGTAGAATTGAGCTGAGTGTTGCTGATTGCATATTTAATGTTTGGTGGAGTATGGACATTTAGTGTACCATTTATTGCCTCTTCTTTGGAGAACACATTCATAGTTGACAAACAATGCTGCAGAAAAATATAAAGGCCCAACTGGCACTTTTTCTTAAGTTAAGGAACCTAGTTGTGGATCTTTTTTTCAGCTTCTGCCATGAGATCGTAGGAGCTGACACTTTGGAGTTGTTAGATATCTTGCTCTGTGTAGTTTTTAGTAATAGCTGAGCATGAAGGTATCCCCTGGCAAAAAACCGATATGAAGCTAATGCATCACTTCTATTTCACCAATTCCTCATTTTGAGAACTTAGTTGGTTTTTACGTGCGTGCTGCCCTTTGTCTTAGGGGTGAGAAGCAAAAAATTTCTCATGTGCCTAGAAACTGCTCTTGGTCTTAGATGAGCAAATTCCTGTATACGTATTTCTTAATGAAAAAGGCAGAATTCAAGAAGTAATAAATGATAATCCTGAGCATATCTTTATTTTTGTTATTCTTTTTCTTGTTTCTCTAACTTCTAACTTTTTTCATAAGAACAAGTAAACTTGATTGTATTAGCACTAACAGCAAAAAGATAAGGGAAGAAAAAAACACCATACAATCCATGCAGCTTGCAGTCCCACAATTCTGAATGTCAGCACTGCAAATAGAGGATGTGTGAAGCAAGGAGCTGGGTCATTTTTTTTCTTTTTAGGATGTAATTTTACTTGAGACGACCTACATTCCTGCTGTGTCTAAATGCACCAATAGTTAAAACAAAAATGCATACAAAGAAAATATATTTCTAGCCCAGAAATACTTCAGCAGAGCCACTTTCACTTCTGATTGCTGCTTTATTTTTTATCCTTATAAGTCCCCATCAGCCAATCTGGCCACTCCTTCTGCTGGACCATTTTTCGTGTCAATCATCTGCTAACAGTAGCAGACTTCCATTTTAAACAGTGAGTCTTTTGTTGTCAGAAATCAACTTTATCCTCAAAACAGTTATCTTTTAAATTACTGTCATGGAAAGGATGGAGGGAGAAGGTTTATTTTCCAATTTTTTTCTCCAAGAGCTTTCCTTTCATACACAAAGCCTCTGGAAGGAAAAACATCGTTAACACCACATCAAAGAATCTGAAAAAAGAATAACCTTTTCTCAAAGCAGAGGTGGCTATTTAATGAACAATTCACTTAATTTTTAGCCACCTTCTTCTCTCAGATAAAAAGGGATGGAAATACATGTCAAAGAAAGCAATCATGGCAAAATCTCTGTCCAATAAGCAGAGTCTAATAGAAAGATGATAGTACAAAGGACTGAAAAAAAAAGGAGCTCTTCTTTCTTTCTCTTTTGTTGTGAGCACAAAGATAAGAGCATGGCAATCAGGTGCTTTTAATGAACAATCCAGTTGTTTGGTCTGGATGGTATAATTCCAGATGCAATCTGTGGAAGCTGTTTGAATATGGACTGGTTTTTTTTCTAAATTTTCACTCACCTGGCAGGAGCATACTGCTAGCTGTCAGGGCAGCCCTGTGGCAGTAGAACTGTCTTCTCTAGAGGGTGCAGGTAAAGATATGTGAGAGCAGTTGCAAGAGAAAATGATTTTGAAAGTCTTTTCCTCCACACGCTTTGCAGGGATTCAGTATTATAACAGCACGCAGGACCTCTCTGGTTTTGAGTCAAGAGTTCCAGATGCACTTAATATAACAGCTGTGGTCATTATAAAAATCTCTAAGCCTTGGAGCCAAAAATTCTATTGTGTGCAATCAAAATCATAGGTGAATACAGAGGCATAATGTGATTTTTTTTTTCGTTACGCTTACTGGCTTGTTTTGGAAATGTCTCTGTGGCAGATGTGATGTAGAAGTGGGAGATGGATAGAAGACCACTGATAGGAGTAATTGAGCATGGTGATACAAAAAGATTAAATTGATAATCACACAGAAATTTTCGGTGAAATTATCTGGCAGTTAGAGAAGTCATAATAAAAGTCTTTCTACCAAACACATTAAAAGATCTCTTAAAATTCCAGGCAAGTTTTGAGCTACTTGGGATTTGTGGACAGCATTTGCTGCTAGCTACTCTCCTCTTTCCCTCACTACTTCATTATCACAATCTCTTTGGTGATATATTTGAAAAATCAGGCCTCAGGCTGTGGCTGCTTTTCTCTGCTTTACGTCTCCTCAAAATTCAAACAAGCATATGCAAAACCTGAACATTACGTTTATGTGATTGATTCACTATATTCTCAAAAAGAAAATGTGAAGAATAGCTTACTGTACTTGAAGAAGTTGAGAGGACTTCAGGGTATGAAGAACATCTGTTTTGTTGACAGTAATTATAATGTTCCTTTTTCCTCCCCCTAATGATTCTATTACTTGTATTATTGCTTCCTTTCTTCTGAAATCCATTATGTCCCTGTAGCTTGTAAAGAGCTGCTAACTAGACCTTGGAAAGTGAAGCAAAAATCTTATTCATCACTTGAAACAGCTCATATTGAAGTATGGAAATAATAACTAGTTGCAAACTAAAGCGATTTCCATGGCTAGTATTTTGTGTGTACTTTTGAGTGTAACTAAGGACTCATCTTGGACTTTAATGAGAAATTTATAGTTGCGTATCTGAATCTAGAAGATTAAACATAGGCATTAGAGGTTGTTTGGATGATTGTTCTTAAATCTCATCTACTGAAAAAGCTATTTTCAGCACTCCATTTAGTAATTTAGTATTGAAGAAGTCTTTCTCTACTGGGCCTTCACATGAAGAGCATTATAACCTTTTTAAGGTGCTGGGCTTCTTGGTCTCAACTGGATGTACTGAGCAGATTTGGAAAGAGCTGGTATCTTGGTGTTTGTGCACTACCTACAACTACAGCGCACTTGTTTAGCTCTGCAGCCTGTACCGGATGGTGACAAGAGCATCTTAGTTTGCGGAGGTAGGAAATCTTAGGAGGTTTTAGGAAGGGACTCCTAGGATAATTTTTGTGTAAATAAATAAGCATACAATTAACTTTTCTTTTCTTGTCCTTTCATTCTCATGTTCTCCTTTTCTCTCCTTTTTCGTTCCAATGGCCTCTCTACCTGTTTATGCAGGAAATTCTGCAGAACTATTCAAACTACATATGACACGTAACACTGTTGCCTGCAAGCCATTACAATGATTGATCTCTCTCTTAATATGAAACAATGTGTGTGTGTCCATCCTCAGAAAAAATCACTGAACTTTGCAGCAAGGATCTCATGGTGTGAAAGAAGTGATGGGAAATAGATAGTAGCTTTTTTACAGCTTATTTTTGTACAATGCAATGAACTCTTTGCCTTCAGCTTAGGAAGAGTTTCTGTGTCTGCCTTAGTGTGCAGCGAGGTCTATAAGGACAGACCTGTACAGCGAAGCAGTTCTTGCTGAGAGCTCATGCCATGCATTTCAAAATGTTCAGTACCTCAAAGTTAGCCATGGGAAACTCTCCTAATGGGAAGGTTATGTTTAAAGTTTGACTTCTACTCTTACCAGATTCAGGTTTTAACCTGGAGAGTCTTTTTGTCCTGTTATTCAAGTCCCCAAAATACTGCAAGTACTATGTTGTACTAACACAGTAATTATTCCTTGAAGAAAGATACTTCCAACATTCAGAAACATCTTTAAGAGTAGGACTACATAATGTTGTGGTGCTCTCACATTTGCCATACAGACCTGATCTTCTAAGACGTACGATTGTGAATTAGTTTGGATGAGTCAGTGTTACATTTATCTCCCAGGGACTTTGACTTTTTTTGGATCTGGGCATTATCATTCAACAATCTATTTTTGATATCTATTTTAAGCCAGTTTAATTTCCTTCTTGGCTATATTTGAAGGGAATCCATTACTACAGTCCATTTCCCCGGAGTATCTTGATGGATACAGCTTGTGTAACATTGCATAAATTAGAAATGTTTTCTCTTTATTACTTTGTGTAGCTGATTCATTTATTAACTTCTGTTGGGAAGAAAAAACTTTTGGATCTGATTCTTTCACTTGCAAGTAATTTACTGTGAGATGCTTTGCTTTATTGGATTCAGAGTTAGCTTCCAGTATGGCAAGGGAGAGAATTATCAGTTTAAGCAGGAACATGTATTTTGGCATCGCAAAAATATATTCATGTTTTTACTTGGCTAATTGCAGCTTCAGCTGTTGGTGTTGTAAGATAAGAATGTTGTAGTTGTCAGAATTTCTTCTGTATTAGAGGTCTCAAAAGGGGTAAGCAAACAGCGGTGTATTTCTAAAACTTAAAGGTTCCCTAGGAAGGGTAATCGGAGGCAGTACTCTTGTAGCAGATCTCTGAGGCCATTTGAAACACCTAGAGAGAATGAGCAATCCCTTGTGCCTTTGATGCTCAGCACTACAACAGGGGAACAGAAAACAAGACGTAGCCCTGTGCTTTAGATTAGGCCACCTAAGTTAGCTCAGGGGCCAAAGCCTTCTGAAAATAAGAGCAATAATACTGGTATTGTTTATCTTAATATAAGATCTTAAAATATCTGGATGTCTAAGCGATTTTGATTCTCTTTTCCTGCCTGGAGCCTCAGCAGTGCGCTGGCAGAGGTAGCCAGCAGCAGTTTTAGTCTTTCATCCCTTTACCAGGCATCCCGTCAGGCCTTGGCTCTTCCACTGACAAATGCTCCTCCTGCGCGCTTTGTAGGACATTTTACTGAGCCAAAGATTGAGGACGGATACTTGGAACAGGATCCCCTGGATTACTAAGGCCTGGAGTCACAAGTCTTTAATTTTTCCACAGGCTTAAAGACATACATTGCTTCGGCTGAAGTCCTGCGGCTCCTGCTCCCACGCAGGTGACCCTCTTCCCACGTTACGAGGACTCGGGCAGGTGTGGTGCCACCTCTGCAGGGAGCTGTTAGGGCTCTCATCCCAAAGAGGAAAAGGGCTTCAGATTCCTCTGCTCTCTGGCCAAAAGCTGGAGGAGCTGCTGGCTGCCTGTGTGCTGCCACTCCCCTGGGCAGCAGGCAGTACTTCTGGGAGACACAAATCCTTGCTGCCACCTGCTTCTTCAGCTTTCTTGCAGCGACAGACCTTGAACCAAGGGCCAAAGTGGAGCCTGACTTTCTTAAGCTGTGAGGAAGTCGACGATCCGGTGGGTCTCTTCCAACCTGGTTATTCTGTGATTCTGTGAAGTCTATTGCTGACTTGGCTAGAACTTGGACCTTAATCTCGTTTCACGGAGTCAAAGAAAAACTGACCGCGCTAAGCATGCTAACAAGTTAAATATTTTTTTGTCTTTGTAAAAACTGATGCAGGAATGATTAACTTCCAATTTGAAAGCACTGGGTTGCAATGTCAGGGAATACGTTTAGTAAATGCTTAAGGCAGTGCCATATCTTGTTCACGTCAAGTAATCCAGCCTGGTATTGGGCAGGGACCTTTGAACCAAGGTCTTTGTCTCCTGTCGAACGCAGGTTGATGCAGAAATTTAAAACAAACAAAACAAAGTCTTCTCTTGGGGTTCAGAGGTTGGGATTGGAGTCCCAAAAGGGTGTTTCTGTCTTTGGCTGTGTCAGCGCACTTCTGTGATGCTGGGAGGAGAGAGGAAACCTCTGTGCCTGAGGAGGCTGAAGTGAGATTGCAGGAACACCTTCATTAAACTCTTTTGTGTGTCTGTCTTTAAACATAGAATTTCGGTATGCAATTTCCTATATTGGTTTATAATAAGGAACAGTTTTCATGTCTGCTGCACTACAAACTCCTCCATCTCAGTGACTCATCTGGCAGTGCAGCACAAAGAAACAGTCTGGATTAAAAAAGCTTTCGTATATGGAGTTGACAGAGATTTATCAATGTTTGAAACTTTCCCATCGAGAGAGACTTTTTTTCTCTTTTCTTTGGCTGCCACTGGCTTATGTTGTCATTCCTAATATTTTAAGACTCAGAAAATCTAAACAAGAAAATTAGAGCTTTTATTTAGTGTAAGAGAAGTGGAACAAAGTTTACTGTATTTTCAGTTCCTGTTACATGGTCTGTTCCCACGTGGCTGCACGACTGCACTCGTGGTTTGATTCATTTCCATACCCTTGCCTGTGGCTGTTATCTGTCTCAAATGGAAAGCCTGTCAATTCTGACACTATTTAATTTACTAATTTACCTTTATTGGACTACAAGAGTAGACATGGATGCTTATGTGTGGATTTGACTATACTGAAAATTAATCTTTTTCACACTTCCAATAAATATGAATGATTGCCCAATACTTCTAATTTTATTTTCAGGCTCAGTTGTGATCCCTTTGAAATTACTTGAATTTTTCTATTGATATTGAGGTGACAGATGAGTGTGAAAGCCCTTTGATTTTTTTTTTTGCTCTTTTACTGAAGCACAACTATGTGAGCATCAGGCACTTATCTAGCACTGAGGTCATGTCCCTACAGATAATTTCTAACACAGGTAAGATCCTATTGTGTAAGTGTGATTACCATGAAAATCAAACCCCTGCTGTTAGAATCTTCAACAGTTCATTTTTCAACTTAAAATAATACACTTCGGATGTAAGAACTCTTGCCGCTTAAGTATGATGGTCTCTAAAACTCCTTTCCCCCGACAGCCAGGTTGAGTCACACAAATAATAGCAAGTGATCAGAAAATAATATTATTAAAGTTTGTTCTCTTTATTCTGTCATTGCTCTGTAAAAAACAGCCAAGGTTACTCAATGAATTTCTGGAAAAATTGATTTAGTGCAGGAAATACCACTTTATTTGCATTGTAAATTATTTCTGTTATTGTGACACCATGAGGGTCCTATAGTTCCCCTGCATGGCAAGCCTTAAATGCCACTATTGCAGACTCTGAATCTACAGGCTGCTTTTCTTGGTGTATTTTTGCATAGACTGACACACACCAGACACTGTGGCTGAGGCATTTGCCTGCTGTCACTATATAGTGAAAGGACTATTCCTCATGCTTTGTTGAAAAACACGTGGGAGGCAAGAACAGCATAAATGACACAGGTCTATTAAAGCAGAGGCTGATGTCGGTGGCAAACGGTAGTTAAATGCTGTCAGGGAGAAGCTTTTTAAGTTACTATGCCAGGTGTTGGTCTCTTTTGCCATGCTGAAAAGTCCTCCGCATTGTGAATTTTTCTGGGTAAGATTCAGTAGGAATCAGGCTGCTTGGTTTTTAGAATCCTCAAAGAGCCACCCAGTAATCAGGAAACCACCATCATGATCATTAGCCTTAGGATATGAAGGTGTCATCTTCTGTCTGTTATCACCCAGAGCCTGGATGATCTTGGCTCACTGAGTAGGGGTCAATGTGGAAGCTCTGAGACAATCTCTTACTAAATCCCGAACCTCTTATGGAGATGCACCAAGTCTGACATGACTTCCTTAGGAAAGTTTCTCAAAGCAAGGAGATGAGGCTAAAAATTGCCTGTAATTGTCCACTTAAGGTATGAGAGATTCACATACTTGGAGTTGGATTTGCGACTTGATGCACTGCTGGCCCTCATCCTTTTCCTCAGCAACCACCCAAATACCAGTGCAGCCTGGCATAGGTCCATTAGGAGATTTGTCTCCTCTTTCACACTCCTCAGAAGCTCCCTAGGACTGTGTTTGGGGCTGCTGTGTGTATGCAGCAAGGGACCAAGGAGAATGGAAAGTCATCCCCAGTTATTTGTGCAAAAGCAAGGGAGATTCCTTATCTCCTTTCTATCATGTTTTTCAATAAAAACTTCCCTTCTGCAAGAAAAGTTTTAATAAGGTCATTTTTAGGTCTATGAGAGAAATGAAATGATACTAGAAATGAGACAGAATTCAACTCTTCGTAAAGCTTTTGACGTGTTAACTGGTATTAACTTGGTAAACAGCACTGTACAAAAAAAAAAAAAAAAACCCAAACCCAAAAAACCACTAACACCAACAAGGAAACCCAAATACAAAACAAAAAAGCCCCACCAAAACCCTTGGTTCAGAAATTGCTACAGTCTTTTCTTTAAAATTATTTTGAACTGCAGTGGAGTGTTCTTTTGAATGTTCCCATTGCCCTGGTGGTGCTCAAAATGATGGGGAAATTGTTTGAAAGGAAATGAAATGCTAATTGTACCTAAAAATGGCAGCGTCTGTTCCATCTGCATAACCTAACTCATATGACTGTCAATAAAATGTCAAACCTCTAAACAGGCAAGTCTAGTATTTAGGAAAATAAACTCGCCTTAAAATTGTAAATAGTGCAAAACTATCTTAGTTTTGCATAGTGAATTTGTCTTGGAGCAGCTGATTTATTTTCTGGGAATCAGAAGAGCAGTGGGGCAGGTGCTGCTTAAATGAGGTTGGGAAAGAAAAGACTTTTAGTCACTAAAAAGCGTATATCACACTGGCAACTGTTATGAGCTTAACTAACTTCATCTTACATAATGGATATTGTCAGTTATAGGTAGTTCTTGGTCATTAAATATTGATCTTTTTTGCTTCTTATGTATGTCAGCAGGATAAAAAAAGCCCCCATGCAGCTGCTCCTGCTGAGTTTATAATTTCAAAAGGCACAGTCCATTTCACTAACACTCCTCCTGTGTTGGTAGGACAGATGCAACTCCCTGTGGGTCAGCTCTACCTCTTCAGCTGTAAATGTAGGTCAACAGGCTGCAGCTGAGCATGTTCCTTATCCATAAAAGCACAAGTCCTCTCATGCAACTTCATGGCACGCTGCATTTCTGTCTTGCAGGAGAGCTCACTTGCTGCAGCTGGGAGTGGTCCAGCTGCTCTTGTGACACTAAAAGCCCTAGCAGCAATTTCTGTATCTGTCCTGGACTACCTGTGTCACCAGCCCCTCGTGACACAACCACTGCCAGTGGTCCTCCTGGTGTGACACAGCCATGACATCACCAGGGCTACTGCCCGTCTTCAGTGCTTCGTCACTGTGATGTGTTATCTTCTGCCTCCAGAGCAGACCATGGGATAGCATGTCCTAGAAAAATTCTCTTGTTACTGTAATCACAGTTTAAGAGGAATCTGAATTTCTTACTCTTTCCAATTTCTGCATGTTTCCAAAGGGGACATTTTAAAAGGGACATTTTGGTTTGCTTGTTGTTTTTTTTTTCTTTTGGTTTCAAACACCATCAAGGAGCCTCCTGCAATTTTGACTCATTTTGCCATGCAGATGCAATATTTATATTTTGAAACCTGACTAGGAAACTGCAGGCTGTATTTTTTCCTTTAAAGCGCTTAATTTTTCTCCTGAAGAAAGCCATTGACTCACATGTATTATAGCACTTTAAAACCCTCTTTTAATAAGTATGCTGCTTTCTCTTTTAGTAGATAACTGCTCTACCTTATCCAAAATACCTGTGTTTCAACACAAAAAGGTCAAATTCATTTGGGGTGTTCACTTGCTCCTATATGCAGCCTTCTTGTGCCTCTCCTCCTGACCACTTTCCTCTATTCCAATCATTTTGTCTAGACAAAAATTCAAAGTAGCACTTAAATTCAAAACAATATAAGTTCTAGGAGGGAACAGCTTTCTTTTTCTTATGCAACACATAATTACCTACTTATTTCATATGAAATTTGTTTTCCCGTTAAGCATATAAGGGGCTGCAGCTGTATGTTTCCCTTCAGTCTCCCAGAAATACTCCAGTATCAGATTTGCTTTCTGCTTTCTTTTCTGTTTTTCTTTTTTTTTAGCAAACCAGCTTAAAGAAGATACCTCCAGGTTGCCATATCTGACAACTGTATCCCAACATCTGTTCCCCTGCACAGGGATGGTTAGTCTACCAGCTTTTTCTTTACTGTAGTAGAAAAGCCAGTTCCATACTCAGCACAATAGGTACTGAATTACCTTGATGTTGGCCTCAGGAAGAAATGAGGTTGTAGTAGTGATGCTTTGGATTTCCCTTACTGTGTAACAAGATAAGTATGCAGATAAATCAGCAAGGGGGGTTTAATGTTTACTCAGGATTTCTGCTTAAAGACAGGAACCAGCTTTGCAGATGCCTTTACCCTGACAGACTCAAATTTGATGCAACAAGGAATTGCTAGTGCTGTAAAAGCACTTAGTTTTGATTTTGACATACTGAAACAATCTTCTCTGCATTTTTATGAGGAAATAATTGCCCTTTTTTATTTCTCTCTGTAGCCTAAAAAGAATGATTTCAAAGGCTTACTTTGAATTAAACTGTGAGGTCTTCCTTGTTTAATTTAATATTCAAAGTGAGTAGGGGCAAAAGATCCTCACCCTACTCACAGGTAAAGCAGCAGACTGGAGAAGCAGATTGCACGCTCACTTTCTGAATGCTGAAGGAAATGTGAAAGTGGCCACAAATCCCTGTCTATACAAATTACTCAGGTTTGGTTTAGGTAAAAACACTCCCTCTTCCTGGAAGAAAAACGTTTTGGAAAGGTAGTGTATTCCCTAGATGCAAGCCTGAGCAAGACCCTCGGTGCTACCTTCTAAAACCTTCCATGGAAGCCTGTTGGCAGGGGAATCACAGAATAACCAGGTTGGAAGAGACCCACTGGATTGTCGAGTCCAACCATTCCCACCAATCCCTAAATCATGCTCCTAAGCACCTCGTCTACCCTAACCTTAAACACCTCCAGGGACGGTGACTCAACCACCTCCCTTGGCAGAAGGCAGAAGCGCTAGGCTATTTGACTATAGCCAGCTTTTTTCAAAATAATCGTGAATAAAAACATTAAAAAAACCCCACAGTGGTCAGAAATGTGAATCCAAGTATATAAATCTGTCCCCAGTTATGAACTCAGCATCTTTGTTTATGAGAAAATGATAGACAGGAAAGCTTCAGGAAGAGCATCTTTCACGCTGTCTCAAGGTGCCATGGATAATCAGTCTCAAGGGAAGCCTTGCAAATTCAGTGGTCATTCTGCCTACTGGTTTTAGGTTTACTTTAGACCTTTGGTCATGTCCTGATGCTAGTGAGCCTGAGATACTGATAAACAGTCTTTTGGTCTTCGTATGTGTGGTACATACGGAAATAAATAGACAAGCCCGCATATTATCCCTGAAGTATCCTCTTAAAATTCTAAATTGGTGGAGGAAATAGTGTTATCTTCCCTCTAGAACTTTGAAAAAGAAAAATTCCTCTCCCATTATCACCTTGACAAATCTCTTTAAGGTGCTCCTTGCCTTTCCAAGTTTCTCCAAAGAATAGTAGAAGACAAATGGCTTTCATGAATCATCTCTTATTGACAGGCCTGCCTTTCTGTGCTTTGGGGAGACAAGGTCTTTTTATCTGGTTTTCAAATTTTGTTGTGGACTGACTGCATAGAGCAAAAATTTAGAGAATCTTTTTCTACTGCTTTAAGATGCATATATACAAATAAAACTAATCATAGGAAGATGACTTACTTAATGTTATAGTTTATTGGTCTTAGTGAAAGACCAATCTTAATATCATGAAACCTTCCCTAATGTTTGAGATGAGTCCCAGTTGCCCTGTCCAAATTAAACTACTGATGAAATCAGCCTTTTTACAGTAATGTTGCTGACATGGTTGATGTTGTTTTTGGAGTGATGTTTCCGTCCAGGTCTACAGGGATGACTCCACGAGGAAGACAGACAGGTTTGTTTTGTTTCTTCAGAAAGCGTTGGTTGCTGCTTGAACACTAGCTGCATCAGGATGTGCTAGACTGAAAGCTGTGTTGTATCATCATGTCGGTCTCTGCCATCCTCTGTTAGGTGTTTGTGCGAAGATATGAAAATATTAATCTGGCTTCATTTGAAACTTTGCTCATTCTCAGTGACTTTGTGACAAAACATCTACAGACAAAGTTTTGTAAAGATTAGGAAAAAACTGACCTTCCTGTTTGTTTAAATGTTCATTGGAAAGAGGATTTCTATTTAATAATCTTTATTCCAGCCACCACCATGAAACCATAATAACAGATAAAACTTAAACAACCATGTGTTATTCATTAAGCTGTGCAAACTCAAAGTCCATTGCTAACTGCAAGAGTAGAATCCACAGTAATTAGGTTTGGGTAATTTTTTCAGGAAATACTTTTGCACATTAGAGATGTACCCAGGCAGCTGCCTTGCAAAATATTGACTTAGCATTAGTTGGGATAAAAGGCAAGTTATAATAACAAGGTTTCCTGCTCACACAGTTAATTGGGTCTCACATTTCTAGAACAGAGACAGCAATTTTTTTGCCCCAGCTTGAAGGAGGAACTTAAATGTGATGGGTCATTGACCGTTGGCTTTAACAAGAAGGACTGAAGGCAGTTTGAACTTTAAAGTTCAGTATCGGGACAAAGCAAGATACAAGGTGAGATTATGGTTACTCTACTTCAACGAAGGGCTTCTAAAGTGATCTAGAGTTACAGAACAAAAGCCAAAGCAAAAAGGAGCTGTCAGGCTTCATTTGGGTCAAGAAGACAATAGGATGGGTAAAATGTGAATTATTTTGTAGGTTTTCTGAAAGAAGTTTGGAAAGGATCCAAACCCCCTAAATATTGCTTTCTGGAACTACAGAAGATGAATGGCACGTCTAAATCTGGTGAATACATTTGTTTCTAGTATCAGGCAATAGTTAACTCTCCAAATTCAGGAGCATTTTGCTGCATGGATGCAGACAGGATAAACATCTAATGGCAAGCGTTCAGGCTGTGAATTAGGGGTTTAGATAATTTATAAATTGTAGCTTGAGTCTCTAAAAGTGGGGTTTGTCCTTTCAAACTCAGATGTCTATAACCATACCTGAAATCATTGTCTACATTAATTCTTGTCAGGAGGAGAATAAGTATGCTAAGAACAGATTTGAGTCATCTAAGCAAACCGTATCTCAGCCCAGGAGTGCTTGTTTCTTTATGTTGACAGCAAAGAGAGGGCTGCATTTCTGGCTAAGATTGTCACGACATCTTCTCCTCTGCAAACCCCTACAGTTAGGCAAGGTGAATCTCACCCCAAAAAGACACAGAAAAAGGTAGATGCTTGCTCTAGCAGCAAGCTACTTATGCAAAGCTCTCCTTTCACTAGGTGAAAAAGACAGAAGGAAGGATGACCTGCTGCAGGTGAATGATTGCTGGGTGATTCCTGGAGGATCTCAGTTAACAGAGTTGCAACTTAATTAACCCTTATCATTCAGAGGTTCTTTCACTTGCTTGTATTGAAGAGTAAATAGAGGAGGGGGGCAAATAGTACAAACTCTGAAGGGCAAGGGAGGCTACGTGTAGCAGAGATGTTAAATAACTACAGATGTGTCTGCAAAGTATTACTGCTCTGGGTTCAGTGTGTAGTATTTGTATTGCTTGGCATGTGATACATTTCAGTAATGATGTTTGAAATTTTTTTTGTTGTGTGATATTCAATCCTCTTTTTGCTCAAAGTACTTGCATATTTTTTACGTACGGAGACAAAGTTACTCAAAGCTCAGTCACCTAATGCAGCACTGTCACGGGTGATTATTACATAAATAAAAAATCAGAGTAGGTTCACAAGATATGATGTGAAATTCAGACTGTGAAAGGCCAGAGAGATTTCAAAACCTTTTAGCATTGTTTGAAAGGTAGGTATGTAATATTTTCACCTTTTCCTTGTGATAATGTAGCAGGACTGGTCTGTCTCTATTGTTCATAAATCTGATTTTCTTGATTCCTTCCTTGCAAAAGAGCAACATGTCAAGGATAACTTTAAGGGAATTACTGCTGTACTTGATGTGGTGGAATGAAAGGCCTGTTTTCCCTTACTCTCAAAGGTGACAATATTGACATTTTGTTTCTATCATGAAACAAAGCGTGCAGTTTCAAAGATGCTCAAATGCTGCTGCCTTTAAAATAAAGTGCATTTCAAATGCTCTGAGGGAGTCATTCAAAAAGCTCATTTTCCAGAATAGTAAACAGCAAGAAATACCTGCTCCGGGCACATGAAGAAGACAAAGTACATTAAGGGAAGCTTAATGCAATGGAATAGAAACTTATTTGAAGTCAATTGGCACGCACATTGATTTACTGCAATGCACGCCCTGGCCTAGCGATACTACTTGGACTGCATTGATCCCCTGTTGAACTGATGTTGAAGGAATTTGCACAATATTTAACCCCTTTCATCAGCAGGTTGATAAATAGATGCTTAGAGGCTGTTTATTCTTTGATTTTCTTGGGTACTAAGAACCCAAGTGATAATACCAGTGTGTAGCTGATCATGATTTTTTATAATTGTAAAATTTCACACCTAATATTTCTGAGCAGAGTTGTAAAAAGTAGTTTCTGAGATGTTATGTTATGGTAGAGTTAAATAACTCCCTGTGCTGAATCTGAGTTAAATAACTCCCTGTGCTGAATCCTGTGGCACACTGGGATATGTGTTTCAAGTTCATTCTGCCCTATTCCTGTACTGAATCTGTGATGAAAACCTGAATGATCACAGAGAAACAGAGATTTTTAACATCAATTCTTCGGGATGCGGTCCTGGTTTGCAGCAGATAGGAGAAAGATGCTCTGCTTAGGGTTGCAACTCCTCAATCCAACTCTCGAAACTCAATGTGAGCTTAAAACTCAGTTTTGTGAACTGACCTAATTCTCACTTTTGTTCAGTCAATGAGTAGATATATTATGTCAAACACTTTGAAAAAAAGCATAGGATTTCTCCTGGCTGAATGTGGTGCACTTAAATCTTCCTGTTATCAGCTTTTAATGGTGGATCTGCCTACTCAAGATCTGAATGTTTTTACCCTCGTTGTTGACTCTAGAGGTTTCTGAGGGGGACTTTGGTCTCCTGTATGATTCTCTTAGTTATCTCAGGACTTATGTCCCTCAGATAGAGAGATTGATGTATGTATGAGCTGATTCTTCATCATTGTTGCTGTCTTAAAGCCAAGAACAGCCTTTGTATGGCCTTGCACTAAAATACTGCTGATCCCACTGTGCTATTTCCAAGAGTAGCTGCTTTTGACTGGTTACTGACAATCCTGGAAAAGTCTTGAATGCCTTTCATGTTTCTGAAGTATCCTAAAGGGCAATTTTGGGGGCTTTTTTTTTTTTTTTTGGTTGGTTTGGTGTTATTTTTTTCTGAGATTAAAAGTTTTTTAAGTGCTGCTAGAAAGTTCACCTTCAGCTCACTTGCTTTAGCTGATAAATCCCAGAGCACTGGCATCGCATCAGCATCCATAAGCGATGTGCTTTAGATAAGCTTGGTCTGGTGATAACACCGTTTACAGTAACGCTCCAGAGAGGAAGAAAGGCCAAAACCAAGTCAGATTCAGAACAATATTTTCAGATGTTGTTGTTCAAGCCCAGGACGCACAGTAGGTTGCTTTACGACAGACTGGCTGCTAAGTACAAAAGTTCACAGCACTGGTCCTCACATATGCTAACTTAGCTGTCACTTAGTCTGAATCCCTTGTGTCTGCAAGTACTGAAGTGAAAATTTAATGAAAAACCTGATTTCAAGGACTAAGCTTTTTCACTCTGTAGCTTGGGGTATTACCTAAGGCTCTTCTGAATAAGGGTAAAATTGAATGAAGAAGCACATAATCATCTGTCCTACATTGTGTATGGTTTCTAGTGCACAAATATTTAGGTGGAACATCTCCTTTTAGACAAAGAGTTAATCTTGGTTCCGTTTCTTGGCTTCTTCAAATACTTGAAGAAATTGAAAAGCCATCCCAAAGTGTAATCTAACTTCCCCTGTGAAAGAGAGAAATTGTGAAGCACAGCTGTCTGTGGGCTCTCAGGACCTTATCTCTGCACAAGGCTCATCAGGACCACACTGGCCATCAGGAGGACTTGTGCCCTCTCTCTTGTTCACCTTGATGATAGTACCTGTGGGATTTCAGAGCTACTCTTAATTACTCTGCAGCACTGAGCTAATTACCCCTGATGAACAGTAGGGAAGGAGAAAAACAGATCTGTTGCTGCACTTGTTTAATCTCTTACTGTTTTGGATACCTATAGGATAAGAGTAGCACAGCTGAGGGTTTGGAGAGTAATTGGTAGAGATTGTGCTTATCCCTGAAGAGGCATAAAAAATACAGTGTTTAGGAAGAGCTAGGAACACTTGTACTTTTTCAGTTATCTCTATTTTTTTTTTACACGGGAACAATTTTTGAAAAGAGAATTTCAGTTATGTTCTGATACTTACACAGAATGTCTAGTTTCATTTAATGTCTTTTTCCCCCATCTCAAGTATTCAGTATATAGAGATTTTTTTACTCCAAGCAACAAAAAGCACCTTCTTTTTCAGGGTTCTTATTTAATCTGTTCCTTGCATGTATTAATTCTTATGCATGTATTAATTCCCAAGCAAATGAAGCAGCAATACTTCTTAAGTTGATTTTCCTATGTGCACAATATTCAGTGTTTTAGGGAAGAGTCCTTCCAATAATCTTGTCCATGGGAATACTTGCAAAGAAATAAAAAAATGGGGAAAATCACATGATTATTGTGAAGTCTCTGTAGTAATCACACAGTTGTACCTTGTGAAATTCTTCTCCCATAGGTCGTTATTTCATTTCACAGAGCAGAGGAAAGCTTGGCGTTAACAGATGTAAAAGTTCTTGTTTGTGTAATTAGAATAAAATCTTTTTTTCTTGAAATTATGCCAATTTACAATACTATGAACAGAAGAACGAATGACCTTGAAAAAACCTGTCCATAACTTTTTAGAAAGAAATTAATTGGTATTATAAGGAAGGGCATAGGTTATGTTTATTGAAAGAAAGGAATAGAATGTCTTTTCAGCTTAAATATCCCAAGCTTTTGAATTTGAAAATAGATACATTTTTCCTTATTTATAATTTTAATCTATAAAGCGAATGATGTTCCATAAGAAACTAAACACACATATTTGTTTCCCAGAATTTCTTCTGTATCAACAGCTAACAGAAGACTTCTTTTTTGACATGTAAAGGTCATTTACTCTTAATGGAAAAAAATTGCATGAGATCTGATTATTATATAAAGTGTTCTTGAAATAAAATGGTTTAAAAGAAATAGGGACTTGTCAGAGCAATCCTATTGCTGGTAGTATCTCAAATCAACTCATCGCTTTTGTTCCCCTGCTGCTCCTCTTATTTGAGGGATATCACTTGTTGATGATGGAATGTACCTTCATTAGGGGTAGATTGCTGCTAGTCTTAGTAAAGTTATTCTAAAGTAATTAGGTCAGTAAGAGAAGTAGTTAAAAGAGCAAAAAATTAAACTGAAGTGCATAAACCATCTGAAATATAATGTTGCACAGCTAGACAGAGAGTGAGAATTTAAAGTGTATTCCACTTATTCTGTTTTCTAATATGAGGACACTTTGGAATTTATTTCACTTTTTTCATATGGGGAGGATATTAGATGAGATTGTACAGCCAACAGAGTTACGATTCATAGATACCCTTGCAAGCTGCCAGTCATCACAACCAAGAGCTCTGAGGAATGGAAAATTGATGAGATGGTAAAACTAACTTGAAGATATATAGCAATAGTTTCCTTTTTGTATCTGGGTCAATGCTTCTTCAGGGTGGTACCATTCCAGAAATAATTAGACATACGAGTTGTATATGTTATAATTATCTTCTTGAATTTTTAAAGATTATGGGCTAATATCTAGTTATGAGTAGTAGGATGTTGGTACAGCTAGTTCTGCATGGGCTTGGTATTCTTTTGGTTGCCGACATCTCTCAAGTTATAAGTGCTGGTTGGTTTCAGCCCTTTGTTCTTCCCCATGCTTTTTGCATTGGCTTCTCCAAAACACAGCAGAATTCTGCTTCTTTTATTCCAGATATTTCCAATTTGGGGAACGGGAACAGGGAGCAGTTCAAAAAGGGGAAAATAATGGAACCCTACTAAGCTTGCTTGTATTGCTAGTGCTTTTGCTTTGTTGCTTATATTTTAGCTGAGATGGTTAGTTTAAAAAGTTGGTGCTTAACATGTAGGTGAATTCCAAAGAAGGGTCAAGTCAAGGTTATCAGTTACTAAATGAAACAGTTGTCTCTGGACAAGAAGTTTTTGTAATGAAAAAATGTTTATCAAAAATTCTCTGACAAATCATTGCTGAACTTCCATTCATGTTCTGGTTTGTTCTGGTTGTGACAGCAGCACAGGAGCTGAACAGTGGAAGTTAAGAGAGAGCAGAGAGGGTTCTGCTGAATAACTGAAGAATTAGCTACTCTGAAAATGAATCAGAAGTTGAATACTGTGATTTCTGAGTCTTCTTGTTCCATTTCATTTAAACTTCTCCCCAAAAAAATCTTCATTCAATCTTTTATTGGTGGCATATGTATAACTGTCTGAAGCATCAGAACTGAGCAAACAAGAGTAGAACTTTACATTAATTTTAAGGTATTCTCATGCAATTCTCTTTTTCCAGCATGTCTGGTAATAAAATAATATTTAGAAATAAGGAATCCTGAGCTTAATAAGAACTCAAGAGCTTTCGAAACTATGAACACTGAGAGGAATCTGAAGTCTTCATATTACTAAGGAGGATCAGGAAACATAATTGCAGCTATACAGGCACATGGACGACTAACTGAGTACGTTAATTGCATACTTGATATTTTTTCAAGATCTATGGGAGAAAGATGTGTAATCAAAACAATCATGTATTCAACCCTAAAATGACTATTTTTCAGATAATCTGGCAATACTATCTATGAATAAAATCTAAAAATATGGATTTTTGTCTAATTTTCACTTCCCATCTATCTAATTAAAAATAAAAAAGTGAATAAATTGACCTTTTGCAAGTATTCCCAAGCCTTTGAAAGGAAATGTAAATAAATACTTCTAACGCAAGAGCCTGCATTTGATTCTTAATCAGTTTCTTATGCTGACAAACAAGTACTGAATGGCAAAAAAAATAAAACTCTGAAGGAGGAGGGGACAGGCAAATATCAAGATACTTAGAGGGTTATTGGTTTTGCTTAGAGAAGAAGTTATGCAGAAGTAAAAATAGAGGGATTGCTCTTACCCTCAAGCTGTGTTAGCAAGAGATTTTTGTCTCTGGAAAATTATATAATTTCAAAATTATTTCAACAGCATAAGTGAGTATATGACTACGGACGTGTTCTTTTAGGGGGTTTGGGGGTTTTTTGGTGGTTGGATGGTACCAGTTTTGTTTTGTTCTCTTTCCTTTTCATAGGGTATCTTTCCCCACAGAATACTATTTTCCCCTGAGCCCAGTGGCATACAATTCTTTCTCACATGTTCACCCATCTAGACTCTCCTGACTTTCTCAGGGAAATAAAACGCAATAAAGGAGGGCAAGAACAAAGCAGGTAGTGCACTTTAGAGGGCAGGATGGATCAGAACAGGAATATAGTGTCAAAACAGTGCATGAATCCCACAGGTATGTGTGCCTCCCTCAGGAGACAGAGGTTAATACACTCTTCCCCTTTATTTCAAGCCATGAAACCTCTTAGTAGGAAAAAGCTCACCTTCCTCACAATTGTGAGTACAGCCCAGGCTGGTAAGGGTAACTTAGCTACCTGGTGATATGAGATGAAAAGCCCTGCACTAGCTGTCTTTAAGGTTTTCTGAAAGGCATGATCTGATTCATGAAAGATACTCATGTAGTGCTACTACAGAAACAGCAGGTTCTCAGTGGTCCATGCTAAAATGGTCAGTACCTATGCCCATCAGTTCTCTCAGGTGTTCTCTCAAATAACATTGTCAGACTGTTTGATTATACAGATTTGAGCCAGAGAGTTGGTGAAAAATCTCTTAATGCCCTTACTTCACTCTATTCTCTGAGGAGGTGGGAGAGGAAGGATTTAGGTGCAAATCTACATCCTGCCATTCTCTCACATGGGCCGCTCAGAAAGCCCTGCACTGCTTCCCACTGCTGCCTTTCCAAACAGAGGGTTTCCTTCAGGTTTAAACTCCTGGAGACACACCAGGTCAGGCAGCTAGCGTTTTTTGGTAATTGCAATAGGTGTGGTGGGGATCCCCATGTCTAGGTAAGGAGGAACAGATGGGTAGAGGAGCTGCAGAGACAAGGAAGGACAGGGAAGGTCATGGGCTCGGAGAGACCTATGTGGCTGGACCTGGGCGGCAGGTCCCAGGAAGAACAGCCTGCTCCTATTGCTCGGGATAGAGTACGGAAGGGTGCAGTTTGAAGCTGGTATTCTGGTGGGTCTCCTGCTCCAAGCAAGAGTGGGGATTGTTCGTTCTGACTGATTATTTTGCATGTTGGTTTCACTCCCCCGCTCAACCCCGGCCACACACGCACATACAGACCCCTCCTCCGTCGCCTCCCAAGGCAGAAGCTGTTCTAGGGAAGGCAGAAAACGCTCTCACCCTGGGCACAGCAGACGGGGAGAAGCGGCAGTAACCACTCCCAGCGGAGGGGCGGCACAGCCAGATGGGGCGGGCGCACGGTGTGTAAGGGGGAGAGCCCCCGACGGAGCCCCCCGACCCACCGGGCAGCCTGCAGGCAGCCCTGGTCTGTCTAGGAAGGCGCTCTCGCCACACCTGCTCTGGAGCAGCCTTGGAAAGGCGCAAGGGCACTCGCTCAGCTCCGGCATGAAGGGGGCGCGCTGAGGAAAAAAAAAAAACCTTCAAATCCACACCTACAGGAGGACGGCGGCTTGTGAAGAGTGGGGAGGGAAGACGGGCAGGACAACGTAACTCACATGCCATCCTCTCCGCGGGCTCCTTCTCCAGGAAGCGAATCCCCGGCGGCACCTCGGGGCTAAGGATGAGGCGCCGCCTCGACCGCTCCGGCGGCGGCTGCAGCAGCGCGATCGCCGCCCGCCCCGTCCGGCCGCGTTGAGCGAAAGCAGCGGGAGCGCCTCTTCAGCACCGCGGACAGCGCCGCTTCAGCACCGCGGACAGCGCCATGGGGGCCGCGCCCGCCCCGCGCCTCTAGGCTGAAGCGGACCCGGTCCCGACGCTCACATGTAAGCTGCTGCCCTGCCCCTTCCAGAGCCGGCTCTCCTCTCAGCTCCTCTGAGAAGTGCCCTGCCTCTAATGCCGGCCCCCAGTTATGCCCTGAGAAGTTTTGTTGGGGTTAGAGGTGTGTTTCAGCTGCTCGGTCTCCTACAAGCCTGGGTGTGGGTTGGTGTGAGTGAGGTGGGTGGCTGCTTGCGAAATCAGGTTGGCTTTCTACCATTCGAATTTGTGTGAATACACTCGGTTTCAGCGTGCCTCAAAGGGCTTGTTTGTTACTGGCCACATGGTTCAAAGCTGCGATGTTCTCCTCTGTTGTATCTGGGCAAATTTTCTTGAGAATAGTGTGGCCAAGGTGGAATGAGGAAAATTGAGAGGTGTAAGTACAGGGAACTGTATCATGCCTCTTGCAGGTTGTTTGGTCTAACAGTTGGAAGAAGTCCTTCTCTTCACATTTTTTCTTGTACAGAAATAACTATGAAGTGATCAATGAAAAGTGTGCAGCAACAAGGGAAAATTAAATACAGATAGAACCAAGATTTTGAGTTCTTTTCAGAGCTTTTTGTTTCTCTTTTTAATAGAACTGTTTGTTTAAAATCAGCGTTACACTGCCCCCTGCTTGCACAATTAGAAATATTTTTCGTTGCTCTTCCCAGTAGTAAAAAACTATGAATGAACAGGTATTCCTGTGTTGTGTCCTCAGGATGATTTGAGCCTGAGTTTTAAAATGCTTCAAAACTGAGGGAGAATTATTCCTAGCTCCCAAAGTCAGATTGAAACAGTAGGACTCATTCTGTCATGGCAGTTCATTTGGTGGCCAAACGTCTTAATGAATGAATGGAAGAGAATGTAAAAGTAGGCTTGATTTTGATATGTCTATATCACATGAGACCATTATAATAATCAGACATCTTCACAACCATGTATAAAGGGGAAGCAAGGAAAGAATGAATAAAATGAAGCACGTATATTTTCAAACAGGAAGAAATTGACTGCAGGTACTAAGGTGATTATTTCACAATTTGTCCTGCTGTAAAAGTCTTGTATTTGTGCATGATGTTGCTTTGGAGTGGGAAAGAAAACGTCAATGCTTCATTGATAAGGGGAGAGGGGAGACAACTGAGAAGCAGTGGATGGATTTTTGTGAAAGATGGCTGGTAGAAAGCCAAAATCCATTTCCCTTTTTTCAAACCACAGGAGAGAGCTGCCTTCCTTCTAACAGAGATGAGGGAAGATGTGAAAATTTAGATGCTAATAAAGATTCAGTGTTCTGTTCTCAGTGCTTCTAGGTTATTGGCCTCAGACTTTATGCCTCATGACAAGAAGAGGATGGGAATGTTAGTTGCATCATTCATCAGTATCTTTTAGTGAAATGAAAGGCCTTGTTTGACTTCCTGAATGTATCTTTCAGTGCCATTTCTTACAGGGATTTGAAAAGGTGGGGTTTAGCTGACTGCACCTATACTTGCCACAAGGAGAGGCATTTTTCCAAACTTTGACCTTGAAATATCATTTTCTTTTATCTAGATGAACGATGGAAATAGTACTTAATTAGTGTTTTGGCCATCCTAAGATAAAATAAAATGATACTTCAGCATTTCAAAGCATAAAAATCTTTGGTGTAAGCTGCTATTAATCAAAAACAACCACACGAGATGACGTGAGACTGTATACGTATGTGAAAATGGATATTCGGTAATATGTGGAAAAGGATACTTAAAACTTTTGTCTTAAAAGATGATACAGTGACTTAAGGTAAGATTTAGAAGGCAATTTAAGATATTGGAGAAAAAGAGGGTATTGGAGAGCTCTAATATGTGCCCACACAGCATTTAGAACACCAGAGTAGACTATTGCATATAAAATAGTAAAAGCATGCAGTTTGTGTTCAGTCTGTGTTTCTGATCTGGTGTCTGGACTCTGCTGCAAAACATGTTGCAATTTTTTTTAACTAAAAGATGCAACATCCTATTATTTTTGCCCTGAGTGATTTGGCTCACTCTTTTAAAAGACTGTGTTTCTATATTAATTTTTGTCTGCATGTAGAACATATTTTCCTTAATTTTTATAATGCAAAATTTTTTTCTTGTTTATGGCATGCCTTGGACCAGGTTTTTTATATGTGGGAAACAAGGGTCAATAGAGGAAAATGGTCTATTTTATGTATGAGAACTGTGGCAATTCCAAAGAGGTCTCAGGGAGTCTGCTGCCTTTGTGTCCCCTGATTCTTTTTAGAAATATTCGTGTTAGTAGCTGGAAAAATAATCAGCAGAGTGTCAATCTGACAGATTCCGAGGCTCTGCAGGAACCAAGGGCAATGCTTTCAAAATAGCTTTCAGAAACTTTAATTTCTTTTTCAATAAGAAAGAATCAATGTCTCATCAAAGCCTCCTCTAATGGTTGCTTTACCCAATGTAGGGTGTAGTAATGGTTACTTATCTTAAGTTTCTTCTGTAGCTTCTCAACAAAAGGGGCTATTGAGAGGGCACTGGGAGACTTCTGCCAACCTCTCTCCACTGACTGAAAGCAAATCCAAACTGTAGGCAGAGACTTTAAGTTCCTAAAGCTGCATTTGTAAATGCCCTACTAATTTTTTAGGCTTTAAGACAAGTAAGAGTTGACATCACCCGAGAACTCTAGAATTGCTGCAGTACCTAATACACATTGATTTTCGTACCTATAAGGCTTCAGATGTTTTAAAACCTCAAGCAAGTACTATTCAGCCTGTCTTACACGCTTTTAAAGTTCTGGTTCAAAGCCATGTGTAAAACCCCCAGTTTAGTCTCTTAAGGTATTTAGGCCTTTGATTTTCTCCAAGCCTTAGCTGTAGGTGGAAGCCCTGCCATGCCACAAGTTCTCACGTGGGATTAGAGAGGCAGCTGATGGTCCATAGTATGGAGCACTGTGTAAAGGGGGAGTAAGGAAAAAAGGCGTTTGCTGGGACAGGCTCAAAATGAAGCATCCCAGCTTTCTTTCTCTGTCTCCCCTACCTCATATGTCTGGCACTCAGACCAGTTAAGAGAGTGTGGTTGCTAAAAAGGAGAGTTTCAGCTTCAACAGTGTTTTCAATGACACCAAATTAAGAACAAATCTCATGTTATGCCATGTTCCCTTTTCAGATGTTGAGTGTCTTGGAGCCTAGTATCATCAGTGCAGGCTGCAAGGATCTACTCTAAACCACTTTAATTAGAACCCAAGGTGCTCCGGGAGGATGATTCGTTAAGAGCTAAATCATGTTTCAAAACTTGCTATTCTTCTCCACTTGCCACAGGAGTCCAGACATTTTGTGGCTCCCTAAGCTGGGAAAGCTGGGTGTGCTTTGCTCCAAGCAGCGCTTGGGCCCTGAAATTTTCAGTTGTCTTTTCCCAGAACATTTTCTCTCCAACAACACTGCATAAATTGGCGTTCATTCCTAGAAAAGCACAATATTTAATTGCAGTGCCTGATAAGTTTGATCACTAGCTGTCTCAATAAAATATGCAAATAGAGAGTCATTTCAATGCAAATCACCTTTAAACAAAAATGGTAAGATAAGTGCAATCAAGTTAAATTATTTTTTTTTATGAGGGCACATAGCACATGCTCAGTAAATATGATTAGTTCTAAAACTGCCTGCATGTAGCTGAAAAGCAGAATAGAAAAAGGCTACCGAGTACAGTCATGATACCGTGGTAGGGTTCGGTCTCCAAGATCTTCAGTTGTTGCATACATTGCTCTTTGCACTACTGCTTCTCTATCACGATTCAATGCTCAGGTCAAACATAATTATAACTTTCTTTTCAGAATTGGAGTTCATAGCTGAGCATTTCTCATGTAATTATTCAAAGTTAAAAGTATAATTTTTTATTCATCTCCTGTTCTCTATAAAGATGATAAAGTGCAACAGATGAGATATTGATCTTCTCTGTCATGAGCAAGACCGGGGGTCATAATTCATCTGAGGTGAAGCTCTCTGAATTATGTTACTCTTGCCCTTACCCGCAGGCAGTGGAGTTCAACTCTGTGCTGTGGGGACATCCCAGCAGAACATTTATAGTAATTCTCTTTTCAGAGGGCAGATTTGCTTTCCTGTTTCCTCTTTTTCTCACGCAATTTCTGTTGCTAGAACCAGTGTATGAAACCAGCACCCTCACTGAATTGAAAAAAAAGGGAAATGAAGATTCTGTTTTGGCATGTTATAACTTACACAACAAACCAGAGTGGAAAAGCTGTAGGCCGAACTCCAGCCTCCTTCCTTGAGGAAAATAATCTCAGAACAGGGCCAACAGTGTTATTTTATGTAGTTTTATGTTTATTTTTGGTATAATCATAAGGTTATCAGTCCTACCTATCTGGGCTCTCATTTAGAAGTAATAACATACCAACAGAGAAAAGCTTTGTAAAAAAAAAAAAAAACACCCCAGATTATCAAGAATTATGCTTGGACATCAAATACTCAAAAGAACCCTCACTGCTGGAAATGTTCCATATTTCTAAGCCACTCCCAATACTGACCATTAAACACAACAACAAATGTAAGGTTGCCAAATATCTTACCAGATAACATTTCTAGAACATAAAAATACATGTGTTTTGAACATCGGGAAAGCCTAGAGAAATTCCTCTGGCTTGAAACACCTATTGCAATTACCTGCCCTAAAATATTTAGGCATGAGCAATCCTGCCCAGTTCTCATGAGTCATCATTGAGCAGCTACTGGAGATGGATCAGGTTCCAGTTGATCCCAGCAACCGTTGCTTAAGTCATCATGAGCTCATCGTTTTGTGTGGTTAATGTTTTAAGAGGTTTAAATTAACATTCGGGAAATCCCCAAACTGCTAATGTGCAAAGTGCTTTCTGATAATGTAATTCCCCATTTAACGAAGTCAGAGTTCAGAAGTGTTTATTTGTATGCGGAATCCTTACTTGAATTCAGTAACATGTCAGTGCAAGTTTAAAACTTAGATGTTCTGAAGAGCTAAGGGCATGAGCTTCAGTTTAGCTGAGCACTTGTGGTTGCTGTTAAATACTGTTTGTGTTAAGTGTGTGTTAGTCCTCTTGACCTTACTGGGACTGCTTTTGAGATAAAAGATGATTGTTGAGGACATGGTGTATGTATGTGTGTGCATGCATGTGTGTTTGCAAAATTTAGACTTACTGAAATCAATGGGGCGCGTACTGTTGACTTCAAAGGAGCCCTAATTAATCTCAAGCATTTTGCTGCTTTGGAGTCTTCTGACTCCCTTTCACTGTTAGATATGTCAGTGTTGTTGGTTTAGATGTTATTGTTTTCTCTTACAGAAAAAAATAATGCAATTTTTTGAATTAATTTTCTTAATCATACCTCCTTCATTATTCTTATATCCCTCATTTCTGTTCTTCAGCTTTCTACTGCACTGGAAGAGATTAGCTCTAAAATTCATACAGTGCTCTCTCAGTGGGGCAGATGATGATACATTCAGTTTCTTCCAGTTTTTAATAAGTTGTTATACTAATGCTTTAAAACTGAGGGGGACAGGTTCTTAATTATGAACTTCACTTCCAGCTTTGTACGGTCACAAAACTGCTTTCTTAGGACTTGCTTAAATTTTAATGTAGCTGCTGGAAATTTACTGTAAAACTTGCTTTAAACTCTTCAGTACTATCTTTTGGGTTTAGATCAGTAAAATAGTGCTGAATTAAAATGTTAGATGAATATAGATGTTTGTGCTGTATTAAGAACAACTGCTTTGAGAATTTCTGTGTCCTGGCATTGTAGGTATTCTGTGTGTTTCTGTTACCAGGTTTTTGCTTGATTGCTTTACTCTTCTCCCAAAGAACATATTATTGGAGGCAATGAATCTTCTCCACTTCGTCTCTTAGTATCTTTTCCTCTCATCAGTCATGAGAGCACTTGCAAACCCCAGTAGTATTTTTTCAGAGAAACACATGAACTTTTCATTGACTGAAGGTCAAAACTGACTTGGAGAACAGATGGAGAGTGGAAAGATGAAACTTTGCCACCCACTGAGCGCTAACACCTGCTTAGTTTTTACATCTGTCCACTGCAGCTTAGAGGCTCCTGAAAATTTTACCAAAGTGATTTAGGATTTGCTATTGGACTGAGTGCAAATCCTTTTTGTAAAAGAGGTGTTTTTACCTTTTCAGTCATGCTGCACATTCTGTGGGCTTGGCATGGCAATTAGCTCCGTGTGCTTAAACTCTAAAAGAGGGAACATGATTTTACTGAGAAGCTATTGCAATAATATTAAAAAAGAAAAGCAACATTGAAATGGCATTGAATGCAAAGTATGACTGTTTTAAAAACATAGATTGATTGAGAATTTCAGTTAATTCCATGCAATGTGGTGTTTACTTCCCCTCAAGCCCAGTGTAACGTAGCATAGTTTTATCTGGGAGGTACAGAGAGGTAGAATAAAGATAGTTTGTCTCCCTCCCATCGACTCCAAATGAAGACATTTAAGCCACATAATCAGTGGGGAAGCTGATGCCCCTTTCTGATCTGCCCTTTGTTTGTGGTCAGATACCTGTGTTCTTGTCTTTCTGCGATAGCTCACTGAAAGTTGCTCACTGGGAAATGATGTGGGACTAAATGAGGAGTTATCTGTGTGTTTTTCAAGGCTGACCCCTGGATCCAAATACTTGAATTTAGAGATGCTGTCAACTGTGTTTCAGTGAGAAAATTAGATATTCATTAAACTGCTCTAGAACAGGAAACAGAAAAATGGTATTACAAAGCATGAAAAAACCCCAGTGAATGAATAGATGGTTTGCTTGTACCAGTAGAATCTCAGCAGAATGTGGAATATATTTATCCTTGTTACTGTGTGTTTAAAATGAGAAGCATGCTCTTCAACATTATGGAACACAGTTTGTTGACTTAGTCCAAGGCCTGTTGACATAGGGAGTCCCGCTAACTTTCTCCAAGGCTCATGTCTTCAAAGATAAAAGTGAAGAAGAGTAATTTGGAGAAATATTATGTCATGGATATCATTCTTAAATACTGAGTAATGAAGCCCTAAACAATAAAAATGGAAAGCAATGTATTCACACTTCTGGGGTTTTTTTGTTTGTTTGTTTTTTGCTGTTTCTCAGATAAAGAATGTGCTGTGCGTCCTTCTTGAAATTGAGAAGGATTTGCAAGTCAGAAGGGAACTTGCTTTTTGTTCAGAAAACTAATCTACTTTATTCCGCTTGTATCCTAAATGATTTTAAAAAACAAACATAAAAAGCTACCAAGATCTGATCATAACAAGACATTTCTAACCGTTTTTTTTCTGAGGTTATGTGCAATTATCAATCTCTGAGAAATTAACCAAGCTTCTTTTCTGGTTTTCTGCAGGTTGAGAAACAGCAATTATAAAAACATGCATCGGAGGCACACAACCCTTCGGGAGAAGGGCCGGAGGCAGGCCATCCGAGGGCCAGCCTACATGTTCAATGAGAAAGGCACCAGCCTGACTGCAGAAGAGGAACGTTTTCTCGATTCTGCAGAATATGGCAACATTCCTGTTGTGCGGAAAATGCTGGAGGAATCCAAAACTTTGAACTTTAATTGCGTTGATTATATGGGACAAAATGCCCTTCAGTTAGCTGTAGGGAATGAACATCTGGAAGTGACAGAGCTCCTCCTCAAAAAGGAGAACCTCGCTCGAGTTGGAGATGCGCTTCTCTTAGCCATCAGTAAAGGATACGTGCGCATTGTAGAAGCAATATTGAACCACCCAGCTTTTGCACAAGGACAGCGTCTCACACTCAGTCCACTCGAGCAGGAACTGCGTGATGATGATTTTTATGCTTATGATGAAGATGGAACTCGATTCTCCCATGACATCACCCCTATCATACTTGCTGCCCACTGCCAGGAATATGAAATTGTTCACATCTTACTTCTAAAAGGTGCGCGGATTGAAAGGCCACATGACTATTTTTGCAAGTGCAATGAATGTATCGAGAAGCAGAGGAAAGATTCCTTTAGTCACTCTCGATCGAGAATGAACGCCTACAAAGGATTAGCCAGTGCTGCTTATTTGTCTCTTTCCAGTGAAGACCCTGTTCTTACTGCTTTAGAGCTAAGCAATGAATTGGCCAGACTAGCCAACATTGAAACTGAATTTAAGGTAATTTACCCTGGTGCTTTTTCCCTTGGGCTGAATGTGTTTAGGGTACTATGTTTTACATGCCTGATCAAGTCCTAATTGCCACTTGAGGGGGGTGAGGGAGGAAAAAGAAGTTTCAGAAGCTGCCAGATGTATCAATACCTCGATTCAGATCACTGTGCATTCTCCAGTTAATAAATATATGGAACTGAATATTGCATATTATATCAGAGCCATCCTTTATGTTACACACTGTGATTGCTTAGAATCTCTAGTTTGCAACAGGAATAAAAAATGCATTATTACAAAAATGGAGACTCATTTTTTCTAAGAAAGGTAAGTCTTTTTAATTAAGCAATCTATTTTAAAGGCAGAGCTCTTGAGGCTGGTGTAATGGCTTAAGAATCCAGTACATCTAGTTCTGTTACAAACTTAAAAGGTATAAATTAATCAATTCTGGTTCTCTGTAAAACAGCTGAAATTGCATTGCATCTTAATGGTTTGGTGTTGTATCTGTATATCATGAATTTCATGGAAAAAAAGGAGAGAAATGATAAAGAGATTGTTATGAAATTTATCATCATTTCAAACATAAAAGTGGAACTTGCAGAACTCTCTTACAAGTTATTCAAGATTTCAATTATCATAATGAGTTTGTAAGTGTCCAGTGTCATTTGCATTATTTCTCTAAGTCATTTACAGAGCTTAAATAGCATTGCTTCTCTTTCTAAAATAATGTAGTCATGAAAAAAAAAATTATTTTCAGTGGCTCAGTCATCAACATAAGTTTTTCTGACTTATGACTGTTGTGCAGCTACAACTATGATCAGTGATACTAGAATAATAAAATCTATGTTGTATGTAAACTGGGGTAGGATGTCTGCTAGGAATGCATTATTTTTAATTTAGAAAACTATTCAAGTGTTAAAGCATCCGTTTCAGTATTTGTAGCTATGATTTCTACAATTTAAAAGTGACGAAAAACAAGCACCTTCTCAGGCTGGTCCCTTTGAAACTCTGTAGCAAGTCTCTAATGAGCAAAAATATACAAACTATCGACCACTCCTGGCACTAAAATTAGGGCAAAATCTTGCAAATTCTTTTTACTTTTACTGTGAATCAAAATTGGAAAGACACAATAATTTAAAAGGGAGTTTTTATTTACATGGAATTCGGTTCTAGTAAGGATGCCTCATTGGATTCAATGAGCCTGGCTGCTTGAGTGAGAGTTACTCCAGTGTGAGTGTTGTGGCCTCACACCCACAGTTAACAACATTGATACTTCATTAATGTTCCAGCTTATTTTCAGTAGAAAAAGAGCTGACAGTTTGGTCTAGACTGGCACTGGCAGGTATGTGAATCCTTCAGGAGCAAACAAGCAATCAATGTTAAATAGTCTCATGGTGGTTGTATATTCCCAACACTGGCAAATGGATGCAAGTAAATAAACACCAGAAAAATCATTAGAAACCCTTTGCCAAATTCCTGTATTTCCAGAAGTGCTTTCCAGTTTCATTACTTTATTGGAAGGTTCTGTGCAAGCCACATCTATATATGTTAGTGAAATACCTCGGAAGTACACATACCACTAGTTTACTTCAAATTTGTCATATTCCTTTACTATATTAATGCTTCCAGAAATAAGAATCATCTCAAGATTATATAGTATTCACTGCTGGAAAAAAAAAAATTATTCTTATTAACATACTCAATATGATGTGGAATAGGCAATTAAAATATGATGTGGAATAGGCAATTAATAAAAGAGTAAGGTTGTTTTTTTACAGAACATGAGAATTTGAGAATTTATTTCTAGAAAGGAATGCAATTTCTGAATATTTAAGTAGCCCACAAATGGTAAAAATTCATGAAAACAAAGAAGTTCCAGAGGACTTTTTTCCCCTGTCTTAAAAAAATACTTTTTTGCTAAAGTTCTGTGATTACAATTGGTGCTCAACAGACTTAAAAAACAATCACCTGGGATTGTATCAGAATAGTTATTTATATGCAATCTTAGCAATATAGTTTTCATGAGGTACAAAAAGTCCTTGAATTGGAAGGACACAAGAAAGATTTTAATAATGTAGGTGGACAAATAGTAATTAAGGGTTAGATAACCTGCCTCTGAAGAAACTCCTAGCAAGAGCTAATTAAAATATAAATGCAGTGCATCTCACCTGCTGCTTGCTGCGCTGAATCTCTTATGCAATAGCACTGTTCAGCACATCAGACTGAGGAGACAGTACGTGCACTACGTTTTTGGAGAACATTAAATTTTTTTAGGTGAGTTGCCTCTTTGTAAGGATATGAAAGGTGAAACAAAACAGCCATGTGAATCGCTTTAAAGGAGAAAAGTTGCACTAGCTGTGGTTGGCCACAGTTTGAGAGACTCCAAAGATGATTACTAAGTAAAAATCATTTCATCTACTTTTTTTAACAGCAGCAGAAGTTGAATAGGTTTATCTCACCCTGTATTGCTAAGATTCAGTCTTACACTGAGGTTCTTATGAAATGTCTTTATATAAGCATTGCACAGGATACAGTGATATGAGAGGGTTGTTAAGGTGAAAATGGGGATCTGGACATTTGACTAGATCATACTGCTTGCCTTTAGTAGCCTTTCTGTGGACAAATCAATAGATCTTTAATAGCAAGGGTAGACGTTCTGGCTATCAGTCTGGGGTGGATATAGCACGCTACAGAACTCTCTTCTTGATGTGTTGATTTTGGCTCAAAAGCAAGGTCAAGCACTCAGCTACTGTGTGGCTTCCCACATGCTGTAAAGAATAATAACAATGGAGACCTGGAAGAAAGAGGGAAGTTGTCAGAGCCAATCAATTCCAATGATTTTACTGGAAGAGGTGCTCTATCAGGGTAAATCAGTGCTTTTTCACTGAAGATTAGATGAGTGCACAGAGGATGAGGATTTGTCCCAGTATTTAGAACAAATGTATAGCTTGGATCAATGTCGCTCGGCCAGTATTTTAAGCAAACGTCAGATTTTGCAATGTTTATTGAAGAGGAGGAAATTTAGAAGTTGTATAATGTTATATTCACGTAGAAGTAATTTCATTTTTCCCCTTAAATCAGCTAGTGTCGGTCTTGGAAAAATGTTTTGATTAATGGGACAAAACAAATTGCTTTGAAAGATGTAGCTCGTGGGTCTAGAAATAAATAATTTCCCCTCCCCAAAATAATGTGAAAAATATTAAATTGGTTGTTTCTAGTGAAAATACAAGCAGTGCAATTACCTTAAATATCCGGGCACTTTGCCTAGAAATAGGATGGATAGGAAACCCCTCAGAGGAGGATTCTAGAAATTTCAGGAGACAGACACGTGAATGTCAGGTCACTGTATAGGTTTGTGGGTCTATGTAATGATACCCTTCTAGAGTGGAGGCAGCCCAAGTTGAAAATAGGACTTTGCACTTTTTAAAAAGATGTCTTTTCACTTGTGCAACATCCATTTTTTTGTGCTTTTTCACTTTTCTGGGTTTTAGGAAGAAAAGACAGAAGGTAACTTCAGAAATCTGGCCTGGTAGGCAGAATACAGTCACGCTCTTTTACTACTGTTTTTATTTTTTTCTGAAAAGTATCGTCAATCTTTTAATTCCTCTTTGGAGAATTAATCATCACCATTATAAACACTTATGAATATATGAAAGGTCGCTACCCTGAAGTGCTTCTCTCTGTACCATCTCCAGTACTCAGTTGTGAAACAACTGGTATTTCTCCTTCTGTGAGTTTTCTTGGGAGTGAATGCCAGGTGCCATCGCATCCCTTGCCTCTGCTACCTCTTGTGGCTCTCATTGCTATATTTCTAATTGAAAGATGAGGCCACTGGGTCATTCGGCTTTATCCCAAATTAATGCCTGATGACACCGGGCTTTGTTGTGGCTGGGCTGGAACATCCCTTTCAGAGCCCTTTTGTGTTGCAGTCTGTGTTGTAGTCAGCTTGTTCTCTGCTCCTCCTTTCGGATCAGTGATAATTCGGTACCTTTGGCTTCTCCAGGGGAAATCCCTGCTGCCTTTGAAGCCATCTTGATATTCAAAGACGAAAGAATGATTCACTTTTAGACTTTTTAACTATGTATGCACTGAACCCTGAGAAAGAACAAAAATATGTATTGCTAAATTCATTTACACTAATAGTGCACAGTCAAAAGAGTTGTGCGCTTATGCAGAAATGATGCAAACTGCTATATCAGAAGATAAGTTTGTAATCTATAATCTTCATTTTTCAAGTTTTTTGGATATGAACTTTTCCAGGCCAGTCTTTAATGTGTGCATTATTTTCTGCCATAGATGGTATTAGTGATGTGGTTTGGTGTTTTCAGCCTTAAAAAAAAAAGGACTGTTTGATGTTATTTTTCACTTCTCATCTAAAGGCCAGTTTTCTCTACTGCCTTGAAAATATGTATGTTTAAAAGCTATGATTTTTTTTTTTCAATTTTCACTTGTGCAAAGCAAATACATGAACAGGTACAACCAATTACCCAAGTTATAATAAAGAACCAAGTACCAGTAAATGAAGAAAACAAATTTCCTATTATTAAAATTTTAACTTATTCTTAGGAAAAATTAGGTATTGGCATAAAAGGGGAAAATAAAAATGATCATGGAAATAGCATGGGAGAAAGAGAATATGTTTAAACCTTGTAGTGAGATTTCTGCTTGGCTCACTGAGTGGAACTCAGTCTCTACATAAGGAACTCATTCCTCATGCTGTTCCTTTTCAGAGACAAATTCATTAAGAATAGATGCTACATTGGCTTTGTCTTGATAGCTAAATTAATTAATTGTTTTGCATGGATGTGTAATAAGGACAGTAGAAAAGGGATGTAGAGAACACTACTGACCTTAAAAAAAAAACCCCAAATTTGTGACTTTTGTATTGTTCTCTTGATTTATAAATTAAGAAACATCCTCTGTACTTCAAAGGCTGTTATTGTGAGTGCTCTTTGCATGTTGTTCCCTGATTAAATCATTTTCTGCCTGGCACGTTGCCCTAGCAAAATAGGTTTAAAATATTGCATGAGAAGAAAATCTCCTAAGCTTTTCAGAGTGGTTTAGAACCAATGCCAAAGCTGTGATGCCTAGAGCTGTCTTGAAAAAAAATATATTTGTACCCATGAATGTGAAGGTACGTTAACATCTGTCTGTGTCTATTCACAGTTCAGCGAAGTAGTAGATGCCGTGATTCATTGTGAAGGGTATAACTCGCCATTTACAACCAACGTCTGCACCCAGAAAAAATAAGACCATAATTCATGAAAATTTTAACTCTAGTAGCAGCAAGTCCCCTGGCAGCAGTCCTGTCCACTGCCTACAAGGTCATTTAAAAAAAAGCAAAAAAGCAAAAGAAAATCTCTCTAAAAGTTGAAAGAAATACTTTCTGCAGGAAAATCTTCTCTTCACTTTCCTAGAGGAATAAGGAACACTGTTTTGAAAGAGTGGAGGGGGAGAAAGACAATGCATCAGTGTAAGAAAATTTAATATTTTAATCACTTCCTTAAGGGTTTTTTCTCCCCTCAATAAATTCTGTGGAGGAAACTTTTGGCAGTTGGAGATGGCAAAACAGAAGAAATCCTGGAAATATTTGACTCTCCCAGAGTACAACTGGGATGCTTTTGCTGCCCTTGATGCAGCTGCAAATGAGACTTTTGACAATGTTTATTACCCTTTACAGCTCCTTGGGAAATAATTTCTAATCCTACTGAGCTAAGGATGAACAGCATTGCAACTGCGGCACTTACAGCTTATTGTTTTCTGTTTGATTGCAAATAACAGCCTTAATACTAGAGCAGGATTCCAGCTTGGTGAGCAACAGAAATGATCGTAAAAACGTGAAATAACATGGAATCCTATTATAATCATTAACAGGAGACAATAGGTGGATTCACAATCTGAATGGGAAAAGAAGAGTAAAGGATAAGTAATCCAGGGAGGAATCTGTAGCAGAGAGGGGAAAAGTATTGCTGTGTTTGTTCCTCCCCCGTCAAAACCAGCTGATATTAAATTTCTGAATCTGAATATTCAACACTCCAGTAAATGCGTTGCACTGGGGCTCTTAGTGTATTTTCTCTCTGCATAAATGGCTGGTGACTTTTATTTTTCTTACTATCGTAGCCTGCGGTAGTGATTATATTAAGTCCAGCTTTTGCATGTAGTTCCTAAATCCTGAATATGACAGAGGAGTTTAGAAATTATTTTTTGTGATAGAAGTCGACTTCTATAAATCACTCTGTACTGCCAAGGCCAAGTGGCAACTAATTTTACTGAACTGTGATTTTCAGGAAATGATTTTTGTTTGTTCAATATGTTAGAAGTTACTCTATACTTCTAAATATGTTCAATATGCTAGAAGTTACTCGAGTAACTTCTAGCATATTGAACATATTTAGAAGAAAGGGGTTTAGAGTCAAGAGGTCTCCTTTACATCCTTTTTGAACCTGAACTTTTGATAGTGAATACAGGGGGAGAGTCATTTACCTTTCATACAGACAATCTCAGAATATTTTATAGTCAGGGTAGAGCATAATAAAGCTTGTAAAATGTTAATCGGGAATGTAAAGTGTTTTGACTAAGTAGAAGGAAAACAACAACTGACACGTTGAGATAATTTGTTGTGTGCAGAAGGGATTTGTATGAAGGCAAGGTTAAATACAGGGTTCTATTAAGTTAAAGCTACTGCGATATAAAAGCAAGTGAAATAAGGTTAAATTAACTTAATATAGTTCCCATGTGTGTTGTGAAGTCAACATTTACAGCTGAGTGAAGGGCAGTAGTTAGCTGGTGTGAAGATTTAAGTGGCATTTAACTGGCTTTTGGGAGATCTTTTAAGGAAGGAGATGTTGTGATAGCTGTACCTTAGCCTGTTTCTGCTCCTCAGGGCCAAGGATTTAAGGAAATTGTTTGAATTTGTTGAAACCGTGATTTCATCCTCACCTTTTTTGAAAGATATATGTACAGTGAAGCTGATGGACTAAGAGGTGGGTCCGATTTGAGGCTGACCACTGCTCATGAATTCCTCTCTCCATACAAATGAGAAATAATTGATCAGATCTTGGATTAAGAGATTCATCACAACAAACCAGTCAATCAGCAGTTGTATCAGCAGGTACGATTTATGCTCTACTGCAACTTTTCCCAACAGTCTGGGTTTCATGGAAATTTATTTTCATCTCTCCGGTCTCTGAATAATAAAGAGGAAACAAACTCCTCTGTGCCACCTCTTGCTGTTCTGCCAGCTGCCCAGCCGGGGTGCCAGGGGACTTTCTGCTTGCTCGGGCAGATGGAGCCTGCTGAAGCAGAGCCCAACCACCCGGGACTGGGCTCAGCCGTGGCCCTCGCTGAGGCTCTGGAGAAGAGCAGTTCATATTTCTCTGCCAGGTTTGCTGCCAGTGGCACTGTGATAAATTGGGGAAACGATTTGGCCAGTTGCCTGTGTGACAGAGTGTTTTCCTTTCTTACCCACTGAGCAAGACAAAATGAGTCCTGGTATTCAAACTGGTGCACCTACTGGAGGGTAATGCAGAGAGGGCTCCTGCCACCTGCAGCTGGCTCTTTTGAGGGGAAAGGCATGGGCTCTTTCCATCCTGATCACTGGACACTCTACAGTGAGTATAGAGCTTGTGCGACTCTGAGCTTGCCCTTATTAACCCACTCACCATTCACCTCAGAACCTCCAAAAGCTTTCTTAGAGCACTTATTGATATAAAATTACATAGTAATACAATTACCCTTCCTCCTCCTCCTCCACCAATGAATATGGTGTCCCCCAAGAGGGGACATAGTCTAGAGCACCAAAGACTAAGTCATTTTTCAGAAAGAAAATTATTGATGAGGAGAAGAGACAGTAAACTGTGCAATAGCAATAGTAGAAAACTACTGCAATAGCAATACAGAGTTGGTAAACTTTGAGTTTAACTACTAACACCAAATGCCCAAGTGCTCAACCAATATCAGTGCTGGTTTTTAGGGAACAGTTATGAGCCAGGCAGTTTCTTATGAGCAAGATGACTGGTGTCCAAAGGCTGCTGCTCGTTATTCACATTGGGAAAATATATCTACCAGAACTACAAATAAACATAATTAGGATGATTGCTCTGAATAGAATAATAGTACTACATCAGCAGATGGGAGAATGCAGTCAGGTACGTTTATCCAAGGCACTGTAGGGAATTAATGTCATATTAATGAATGTAAACAAAGTAACACATTCTGAGAATCTCAAGTCCAACATTAAAGCGGATACAGATGGGAAGTGATTTGGTTTATTCCTCATTGTGTTGTTAATTGATGTTATTGTAAATAATTATAATGAATCCATCCTCACTGTGTCTAGGCAGACTACCCCACTGGATTGTGGATAAACAGGAATGGTATACAAACAATATTACATTGCCACAAAATGGTGCTAGGTACTGTAGTGTGTGCTTTTGGAATTTATATGATCAAAAATGACAATTTCCTGGAATAGAATACATTGCAGAGAACTTTACAGCAGTGCAGCATGGAAATTGCTTTTTGCCAACTGTGTCATTTCATTGTCACCACCCAAGCCCCAGGATCTGGACTCATATCAGAACAGAGAAATGTAATTATACACTTTTTATATTCATATTTCTGCTTAATAAACTGCTGTAGCTCCACTTCTAAGCCTGTTTTACTTAGAGAAATTATGAACAAGAGTGCTCAGGGTCAGGACTCTGCAGGTGGACTACATCTTTCTGAAGTGCTCTGTTGTTTTTTGGTTGTTGTGGGGATAGAATTTTATCCACTCCCATGCTTGGAGCTGTTCCAAGGAGCTGTTGTTAATGGTCCTTGAGAATTGTGGTAGTTGGCTGATTAAGATCAGGAAGACAAATGGTTGTTCCAGTTATTGATGTAGTTACATCGTGGCTCTCAGTTCAGCCAGTATTCACTTGCAGGCTGGACTCAGGAGTCTTTCTTAGGTGCAGCTTGTAGCCAAAATTCCCGTGAAAGATGAGACTCGTAGCAACGTTGAACACACAAATGTTTTCCTTAAGTAAGCTGGAAGTGCCAAATTTAGCTTAGCTTAGGGGACAAGCGTAGCTGTGTTAAGCAAAGAATGGCTTTTCATTTAAATCCATTATTTTCTTCCTGTTTTCCCCATCTGGTTTTCAGGAAACACAGAGTTTCAAACAGCTGAGCTGAAAAGAGCCACATAGTTGAAGGAGAGCAACTAAAGCAATTAGAGCAAGGAAACTATTCAGTATCAAATTGTTTAGGAAATGTGGATCTTCCCCAGTGGAGCTTCTAACAGACAGATCAGGAATGTAACAAACATGTGAAAACGCCAGAGAGAAAAAGTATGGATGGCATGTGAAATGAGGAGCTCAGCCCAGAGGTTACTTTTGTGCTTTGGTACACCTAGCCCACGAGAGCTTCAGATTTGCTGCCTGTCCTCTTGTGTGTAAGTGGTTGGTTGAAAACGGAGCCAGTGACCCCAACATTGTATTGGGCTCCTGCCCTTGTGAGATGCATTGGTGGGGGGGGGAAATGAGGAATTCTTTCTGCATGATGATAAAAGTAAAGTTAAGATGCATACTCCTGTAATGCAAGGGACATTTGCATTTTTAAAAATGAGAAAAGCTATTTATCAGTGCCATGTTCGCCCACAAGGAGAAAGCAAATGTCTGAGAATAATAGAGTAGGACTGAGAGTCTTGCACTGCATTATCATGAGCTTGATTTTACTGCCGAAATTATCAGGTTCTGAATTCTTCTTCACTGAGAGAATTAGCAAAGTATTAATTTGAAATGCATAGTCTCTACTTAATAAGGAGAAGCTGTTGACAAGACTCAGGGAGAAAGACCCTTCACTGAATGTGTGCATTCCATGCATTTTGCATGCAAAAGCATTTAGTTAAAACCTCTGTATTGCCTCTCCTGTTTATATGACATCCAGGGACTCAAGTTTATCTTCTGAAAACAGGTGTTCAGCATAAACATTCAAATGAGCTTGGGAAAATCTGCAAGAAGGTAAAAAACCCACCCTTTAATTAGTTCAGGAATCAAAAGCATATGGCTTATTTGTGATGTGGGTTTGAAATCCAGCTGAGATCATATGAAAGAGAAGTACATCAGGCATCAAATGCCATCTTATGCTGAAAAGCTGCTACGCCATCATTGAGACTTTAAATACTCTAGGCTTAAAATTTATTGTCAACCAACATGATTTAAATATCTTCAGAGACCTGGAATAGGGTGTTAGTTCTAGGCTGAATAGCACTGATGTTTCTGCACACATGTATGGTATGGAGATGCTCAGTAATGATACTTGTCAGGAGGAAGGTGACACTGTGGGAAATGAGTAGAGGAGATGGAGGTGTTCTTATGGCAGATTCTTAGCCATATATTAAAAAAAAAGGATTGAACTCTGTTAGGAGTGAGAACTTTAAGTCAAATGATCCAGTAATTTCAGTGAAGAGAGAGTTCACACGTACAGGAAACTTATTTTAAGCTTTGAATAGTAAAAGTTCAATATAAGTAATAAAAAAAAGCTGAGAATAGACTACTCATGAACTTTCTTATGCTAGGGAATTGAAAACTTTGGTTAGAGAGTCAGGAATTTGTTCAGTTCAGTCTCAGTCCTTAGCTTTCTCCTAGGACTATGTGAATGGATTCCTGGCTTTACTTCCCCAAATAATCCATCCATTCATTTTAGATTAAAAAAAAAAAAAAAAGAGGGGAAAAAAAGCATTTTAAAGAATTGTTTTGTGTTTCTATAGGCATGTCTCTGAATACGACATGCCTGCTGAATATCATACAGTACACCCAAGTCTCCAAAAAGTCACCGATGTGCCGCTACTTAAGAAGCAAGAGAACACAAAATAATTGGATGTTGTGCTTTCTGGAAAATTAACTCTACAGCCTTGGCATAGTGTATGCATGTAGACGCTTAGTCTGGAAACAATAGAAATGCACTCAGCTGTTTTCAAATGTGTCAGCAGTTATGTGCACAGTTAGGAGAAATCTTTGGACGCAGTGTTCAGTGCACTTCAGATAATAACGTGGTTGTGCCTGAGCAAGATCAGTGCAGGGCCCTGTCTTGCTGTCTTCTCTCATCGTCTTCCCTCCCACGGGCCTCATGCTTTTTTTTCCATTCCTCAACATATGGACAGTCACAGTGTAAATACCCAGAAGGAAATTTGTCCAACAGCTTCTAAACTGGCTCGTGCATATTTCATGTAATATCTAATTGGTAAATATTTATCAGTACTTTGAATATTTGACGTGGTGGTTTATTTAAAAAATTAATTTCAACTCTAGCATGTAATGTTACAGGCTTTCTGCCCCCTTTCTCTCCCTCACTTTTGTTTTCTTTCTACGAGTGATTTTATTTGGCGGGGGGGGGTGTCTGTTCACTTTTAGAGTTACTTCTCCATTTTTTGTTTTCTGCTGATTCTCCTCAAAATGTTAATTTAAGCAAAGCAATAGTTCTCTCCACGATATATGTGTATGTGTTATGTAGATTAAATACAAGGAGCCAAGTGTTTCAACGGAGCACAGAAAGAGAGGCTGTGTGCAGCGTGCCTACGGCTTTCATTTGCACAGCAAATTTAATGCTACCCAGAAATGCCAGATTTCCTGTCGAGTACACAGCTCCCGCGCTGCTCACTCACAGGAGGTGGGATTCGGCAGGTTTAGTCCATGCAGTTAGTCTTTGAAAGCCCTGAGAGTGTGCAGAGGTGTCCTGGTGCTACAATACCCACCCCTCCCTCTGCCCTCTTCCATCACAGATGCCGGACGTTCATGTCAACAGGTTCCAGAAGCCTTGGATTTCTGCAGAAACCCTCAGATTCCAGTGGAGCAGATTTATAAGAGGCAATGTGCCATGGATAGAGCCCTTGAAATACGATGGCTGTAACACAGCCATCATCCTGTGTGTGCTAACATTTTCCTCCTTTTATTCAGCAAAAAAAAAAAATGTGTGTATTGATAAGCAGCATTAGTTTCCATTCTTTTCCAGAAATAGGTCTGTAGATTAAATCATTTTGAGACATATATGCTGCTATGTATTCAAAGGGAAACTCCTCTTTAATGCTAGATCTGCTGACAGACCTGACCCTGAAGCTTTAGTATAGGCTAACAAAACCATTAGTTGTATAGAGGATGAAGGTAAAAATGGTGACTCTTGGAATTCTCTTTGGTTGGAATATCTAGTGAGGGGTTGTGATTCCTGCCCTGCTCTTCACTGACGTCACCTGGAAGCAATTATTAGAGAAGATTTAATTATATGTCCTAAGTGGTAACATGTGGAGTGACTTTTATGAGTAATGCTCTTGTGCATGTTATTCTGTATTTGTGTCATGCACTGTCCTGTGCGCCTGTGGCCCCTTTTCTAGTAACAACTGTGCAGTGAATAGTCTGCAATGATTACAACCAAAAAAACCTGCAGGCTGATTGCAAATTCACCCCACTTCGAAATTCCTGAAGCTCAAAAAGGAGATTGCTACGGTGCTTCACTGAAACACGTGCATCCAAGTGTTTCATTGGGATCAGCAGGGCTTACATGTAAATCCAAGCATGTTCCTGAATCTGGGATTGGGAAGGCAGGAGGCTGAAGAGTGATTTTGAGCTGGAGGATGTTAGCGGCTGCATATTAAATGGTTTGAACCTCTTATTTTCTGAGCCACTGGCCCCACTTCTGTTCCTGGTGGAAGCTCATCTGCGCTGAGGGGTTCAGCTGATCTCAAATCTGCATGCAATATGATGCAGCATCAAGGCCAGACTTGTCTCTGTGCCCTCAAAGTGCACCTGCAATGCTGGCATTTCAGAGGTAGGCTCCCACGGATGAGGTTCTTCCTTTTCAACCCTTGATTGCGATTTCTTTTGAAATACTTATTTTTTTCATTAACTAGCCAAGATAGTTTGCTGGTCTTACTTTTTCTCATTCCATTTAACTTTTTACTCAGAGTGTATTCTTGTGATACGAAGCGGCTCTTTTCTGAAGAAATCTGAGCGGTTTTGAACAGATGTGGAGACATGACTGAGTTCATTTAGAACAGATAATAATAGGGTACTCAGAGAAATTGCAGTGAACGACAAGTACCGTCAGCCTTTTCAAAACAGCAAAATTAGACATTTTTAACTCCACATGCACAACAGCATTAGAAGAAGCAGGAAATGACTAATTTGGAATCCTTTTATTATGTTCTAGTTTTTAAAAAATGGTATTGTTACATTCTCAGGCATCATCCTGATCCTCCTCTGCTCACTGTCTCTGTAGGAAACAAAATACTGTTCCATGTGTTATTTGAAGCAGGCTGGCTCTCTCGTGCATTTAGTGGTATCTTTCATCTCCCTCCCTGCAGCCTGAGAGCACTCAGCTTGTCAAGTTGAGAGCCCAGCATCTTTCATTACTGTAAAGATCCATCCGTTTTATGAAACGGATACTCCTCAGACTCCAATATACAGGTAGCTAATCGGAGTACCGGGATGGTGTGGGTTGTTGTCATTGCCTGTGTCTGCTTTTGCAATGCTGACAAAAGGACTGAGCTAGATTTCATGTCTCCAGCCGTGAGTTTCCTTTTGCAGTAAGAAGGACCTCTGGTTGCATCCCACTGCCTGGCCAGGCTTGGGGCTAGGATGGGTCCCCCCAGAAATGTATTTAGACTGGAAGGACCATGCAGCGCTCGATTAGGGGGTTGAACCCAGCTGTTGGAGACAGGAGTGGAGTCGGGACTGGCTCTTTGCCCCCCAGTACACAGTGTTGGTTTGCTCCTCTGCCTCCTGGCAGAGCCACCAGGAGGCTTCAGGGCCCTGATCTTCATAAAACCTGGTGTAACAAAAAGTAGAATCATAGAATAGTTCGAGTCGGAAGGGGCCTTAAAGATCATCCAGTTCCAACCCCCCTGCCACCGGCAGGGACATCCCACTGGATCAGGCTGCCCAAGCCCCATCCAACCTGGCCTTGAACATCTCCAGGGACAGGGCAGCCACGATTTCCCTTTGCAACCTATTCCAGGGCCTCACCACTCCCCTGGTGAAGAAATTCCTCCTTATGTCTAGTCTAAATCTGCCCCTCTCCAGTTTATACTCATTGCCCCTTGTCCTATCTCTACAAGCCTTTATAAGCAGTCCCTTCCCAGCTTTCTTGCAGCCCCCTTCAGGTATTTGAAGGTCGCTTGAAAGCATCATTTTTCTCGTTCACTTCTTCCTCCTGAATCTTACATCCCTTGCTAACCCCTGTCCTGGGATGCAGCCTTCTGTCCTATGCAAAAACAAGCCCCACCACTGTCACAGCACTTCTTTGAGTGGGGTATGCAGGATCTCAGATGCTTCCAGATGTGTGAAACGCAGGCAATTTATACACTGCTGGCACACACACAAATACAGCCTGCACGCTGCTTGTAGATTTCGGGTTCCTTGAGTTTTTTACCACGTGTCATGACTTGCAATTCAGTATTTGATATGCAGGTAGGTCATTTCTGCCTGCGTCATCAAAGCTGTGCAAGCCAGGGTCGGGAGAAGCTTGGCTGTCAGTCTCCTGCTAATCTCTGTTATTAGTAAAGATAGAGCCAATAACCTGTGCTTGCAAAGAGAAAGACACTGATATGAGGAGAATCACTGACTGGCTGTGTTCCCACCATCAGACTGAACAGGATTTTCTATGCTGACTGTGAGCATTAAGGAAGCCAGAACAAAGATGACAAATGCTTTTGTAAAAGGGATCATCAGAAGAAAGAGCAGGCTCAGTGATCATTGAGGCTTGTGTTAACGTGTGAATGAAGTCTCTTGAGAGTGGTGAGCAGCTCTCGTGCCTCGCTGTAGATTAGCTGTATTTTATTTTATTTTATTCTTTGTACAGCCTGTATATGAGGTAGATTGCTTTGCTGCTTTCGTCTACCTAGAAATTAGAATAAATGATTTTTAACAGAAACATTATTCAGAATCTCTGCCAGTGTACTTAACCAGTAAAAACATAAGGCTTGGTGATGTAGATAAAGTTGGGTCTTGTTGGAGTTTGCCAGCTGGGAGTGTGCCATTTACAGTTGTTTTAGAAGCACTTTCCTCATTGATAACGGAACTGCTTTCCTTAAAGAAAGCAGAAGAGGAAAAATCACCTGAGCTAATACAAAATTACCTGAGCTAATACAAACTAGCTGGGAAATGGTGATGAGAATTACCTAAAATGTGCTGTCCAAGAGATAAGCTTGTGAACTTTGCAAACAGTACATAAAGAATGGTATTAAAGCTTAGCACAGTTCTCACCCTTGGTTTGTTTTTTTTTTAAACCTGCTGGGCTAATTATGTGTCTCCATTACCTGTAGCACCTGGCAACTTTTTTCCTAGCTTACATCTATTTTCAGATCTATCTATTCCTGCTGTCCTACACAATTCTTGCCATTACTTCCAGGCTGATATTTTTTGTTTGGGCGTGTATTCTCTTGGCGAACAGATCTGCTTTCTAGGTATTGAAATTCATCTTGTATGGTGAAGATCAAAGCACAGAATGCATAAAGTACAATCTGTCTTTCATTTACATTCCAGACCTTGCTTCACGCTCACTCTACCAACCCTATCTCCACAAAATTATTAGATACCAGATTTAGATGCAAATGTAGAATCATTCTTTACCTGAATCTCAAGGATGTCTTTAATCTTAGTGAACTAAATTGGCACATATTTAGAAGCCTTGGTGCCCCAGCTTCTGCGATGGGGCATGCACCTGCTGCAGTACTAGAGGTAAACATTATTAACTGTTTGCTCAGTGCTTTGAGATCTTTGCCTAACAAGGAAATCCAATACGTTGCTATGTGTAAATGTTAGAATTAATATTTTAGGAAATATAATAATATGAAGCCAGGTTACTCTTATCATTTCATCAAAGCCAGGTTTAATGATCTTCTTTTTTTTTGGCTGCTGGCTTAATTAGATAAGCTGCTGAATTTAATTATCTCATCAAACCTAATTTGAAAAGATCTCTCAAGTCAGTAAGAGCTTGTCTTCTGCTTGTTATTTCTATTTGTTGCATTGAGTCTTTAATATCACCATTTTGTTAGGATGTTAATGGTAGCCTTAATTGTGTTCTAATTTACTCTGTTTATTCAGATGGTGGCATTTTCCTCATTTTTTAAGTGTCAGCATGTGAAAATCAATCACAATTTAATTTAAGGCAGTGAAATTGCTCTTCTAGTCCTCTATCAAGTCAGCTGCATGCTATCTCTTTTCCCACAAGCGCAATTTGGGTTTGCAAGGTGGAATTATTTCATAGGAGATCACGTTGAGCTTCTAGAGCCCCATTTCCTGGAGAAGTATTATGTCAAAAATGATCCTCTGGATGCTCTTTTGGGACTGTTTAACAAAACTGGTAGGTTATAAATTTGAAAATAAATTAGTATTACTATACAATTCATTTGAAAACATCTGTGTGTGATTCTCCAGCTTGCTGTATCAGTCTGAAACTCCTTGAAAGTTACCAAAGAATTGCTAGCAAAAAATCTGAAGTCTAAACTTTGTCTTAAATTCTAACCCATTAGCAGAGTATTTGTTTGGCCATATTTCTCCCTTTCTCGAAGAGATGCCACAACAGAGGGGAGAGATCAAGCGATCGCTTAAAATCAGAATTTCCCTAATAATTATTTACTTATCGTTCTGCGAAGAATGGTTTACTGTAATGTAAACTATGCTGCTGATGGAAGCATTGCTGATTAATTCTGGAGGAGTTCCTGTGTATTTGTGAATGGCAGGTTACTTCCTGGGTAAAATCAAGTGCTTTCTTACAATTCCAGCCTGGCTTTCAAGTGCATAATTAAATATCTCGGTTTTCTCTGTTTTCCCTTAGAACGACTATAGGAAGCTATCTATGCAATGCAAGGACTTTGTCGTGGGGGTGCTCGACCTGTGCAGAGACACTGAAGAAGTAGAGGCTATTCTGAATGGAGATGTGAACATACGTCTGTGCCCGGAGCACCACCGCCCAAGTCTGAGCAGGATTAAACTTGCTATTAAATACGAGGTCAAAAAGGTAAGCTAATTTTTTTTAGTCCCTGGCGGGTATATCTTAACATATAAATTATGCTTTCTTGATGTCACCTGGAAAAAAATAAATGAGAGGGAGATTTCAATGGGACCAGGTCTATACCTTGAATTTTGATGTTTTATGGCCTGATTTGCATTTTCTCCCATACTTTAAAGTGAAGGTGGATATTTGCCAGGGACACGTTACAGCAGGTATGGCCTTTATTTTAAAGTGATAGACAGGGAAGTATAAATGACCCAAGGGACTGCACAAAGTGTGCAGCGATTCTTGAGCAGGTTGTGACTATGAATCTCTGAAGACTTCAGAAGGCTCCAAAAGATGTTGTCAGACCAAACTGAGGCACTTTTTGCACTGTGGTTTACACAAAGGTGAGGGATGAACCCGGCAGGTACTAGGGCATGTTTGGCCATGAATTATTAAAGCAGAGAATTTAGTCCTGATCTCACTATTCCCAAACCATCTATCTTTCCTTGAAACCAGATCCTCTGCTTAGACTGAGGAAATAGCTGGACTCTGCAGCCTCACTGAAGTCCACAGACCAGTCTCCTGTGTCACCAGCTCTCGAATGCTCCATGAGCTTTGATTCACATTATGGTGTAGTCTCCAAAGCCGCTTCTAACAATCAAAAATGTTACTTTTTCTTTAGAAATAACATATTAAAAAAATATCAACATTGACATTGTTAAGACCATTTTTCAGCAGTGCAATGGAACATGGGATTTAAGTTTGAAAAAAAAAAGTTTTGTAGTTATGTCATTTGTTTTTAATGACTTTAATAATTTAATGACTGGATTTGATGATCTTTAAAGCCTTTTTGCAACAGAAACTATCATACGATTCCATAATTTTATTTGGAATTAGATTAAAACCTCAAAAAACAATTTCTGGTTGACTTGGAATTTTGATTTTTTGTAAACATGTAAATATAGGTAAACATTGATTAAAAAAAAAAAGTGATAGATTCCCACTCTCTTAAAGCTCTTGTTCCATATTGTGAGTTCATATTTCTGCCAAATCTATGAACAAGAAGGAAGATGCACGTTTTAAGAAGAAACACGAAGTCTGAAACATAAACTGATTGACTTTTAGAGGTATTTTAAACACACATCCAGCTTTACGGAAGCATGTTGTGTAAATGGAAAATTTGATTCTGGCAAATCCTAGGCCTGGGTGGTCCTTATTAATTGCTCTTACAATATGCATTGATGGAAACTGGGCTCCTGCTGTAGAACTTGAGTAGCGTTCCAAATTTTTAAGCTAACATCTGCTCTCTCTTCCCCCCTCCCAAGCCCACCACCTGCTTCAGTTTGCCTCTTGACTCTGTGGCTGTGCTGTCTAGAGGTCTTTTCCTGTTATGAAAGCCACTAATTAAAGAGAATCCTAAAACTCTTATTTGACATTAATCACTTTCATGCAGGAGCACATGGTACGGAGCCAAGTATTTCCTCCTAGGATGTTGTGGGTCTGCATCCTTCCATCACCAAAACTGATTGTAACATCTCGGCTCACAGTTAGTTAGGTGCCTTCCAACGACCCTGGTCAAGTTGAGTTATTGCAGCTGTTGCTTTGGTAACAGGCGGCCAGACTTGCTCTGGTGATCTCTCAGAAAACAAACTCATCTCCAAGACCCTGATGGCACTTAATCAAGGAATAGGTCCCAGTGACAATGGTCTGAGAATTACTGCGAAGTTGATCAGAACCTTAAGCCTTCTCAATATATGAAGTCTTCTGCATTATTTTGCTTGTTTTTTCTTCTGAATATTTGTATCACCCTTAACATAGCAAGACCATTAGTTGGAGCTGAATTGCTGTTGGTTTTCGTGCTGCTTTGAGCATGTTTATCCCAGCTTTGTTGGTTTCAGAGGAATATTTCCTTCATTTCTTACATTTTACATAAGTGCACTACTTCATAATGCATGAACACTGACCTAAAGCATCTGCGGTAGGTCATATACAGTGGGTCTTTTTACTTATAAATATCTCTTTATGCCTAGGGATGCCGAGCATCTTTTCTGGATCACAGCCACCTCTTACTGATAATAACCGCTAAGCTAATTACAGAACATAAGCATGAGCATTTGTCAACCTCATATTGACTCTCAGGCTAGCACTTATCAGAATAATCTTTTCAGCAGGCAGTACATGTTTATGTGTAAGATGAGCATTTAACTGCTAACTCGAAAGTAAGATCGTTTCATTTGTAGGAGGCAGAGACATGGTAAGATAAATGGCTTTGCTTATTGGCAGTGACTTATGATAATGGACTGATATTTATCACGCTTGTGGAACAAAGGCATTGTGTTATTGTAGCACAATGATGATTTCCATAAGAGACAATAGATTTCAGGTGCAAGTTTTTTTATCCAGCTGAGAGATACAGGCTTGTGTATAACACCTCCGTGCTTTGAAATGTATTTTCATTTTAAGAAAATACTATAACAGAGAGGGGGGAGATGGAGGGTTAATTATTACACCTATTTAATGAATCAATTCTCGGGCATCAGCTGGTCTGACAGCACTACCTGCCCAAGGCAAGTTTGGGTTCTCAAATGTGGGTGGCTCTGACTCTTGTAGGAATTGTCCCAGCAACGTGGACTCCTTTCCATTTTTTTTTAAACTACACTCTAGAACAGGAATAACACAGAAATAGTTGTTTGCCATCTTTTGTTCTCCTCGAAGTTTATTTGGCAGGGTAGGGCTACTAAATGGACTACAGTTGTGCCTGCCACCCCCGCTACCAAAACCTCCACACCTTTATCATTAGCACAATGGTATTTTTATATTATCCAGCATGGCAAGGTCTTGATGAATTAAATAAATACAGATGCACTTACCTAAATAAGCACAGAGCTCCTGAATTATCTTACGTTCATTCTTTCTCATGAACAGCAAGAAGAATCTTAGACATGACAACTTCAGGGACTTCATAATGGTCTAAGAAAATAAAAGAGGCATTTGTTGTTATGGAATTTTTTTAATTAAGTTAGTGTCAAGGCTAATATTTGCATTCACAGCTGAAATTTTAAGGAATGTTTGAATTAAAAAAATAATCTATTTCTACCATTAGCTTCTTAATTCATATTTATATATTAGTACTCTGAGTGCCTATAGTAGGCTTTCTTTGGTGAAAATTACAATTTATATTGAAAATCATTATTTAATACCCGTAATTTTACTTTTAGAGCTGCTGATGTACTTCGCATTTTATCAGATTTTTATTTCATGCTCTGGGAAAGATGTCAAGGGCTCCCATTTTCAGGCAGGAGAGCAACTGCATCTGCAGAGCTTCATCAGGTCTTTGCACAAACTTTTAACATCTTCCTCATTCTTCTAAATTTCTCTGTTACTTCGTTGTCCTCACAATGGAAATACAAAGGTGCCACGGGTTCTCCCCGTTTGTGAGCACATTCTAATTAAGCCAAGGTGTGATTTTGACCAGTGAGAGGCATGGGTGCCCAAAGGCTGGGGAAACTCTGTCTTGAACTCACCCCTGGGACAGCCAATAGTGAGAAAACACAGGTTCTGATGTACCACAACAAAATGATTTTACTGGTGTTTATCAGCTTTATAGAGCACTTCATATTTATTGTTCCAATTTTTGTCTGTGCTTTTGTGCTCCTTTCTTGTCATTCTTTAATGCTGGAAGGGGTCCTGTGTGTCAACATTCACTTTAAGTCTAAAGCTGTTGCTTCTTGGTAGGAGGTGTCATTCATTCTCTTCCTTTCTGAATGTCAGAACTCTAATTTTTGTATTCTTTTAATTGCAAAAGTTTAGTACCTACCTCCTTTTTCTCAGTTAGCAGCTCAGTTCATAGCCATCATAAATCCATAGCACCTTTCTCTTTCACGAGTTTTAATTTAATTAACAGTAAGTCATACAAATTGGGTTTGAAAAAAAAAATTAATAAGAATTAAACAGAAGACCAGATGGCTGTGTAAATCCTATTTAATAGAGAGCTGGAACAGGAACTTTTCTCATAACTGTATTATTAATAATTAACATATGGAGGATGCTCCAAACAGAATACTCATGGCTGCATTAGATTATAATGTTCCACTTCATTGGTCACGCGACTCAGTTACTCAAGGGCATGAGAAGTCCCAGCTCTCTTCAACTGCTGCAGCAACCTGTGCTCCCTATTCGTTTGCTCAGAGGATGCAGCCTTGTGGAGTCATTGATGGTTTGGACCGTGATGGTGGGATGAAAAGTGTCTCTTGTCCCCATCACTGGGGAGCCAGTTGATACTGTACAAATGTAGTATAATTTCTATATGAACAGTAGAAACACTGTGGTCATTCTGCACTCCTGAACTTATCCATGTAATTTTTCTTTTTACTTTTCTAGTGGTGTATTACAGTTGCTTTACCAGAGATTGGAAAGGAAAGGAATTACTTCCCTTCCTCGCAGAAAATGTTTCTTTGTTTCTAAGTATTTCATTAACAAAGCTCCTTACTCCCACTAAAATCTGTGGTTCTGATGATTTCCTTTCACCCAGATGTTTTAATTTCTTTTCCAAGATGAATCTTATTTTATTATTTCCTGACCATACATTCATCCTCTCAAGGCTTAAATGAATCAGTTCTCCATCCTGAGTGGTGTTTGCAATATTCCCAATTTACTGTAATATGCAGACTTAATTATTTTCATTTGCAAAGTGTCACAGGGTCTTAGATGTCCATCAAGGCATTGACAAGAAAGCCTGAGAACACATCAAATCCATTGCATGGCTTTCCATCACAGATGAAAAGACTTAAAATTACCTTTATTAATAATAAAATTCTCTTAGAAAAGAGCAATTAATAAGATCTGCTATAAACCTGACCTTAGCTGCCCCCAATTACAACTTCATCTATCTCTGTGTAGCCAGCCTGCCTACTAATGTATGCTTTTGGTGGAAAGTCACAGGAGGACAAACAAACCCCCTCGAAAGAAAACAATTATTTTAAAAAATCAGTATTTCAGTTTACTGAGGGTATTTTCCTGAGCAGTATTCAAATTTGTGTGTCTGCATGGGTACTGAACCAGGGTGCATCTCTACTACATGAGACTCTTGTCAAACCCCTGTAGATGTCTACATTAGAGTGTGTCTGGAGGACTCTATACCTTTCTCTCCATCAGCTCTGCTGGGGATGAAACCATCTACACCAGAGGCACCCGAGTTCAAGCATCAGCCCAGCCTTTCCTCACCATGTAACTAAGGGAAAGTGTTTCTCTGACTCTTCTGGGTGACTAAGAGGCTACAGCATCTTAAAGTTCTCCTTCTGTGCCCACTGTGGAGGGTTTTTTCACAGATACCTAAGGGAGCCTGTTGTCTGGTAGCTTTTTCTTGAGGCATGTGCTCAGATGAATAATTAAATAATAGATACTCATAAGTGATTTTGATTCTGCACAGATATGAAAACGCTGGAATGTTAAAGGCTAGGGCTTCCAATTAATTTGCTTGTTTTCAGGTAAATAATTCGGTGATAAGATTTATTCTTGCATGTAAAACAAGGAGAAATGAAACATTAGCAACGAATCTCTTCCAGAACCCTGCAGCCCACCAGAATACGAAGCGGAAGTTTGCTCAAGAGCCAAACACCTTATTCACTTCCTTACAGAAGAGGGCTTAGCACAAAAAAAGAACTTTTACCCTTATCTCCAAGCAGTAAAACTCTAAAGAAACTTTAGACAGAACAAGGTTTAAGCTGAATCGATGAAATAATTCGTATAAACTCTGTTTTCTAGTTATGCATCTGAAATATTTCAGACTTAATTTTACATAATGTGACTTGAAGATGTACCAGAGCAAAAAAACAATCATCCTCCATTCCTTCCACTACTAAGAGGATTATTAATTTTGTGTTTTCACTCGACAACGGGAAGTATTTCTGCCAATAGGCAAATTGCATTTGAAATAGTCCTGACAGTTTTATTTATCCCATTACTTTTGTCTTCTATTAGACTAATTTGTTTACTTGTGTTTTATTTTGTGCCCGTTCGCCATTCGGGTGCCTGGTCAAATCCTGTTTTCATCCACATTGCTCACTCAAATGCAAGCATGTCATCTTCTTAATAGAGTTGTGCCACACAGGTGGTTTTAGGCAATTTAGCAAGCATTGGGATGCTGGGATGACCTCCAGTGCCTTGTTTCTGTCTTCTTGTCACCTTTGCAAAGTGAGATCCCGATCCTGTTAATGTACTCACCTTTTTGGCAGAGAGGAGGAGATCTATTCCAAACCCCACACTTGCTTTTGTAGAGGAGACTGAATCTTACAAAGGAGATTTGCTTGTAAACTGCAGCTATAATAAGGTTTTAAGTATTCAAAATCAGAATTTTTGATTAGATAACTCATGTCAACAGGCAAGTGGATCCATATTAACAATTTCCATAAAACTGAGGAGTATGTGAGCATCTGGGATTTATTTCAAGCATGTATCTTTTGGTTAGGAAAGGTACATATGAGAGATTTTACAAAAGATGCAAGTCATTAATAAAACTATAATAAATAATTCTGGTTTAATACCTTAGAAGTAACTCAGAGTCTTAGGTTGCACAATTTAGTTGTATTTTGTCCTGATAATTCCAGTTCATCTGGGCTCTGCCTACAAATATAAAGCCTTTCTCTTTGCCATCAGGTTTATAAATGCTGATATCAGGCTCTAGATATCAGGTCTGAATATTCAGCGAGACTGCTACAAAGATCATCCACAGGCTGAGTAAGAACTTCATGAATATGTGTATGATGCCATTAGACAGGCAAATGTACCCCAGGGACAGAGGGAAAGATGAAGAAATCTTCAGGGCAGGGATGTTTCCTTGCTTCATGTTCTCCGTGTGCATCTGCAGGCACCGCAATATCTCAGAGGATCTTTTCTCATGCATTGTTTATGCTGTCATCAGATTCCATTGAAACGTTTCTTGATCAGTTGAAATTTTTCATCGGAGTTGGACAGGTTTCTATAGACTTTTTTTTGCCTCTGAATGAAGGAATTTGGACTTGCTGATTTACTCTGCTTTGTGAGATTATTCTGCTGCAAATTGTTCTATAAACTGGGCTTGTGGCCATGGACAGATTTTAACTACAATTAAAACAGGTCTCTTTAGTGAGAAGGTCACAGTCTCACAGCGTGTATATTATATTTCACTCATAAATAATAGGGCAAGGAGTTTTCTGTTTCTTAAACTTTCTGTAGTTTTATTTGTGCTCCTTATCAGGCACAGCAGCAAATGGTGAGCCAAGTTCCAGCCATATTTACCCTCTGACAACCTCACTTGTCATCATTTAGTAGCACAAGAACTGCTAAAGGCAGATTTTTTTTTTTTTCCGCAGTCTGGATTATGAAGCAAATGTATTATAGCCCATCTGTTAAGGTGTCTCAGAACAGCTTCTTCAAAACAAAAGGCTCTTTGTCCTCTTGGAGGTTCGCAGAACAGGGTACAAGTTGAAGATAAGAAAAGGCACATGCTTATATTGCCCTTTTCCTGGGCTATGTATTTCCTAGCAAGCTTCAGTAACGGCCACTGAGGTCTGTTGTCCCATGCTCTATTTCAGATGAAATGATTTTGCTAGTCAGGTGGATCTTTCACCAGATCAAAACTGTTATGACACATTTTTTTCATGTTTGTTTTTTTTTTTTTTTCCTCCTCCCAAAAATCTGTTTCAGTTCAAGCAAAATATTTTATTCAGCCTAAATCCAGAATATTTAGTTAGGTTTCAAGTCCTAAAAATGCCCAAAATATCGAAGGAATGCTCAAAATTGAAAAATGGTTTAAAAGCAAAGTAATTATTTTTTTGTTTAATATTTTCACTGCCTTTTTTCTTCTGGTGTGTGCATGTGTTTACCCTTTAATTCATCTGTTCCTCGTCAGTGAAATGGCAGTGTGGTTTTTACCCTTCAGCAAACAGCAGTAACATCCTGCTTCCACCTTTCCATGAATTTCTTCTATCGCTGCCAAATTTTGCTGATACTCCCAGAGCATCTTCAGCAAAAGGATGATTTCATAGCTCCTTTGATGAGGGTTTCACTGGGAGGAACATGATGCTGCTTAGTGTGTGGCTGATAGGCTTGAGGGAAATGCAATTTTCTTCCTAAATACCTTCTGTACGCATGGTATAAGGAAAAACCAGTGCCATCTGCTGGGATGCCTGTGCCATGAAAAGCTGCCACTGCAGCTTCTGAATGCAGAAGCATTGGAAAAAAAAAAATCTTGCTTGAGTTCCCAGGTCTTGATGCGTCACCTTTACTAGGTTGCAAAGGACTCACCCTGCCCATGAGATAAAGCTTTGAAAGGTCTCTGCTTGGATGCGCACAAGCCTTTCCACTGCCAGTTCCTCCTTTTAAACCATGAGGTTTAACACAGCCAAATGCCGGGTCCTGCACTTGGGGCACAACAACCCTAAACAGAGATACAGACTAGGAGAAGCCTGGCTGGAAAGCTGCCAGGAGGAGAGGGACCTGGGGGTGCTGGTTGACAGCGACTGAACATGAGCCAGCAGTGGCCCAGGTGGCCAAGAAGGCCAGTGGCATCTTGGCTTGTATCAGAAACGGCGTGACCAGCAGGTCCAGGGAAGTTCTTCTCCCCCTGTACTCGGCACTGGTGAGACCGCACCTCGAATCCTGTGTTCAGTTCTGGGCCCCTCACCACAAGAGGGATGTTGAGGCTCTGGAGCGAGTCCTGAGAAGAGCAACGAAGCTGGTGAGGGGGCTGGAGAACAGGCCTTATGAGGAGCGGCTGAGAGAGCTGGGGGTGTTCAGCCTGGAGAAGAGGAGGCTGAGGGGAGACCTCATTGCTCTCTACAACTACCTGAAGGGAGGTTGTGGAGAGGAGGGAGCTGGCCTCTTCTCCCAAGTGACAGGGGACAGGACGAGAGGGAATGGCCTCAAGCTCCGCCAGGGGAGATTTAGGCTTGAGATTAGGAAAAAGTTCTTCAGGGAGAGGGTGGTTAGGCATTGGAACGATCTGCCAAGGGAGGTGGTTGAGTCACCATCCCTGGAGGTGTTTAAGGTGAGGGTGGATGAGGTACTTGGGAGCATGATTTAGGGATTGGTGGGAATGGTTGGACTCGACAATCCAGTGGGTCTCTTCCAACCTGGTTATTCTGTGATTCTGTGTGATTTTCAGGCAGCGGTATCTTATCTTTCTGCCCGGCCCTGGCCACACTGATCTTATTGCAATGTTTCTGCCTTTCTCTTTCTCTGGGATACAGCACAGGAGCAGCCAGTTTGCCCTCAAAGGGTTCCTACCCCCATTTTTCAGTACCAAAGAAAGGGAAATAGCATTTAATGGTAACTTTGAAAAAACATCACAGCAGTTAAGCCTCTGAAATTCAATACATTATTGATTTTCCCAACTCCATTACACTTTGAAGCATTCTGCCTCAAAGCTCTTGTCTTAAACACAGCTCTTTTCTATGCCTGTGACGCTAAGAAAAGCATTAGTGTAATCTCTGACTTGGTGTCAGTGCCCATTCCCAGAGAAGGGAGAAAGAGAAATGGCTCTGTAGCATCTGTGATGAGATCCAAGATCAGCTTCTGAAGTTTTGATAGAGCCAGGGTTGGTGTTTTCCAGGGACCACTACGTATTTCATTAATATCTCGTGGGGAAAACACAATGAAAAACAGTGCTGATTGCTGCAAGCAAATAACAGGTCAAAACTAATTCATGCCCTTATCCTTCTTATCTTGATCATATTTATCCCTCATTTTTGTAATAATCGGAGTAGGATGAACATCATCAAGCCTCTGTGGCGTGCTGCTAGTCTTTACTGCCTTGTAGAAAATAAATTGTTCCAATGAACTGGGTTTTATGGGAACCCCTCCTCAATGTTTCGATATCTATATCATAATCATAGAATCACCAGGTTGGAAGAGACCCACCGGATTATCGAGTCCAACCATTCCCACCAATCTCGAACCCATGCCCCTCAGCACCTCATCCACCCTAACCTTAAACACCTCCAGGGAAGGCGAGACAACCCCCTCCCTGGGCAGACCGTTCCAGTGCCTAATGACCCTTTCTGTGAAGAATTTTTTTCTTATGTCAAGCCTGAACCTCCCCTGGTGGAGCTTGAGGCCATTCCCTCTTGTCCTGTCCCCTGTCACTTGGGAGAAGAGCCCAGCTCCCTCCTCTCCACAACCTCCCTTCAGGTAGTTGTAGAGAGCAATGAGGTCTCCCCTCAGCCTCCTCTTTTCCAGCTGTTCCCAGACAAAGTGAAACAATGAATAGATTAAAATGTCTGATGAATTCTCTGAAATGCCAACCAGCAAAAGTCTTTGACTGTCTCATTGCCAAGGACAACTGAATTTCTTTGTCTGAATCAATTCTTATAACGTGGTGAACAATTACAGGAGTAGGAGGAAGCCTGGCTGTGGCTTTGCCATTTCGTCTCAGAAGTCTGCACATCGACCAGTGTAATTTTCCTTTGCACAAGTTGCTAAAATTGTTGTTGAATTCATCATATCAGAAAATAAGATTTACAAAGGGAATCAATTCTCTGTCCAGCTTCCTTCCAATTCATCTTTCTGTCCATTTGCCGGAATGATGAAAAGCCCCAGCAGCATTAGCACAAACATAAACACTGAGCTTTAGGAAATGTCTCCTTCCAATACTGCTGCCACCACCTTAGTCTTAAATGTTAGATGCTCAGCATGACTAGGATTGGTGATTTATAGATTATCTTTTTTGAAAACTTTCTTTTTCTTGAAAGAAGCTTGAAAGAAAGCATACTAAAATATTATTATTTCCAGGAAAAAAAATTTAAAGGCTAAAGAGGTTAAAAGTACCTATCAAATGTCTTCATTCGTCTTGATTTATTCAGTGGAAGGGGTAAAGTCTTATTTTCTATTTTTTCTTTTTGAGAAATGATGGCCCCAAAGCCTAATACATCTGAAGAAGCACGTTTTAAATAGCTGTTAATGTGCTGTTAAGGATGGAAATGCGCTATACCACGGCAATCCCAATTACCGTGCAACTGTATTTCATTCTACAGTAGCAATAAAACGATCATTAAACTCACAGTAACAGTTCTGTTATTAAGCAAACATCTAGAAAAGGCCCCATTAAATTCCCGATTTGATCATCGTTTCACAGATAGTGAAGATGAAAGCACAGTTTGAGTTTTCTCTGCTTTTCAGTCCCAATAAATGTACAGCCTACAGCTGAAATCCCTGGTACTGGCTGCAGCTGAAAGGCCACATGAAGACCCCTCAAAGCCTCTGCGTTCCTTCCTCTCTTTCTCTTCAAGCTCCTTCATCCTCCCTCTCACCTCTGGAAAGTTCTGCTTGTTGAAATAGTCAAGGGTTTTATGCTTGTATCCTAAGAACATTTATTCACCTGTAAAGCATATATGAAGCACTCAGTTCTGCTAATGCAATCAGCCATATTAGAAGCATTTTTAATTTTCATTTTTTTCTTTCAGTTATTTTGTCTTTTAAGTATCTGTGTGATTAAAAATAGTCACGTTATAAATTCAATCACTCTGAAAAAACAATAAGAAATAAAGATGTTTAATCTTTTATTTTAAAACTCTTCTGGGGGATTCAGTGGTGCTGTAATTGTGCTAAGAAAATGCCTTTTCCATTTGTCTGCTGCTCGCCTTTTCTTTTCCCTTTGCACAATAAACTGAAGAGTCTCTGTTACGGGATACAAAACACGTACTTTCTATACCAGAGCACAACAGCTTTTCCTCTTGCTTTTAAATTTGCCTTTTTGTCCGATTAGTAAAGAATGAGCTGTCACTTTTTGAAAGGTAATCTGAGATAAAGCGTTTAAAGTAGCAAAACACCAACCAGATCTCTTCTAATTCACAGAAGAACCATACAGAATGATTCACTTTGGGTCTGTATGCAGTGAATGGAACAATGTAATAATCGTGCTGTGTTGAGCTGCTATTTCAGTGTCCTATGGTATTTAGGAAGTTATCAGAGGGGTTTTGTAAGCTTGACATCAAAGTGCCTTTCTCTGTCTTTTCTGAATCTCAGCGTAGACTGCCTCAGATATAAACGCTGACCCTGCAGGGGCACTTTGTCCACCCTGGCCACTTATGAATATTAGGGTTTGGCCTAGAGAGTGTGCTATGTAACGGAATTTTATCTAAAGAAGACAAGAGGCAGAAAAGAAACACATTCTGCAGGTACCTGGGGATTTTGGGTGCCTGGCTTGCAGTTTTCGGTTTGTGACACAATAAGTCATGTTGTACAACAAAGACATGCCCTGTCTCACTCCACTGGTAAGTTCAGCGGGTTATTCGCTGAAATCTCAATCTCTTCAGGCAATGCTAGATAATTCTGTTTCTGTTTGTCTTACAGTTTGTTGCTCACCCCAACTGCCAACAGCAATTGCTCACCATGTGGTATGAAAACCTCTCAGGCTTACGGCAGCAGTCTATAGCTGTGAAGTTCCTGGCTGTCTTTGGGGTCTCCATTGGTTTGCCCTTCCTCGCCATAGCCTACTGGATAGCTCCCTGCAGCAAGGTACAAACTCATTAAGGTGCATGTTTTTTTTTTATGATCATCTCTATCCAGGGTCTGGAATAGTCACGTGTGTTTCTGTAACGCTGTTGGGAAAGTGCTGGATGCAATCCTCTAAGAGTGCCCCAGAGGACAGCAAACTTGAGGTGTTGTTTGTTATACACAAATAGATTTATTACATATGGTTTGAGGCTCCTCATCACCAGTCATAAAGGAGGGGTAGGGGGGGAAGTAACCACTTAGGCAGTGAGTGACAAAAATATCAATAGGTTCAGGAAGAAACTGGATAGGACATAAAAACACAGAAGTGGGGCCAAGAAAGAATAGAATCCTCAAAAGAGGGAATAAATAAGTGAGTGGATTTATCTGCTGATTTAGCCGTCTTGGATATTTAAACTCTTGTGCCTCTTATGCGCTTTTTGTTGCAGGTTTCTCCTTTCTTCAGGGCTCCTTTCTTACCTTTCCTTCTTCTTTTAGATCTTGCAGTTTTAGTTAGCGGAGCGTGGTTGGACTCGATGATCCAGTGGGTCTTTTCCAACCTGGTGGTTTTATGATTCTATGATTATTATGGCATCTGGGCCTGAAACTCTGGCAAGCCCCAGGGGACAGCTTCAGGAGGGTTGTGGAGAGGAGGGAGCTGGGCTCTGCTCCCAAGTGACAGGGGACAGGACGAGAGGGAATGGCCTCAAGCTCCGCCAGGGGAGGTTTAGGCTTGAGATTAGGAAAAAGTTCTTCACGGAGAGGGTGGTTAGGCATTGGAACAGTCTGCCAAGGGAGGTGGTTGAGTCACCGTCCCTGGAGGTGCTTAAGGTGAGGGTGGATGAGGTACTTGGGAGCATGATTTAGGGATTGGTGGGAACTGACGATCCGGTGGGTCTCTTCCAACCTGGTTATTCTGTGATTCTGTGATTCAGTGCTGCAGAGAAGACTAGACTCAATGACACAATCTTCGCAGTTTTGAGGGGAAATATGATGGAACTTGGAAAAATGCTGTACCTTAATACAGCTGTGCTATCTCACAGCATCAGATGGAGCAGGAGAGTTTTGCCAATACCTGGAGGCCAAAGGACTAGAGCCAGCCATTAGATTAAGTAAAAGCTTGAGTTGACTGTGATAAGAAATCTGTAGTGAGGTTTACATCCTGAGAGAGTCTACTCAAGCAAGCAGAGATAAATAGGTGCGTGGCTGAGCGATACATATATTTTTCACTACCCTTTCACAGAAGAAAGGAGTGGCAGGGAGGAAGATTATTTCCGATTCAGCAATAACCAACAACCTTATCCACTACATGGTAGATGTCTTCAGCAGGAGGCTTATCAGAGGTACTTAAACTTGATCAAAATGACCCCAGCACTGGTAATTTATTCAATCTTGAAAGAATCTTCTCCCATTTCCTTTAAAAGCCAGTGAGAAATCTTTTCTAAATTTATCAAGCCCAAGAAATTATGGATCCATGGATGGTATTAAGGGAAGACTATAATTTGAAAAGATCTATGATGGTGCAATCAGCCATACCTTTTGAGAACAGTCTATCAGAACATCTGAGATAATAAGATGTGTTTAAGGCTTGATGTCCTTCAAAATATTTCCAAGAAAGTAATTCCCTTGAAGTAATCGAGACATAACTTCATTTTATCAAGATTTGTATTAACACAAAACCCCACAGCTTTTAAAAATACTGAACAGGACTCCCACATTTCACAGAAAGAAGAGCACTGGGAAGCCAGGCTGTGTTGTGAGTGGTTTGGGTTAGATCTTAGTGGCTGACTCCGTTATGTCAGATCTCAGTCTGGTAGGAGTTCATGAAGCTGTTTAATTTCCTTCATCTCCGTTGAATGCGCTGTAAGTTGGTGCATAAGCCAATAGCAACACTTTTGATGTATTCTCAGAATTACAGGGACTGTATTTCCATATAGCAATAGCTGGGAGAACAATTATGCTAGAAATAAGTGGAAAATTAAATGAGAAGCATAAAAAATAAGGGGAAAAACTGAGGCAAAAAATCAAAATAAATTAGTTTTACAGCAGAAAGAAGAAATTATTGAGAAAGTTATTTGGTCCTAATTTCTTGAGGTAGTAGTATTAAAATTAAATGAAAATAGGAGGGAGGGGGACTGAACTTCACCTTGACTGTGATTTAATTACACTAGACTTTTTGTGCATCCTCATTTTTCAATATCTTTTTTTTTAAACTTGTTTTAGACTGTAAAATCCATGCAGTCTTCTATCATAAAGTCAAATTGTGCATTCTTTCAGGCAGGGATTGCCTTTTAAGGCATTGCTTTGCATTGATCAGAACAATGTAGTGTTGATTTTTGATTGGGGCTTGTGATATGAATAACCAAATAATGAGTGCATTTTCCCCCCATGAATAGGTACCTCACCCAAAATCATAATTATTAGGTTCAAGGGCTGACGGTTCATGCATGAGCCTTATATCCCCTCATAGCGTTGTTGCAGACAATTTAACATACACAGTATATCTGACAAAAGGATGTTGATGTGAACAGAATCATAGAATCACCAGGTTGGAAAAGACCCACTGGATCATCGAGTCCAGCCATAACAAGATTTGCATGTGATGCTCTGAGCAGTCCAATTTCGTCCAGGTCAATTTTACAAGTGAAATTATCTGAGATTGTTACTGCATGGGATGTTGTTCAAACATATCTCATCGCCCCATCGGCTCCGTACTGCAAATATAGGTTCTGCTACAAAATGTACATCTACCCAACACCAGTCGTGAAAGGCTGTTGAGGACTAACACTACACCAAGGTTTACAGCAGAGGAGTGAAAGAGCATCAAAAGTGCTGGTTTTAACACACTTCATTTACTCCTACATCTCCTATGAAATTCCTAGAAAAGATGAAGGAATCTTGGGGTTTGATTTCATGCAATATCTACCCATGCTTAAACTCCTCCCTACTGACCACACAAGCACATTAATAAGTGCTTGAGGACAGATAAGATTTTTTTTCTTTTTCCTTATTGAAAAGTCTTTCTGGTATTTAGAAACATGTAGATTTTCCAGTAGGATTTACTATCCTGTCAGCTTCATAAAAGACTTATTTTACATTTTAAAGATTCAGAGAAGAAAAAGAAATAAGAGCTAGAATCATAAAGCTTCCTTTAAATTTCTGCTAGATCTTAAGAGTTCTGCTTTTGAAATACTTCCTGCCCTTGAATAACCAGACTTGGGCTTCTTTAAATAAACCTGCTATAGGACATAAGTGAGAAAAGAGAGGGTTTCCTTGTTCAGTCATTTTTCATAATTCTTATGAAGTTTAATGATCAAATCAGTAGATATTAAGAAAATTTTGAGGATACCTTGCCATCAAGGGAAATTAATCAGTTAGTAATATACGGCAAAAAGAAATCTCATTTATTTTGAGGGGGCTTTGGAAAGGGGAGACACAGGACAGCACTTGCATTACACTCTATTGTGTCCAGTGCCATCGGCATCAGTCCTTTCATTCCGAAAAATGCCACTGCTCTAATATCTTTCTGGAGTTATTTTTTCTTAGGTCACAGAAAATGTAAAATGGAAAGAGTGTTATTTAAATTAACTAGCAAACAAAGCTCTTCAAGAAGAATGGAAGAATATTAGCTATAGTGAAGAGATCTGCTCCTCTGATTCTTGGCTTAATGTATTGAAACAAATCCTTGTGTTCTGGGGAGAGATGCTCCAGCTTGTGTAGTAGTTATGAAAGAAGACTATCATACTGAAAAATATGAAAAGCATTACTAAAGAATCTTTAAACAGAAGGCTATTTCCTACACAGCACTAATGAACCAAGAATTCAGCATTAATAAAACATTCTAGTATATAATAATGATATTGGCGTGAGAAGTGGGCCCATCATTGGGATTGATATTAACACACAAGTAGATTCATATAAAATGTGTACATGCAAACATGTCTCTCATATAAATGTCCTGTCTCTTCATTTTCCACTTACCAGATGGCCAGAACAATTAGATACTATGTGTGAGTATAAAGGAGCAATATAACACACTGCCATGCATAGAAAAATATCCAAAGGGCATAATATGAACTGCAATACATAATATCTAGTAATAACAAAGAAAATCTTCAACAAATCTAAACCTTTTATTTCATGATCTGGAATTCATTTCTGAATTTTTTTTCTTTTTTTTTTGGGAGGGGGCAAATGGTTCAAACTCTTATAGGAAAAATACTCAGAGGAGGTGGATGAGGGGAAAAAAGTCTAACATCTTGTGTCTGTTTCACTGCAGTTGGGACGGACCCTCCGCAGTCCTTTCATGAAGTTTGTGGCACATGCAGTTTCTTTCACAATCTTCCTTGGGCTCTTAGTAGTGAATGCTTCAGATCGGTTTGAAGGAGTAAAAAATCTACCCAACGAGACCATCACGGATCATCCCAAACAGATATTTAGAGTGAAAACAACTCAGTTCTCCTGGACAGAATTGCTGATCATGAAGTGGGTATTGGGTAAGCAAAACCACAATGTCTACAAGTCCTCTAGGGAAATCCAACATGACTAGGAACAGCATGATAGACAATGTCAAGACAAAGGATAAAAGCTCCAAACAAATGAAACTGAAACAAACAACAGCAAAAAAAACCCCATCATTGCATTAGATTATGGGTTGATGAAAGTTTTTTGATTAAAACAGAGTCAAAGAAGACTTTGATCTTGGTCAATGCTTTTGAAAATACTAACTAATGTTTATCAGATTCTTACTTCCCTGATTTTCCACTTTCCATAGTAAATACTATAGATGCAGTCTGTTTGCCTCTGCTGGCTTAACCACTGCACCTTAAAGAAGGTAGCATGGTCATAAAAACTTATAGCTTCTCTGTAGGATGCTGCTCTGTCTAAAGCAAGTAGGGAGAAGGGATGTGAGTAACCACCAGCCTGTTTTATTCTCTGCCATGGCATTCTATTATATTGTTGTTTGGGGTTCTTTTTTTGTAATATGCTCTGAGATCTAGTGATAAGAATTTCCAAGTATATATGAGCTGGATTTTATGAAATTTGTTACTGATGAGAGGAGAGCACAGCATTCAAACTTCTGAAAGAAATAAATTTATCCAAGAATTATAAAATAAGGGTTTATTTGGAGGAACTCTTCAGTGCAGAAGTATGCCTCACGCACAAGTTAAACTTCCAGGGAGTTTTCAGCAAATTCAGATTAATTACTTTTCCTACAGGCACAATTTATCAGGCAGATCATCTGCGTTGAACCACTAATCGAAACAAGCTGAGAAGGATTCACTGGTAAAATGAGCTCCTCAGCTCTGCAGAAACTTTATCTGACTCTTCTATAATCTATTTTTACTCATCATCATAATTTTGATTCTTTTCTCACAGCAGGACAAATAATTCCACTGTTCCATAAGCAGTGATGGCATTAAAATCCCCTGAAAAATAGGATAGGGCTGCCCTATCTGATGACTTCCTGGCCACCATTTCTTTGTTCCCTGTCCTCAGAATAATCAGAACCCCATACAGGATATTAGGCTAGAAAATACCAAATAGATGTCAGACTGGATAGCGTAAGTCCGTAAGATATATTTTTAAAATGATATTAAAGCAGGTCGACAAGATTATTAGATTTTCGACGAGGTATTCTTTTCTTATAGGCAGTGGGTATCCATCTGCCTGGTGAGTTCCTGAGAGATGATGAAGAAAACATCTCATTTAAAAGCAAAGGTTTTCACTTTTCTGGGAGAAGAAAGGTGATTCATTGCACAGACTGCTGAATATAATGAGATTTTCTAATGACTGCCTACATCAGCACTGAGAGTCTTCTCTGGCCATTTTACCTGCCTGCCCACATTAAGCTGCAAGTAATATTTCAGCACTAGTAGGGTGCAAGTTTGGTGCACGTGGCCTGCAGGCAGCTGGCGCAGGGGCTTGGACACTTGCTGAGCCCTAGATGTGACCCCGAATTTTAAGATCTGTAAAACCACTAAGGGCGGTGGACTGCCCAGCCTTTAAATGCAAAAATTGTATAGGTACAGGTATACGTATATGTAAGCAGAAATATAATTAAATAGAAGTAAATGCTTTAGATAAATATCACAGGTAGAGTTGCCAAGTCATGCTTTCCAAAAAGGCAAACATAAGTAAACAGTAAGAGTATGTTGAAGTACAGTAAATCTAATTCTTGTATCCTTAAGAGACATAACTCTGTTTAATCCTGCTTGGCAACACCTGCAGTTGCTGTCTTCAAACTCAACAGTGTAGGTGTGCTGCCTACATTTTGATTAATAGCACAATCCAAAAGTCCCATTTGATTTATGCTCAGTTTGTAAATCCCTTCTGTTTCTATACTTCCTCTTTTCTTCTTCGTGCTGTGGCAGCACTGATAGATGCTGATGACACATTACTTCTTCCAACCTGACCACTTTTGAGAAATTAGTTTACAGATCCCTGATCTTGGTTCTTTTTTGGGGAGAAAATTGGCTGTCTGTGTTATCTGGCTCTCAACCATGGAATTATGAAGCATGTTCAGAATAGCCCTATTCAAGGATTATGTTCTACATTAGCATAGCATAGCATGGCCATGAGTGAGCGCGACCCGTAACAGCACTCTCTGTGATTAATCTTGCTAGAGATACGAAAATTGACCCACGCGTATATATTTTAAGAGACAACTACCAGCAGGAGGGTTTCAGAGTGGAGTTATGCAAAAAGATACCATTGCCATCTCCTGCTTCCAGCTATGTGCAGTGCAAGAAGGTAATGGAGAAAACTGAGCAGAGGCAATGAATTTCAACCAGGCAAGCACTTCATCCTGCTCCAGAAACCCTTATCAGAGGTTTTCTTTTCCACTGGACTGCCTCTCAAGTGGCTGTAGGCTGCCTCTGCTTTATCTTTGGTAACCCATTTAACAGCCAAATAAACAGCAGCATTTTAGGTGGAATTTTAGCCTTTTTGATCTCACTCTTCTTTGTTATGAAAGAGCATGCAAGGGCTTCAGGTGATAAACCTGTCAGCACGGAGAGATATCATGACGATCTGAGAGGAGAACTCTCGGTACACAAGACAGCAATCTCAACTCATACATCTGTGGCTCATTGCATGCCTTGGCTACTTCAACACCTGCGGCCAGGTCTTCTCATCTCTCACATTCAAGTGAGGAAAGCTGAGATTTTCCTCGTGAACAATATGGACAAATGTACTGGAAGCAGAGAAGCTTCATTTAGACAGACAAAATCCCCACTGCAAAAGCAGCTGAGGTAGCAGTTAAGCTCTGGGTAGACACAATCTGAAAACAACTCACTTTCTTAATCCAAGAGCTTTTGGAGGATCTAAGAAGGCGCAAAGACAGCTCTCCAGCACCAGCTGCTTGTGATTTATGTACTAAGCCAGTGCATATAGAAGTCTGACAGCCTGTTCCTTTTTGTGCACAGGTGGTGGACAGTTCTTCTTGCATATTTCCATTTTTCTTCCATCCAGGCTGTGCCTGTAGCTTTACTCTCCTTCTCCTGCTGAAACCAGAAATGCCCATTAAGGTTACTTTTCTTAACACCCCGTACTGTGAGGGAACAAGCATAAGAGACTTATGGAACCTGCAGAGCAGAAGCAGCTTCTGTCTCACCTCTCTGCATCAAACTCAGGAAAAAATGCCTCTCCCAGAGCTGCCAGGGGGCCTTAGAAACACCATACTGGCATGCAGTCTCATCCTGCTTTGCCTACTTGCCTTCCCTCATTTCTTTTCTTACATGCTGCCTTACATCCCATCCCCTGAATTTTAGCTGCTTCTCATTATTTTCACTTAAGGAGAAGCTTTGAATTACTCTCTCACACCACATACACAATTACCCAGCAGTACTAAGTGGATAATTACTGTAACTATTCTACTTGTCCTGAAAAGACATTTTTCCATATGTATGGATAAAAAATGATTGCCACACAGTCGGAAGAAAGAATGATGTAAATTATAGGCCAACAGTGCGATGCTTTCACAGAACGACACTAATTTTAGTCAGTCTACTGAGTTTTAGATGTTCCTTATTTCATTAATCTGTGACTTAGGTACGTTAAATGACCAAGATTAGAAATAAATTTGGATGGGAGAGTTAATATTTAAACCAGAAAAGACATTTCTGGATGTCAGTGAGCAAGTATTCTGGTCGACAGTGTCACCATGCATGTAATGTTTCCTGAAGTGCTTTAGTAACTTTGTACAACATGAATGCATAACACGTCTCTTATCTATCACTTCTGGGATATTTTTTTTTTCTAGCTAGAAATGTGTCTTTAATATTTCATCCTTGCTCCAGGACAGTTCCTGAGAAACTGATTCTTCCACCTTCTCCCTTAGGCTATTTATTATTAAATCTTACTCACGGTGAATGACGGCTTGGCATGAAGTTCCCAATTTTACTCAGCCAGGCACTCACAGACTCAAGTTGAAAACTGGGGAGGCTGGTCTCCTGCCCTCTACTGCTCAGCACTCAACAGACCCCAGTCTCTCAGGTTTATACAGAGCATATCAGGGTACATCTCCGAGGATATGTCTGGAGATTTCCAGGGTTATGGAGGTCACAATTCAGCTGTGTCTTAGCTGCTACTGATATAAATAGCTTAGCTTTCCTTTTTCTTTTAAATCCTTCCCTGTGCACAAGGACAGAGGCGGTTCTTCATTCCTCCAGCTAGATTCAGGCTGACTTGTTTCTATCCCTATGGCCTAGTCTTTGAGTGCACCTCTCGGGACACCGTGTGCTTCCAGGAGTCTCTGAGGTAGCAGGGCAAATGCACTGACATGGCACACATTCCAGCAAAGAGGATGAAGAAGGGTTCACAAAAAGGACAAGGTTGCAGGAGGCCACATGGAAACTGGCAGGCACTGCTCCAGCTTGATTAAACATGAATTTTGCTGCTTCTATGGAAACAGGATTGGGTAGAATGCAGGAAATATTTATCCGTGGATTAAGTATTCCATTCTTATAGCTATTCAAAAGTAAAAATTTGACCCCGGAGCCCTGCTGTGGTTGAAAGTTTGGCAAGTTGGTGAATTTTACTTGAGCTCTTGAATTCCCCTGTCCTCCTCAGGACTCTCGAGTAGAACATGGGTGTCAAAGCTTTCAAGTTTTCTGGGTTTGTCATATAGGTTTACCTGCAAGTCTATTGTCAGAAAGATCCTAAATTCTGACTAAGCTCTATATTTTCAAAGAGATGAATCAATCTTTAATGTATGGAAATATATTATTTAATATATAAACCGTTATGAAAAGTTCTAAGGGCAGAACTTCTGTCTTACCTTTTCTCTGATTATACTGTAATTACTTCCAGATCAGATTTTCTTGGGCAGATGTATTTCCATTCTCAAAACAGACCCACCCACTGTTTCAGGAAAGGAGGAAAACTGCAGAAGAGAAAATGATACCATCTTCATTTGCACAGTTTAGCAAGGAGATTGGAGGGAAAATTGAGGAAATCTACATTTTGCTCAAACAGGATTTTCTAATGTCTTCAGTATTTCTGAACCGTGCTTTCTCTGATATCACCAGAAATCTACTTTACCATAGCCAAAGTTTGGAATTTCTGCCTTATATCTGTAAAGGGAAATATAAGCTTAGTGTTTTTTACCATTTTTTAAAGAAAAGATGACATGATCCATTATCACGAGATTCAGGTTAACTGAAGAGTTGTTTTGGTCTTAGAAGCTACTCTTAGCCAGGAGATGGGTCCATGTTAATATAAAAAGCACCTTCTGTGTTAGCTGGTTAAATGTGCTCTGGGCTTTCCACAGGGATGATATGGTCGGAGTGCAAGGAAATCTGGGAAGAGGGTCCACGCGAATACGTGGTGCATCTCTGGAACCTGCTGGACTTTGGGATGCTGTCCATCTTTGTGGCATCATTCACTGCCAGGTTCATGGCTTTTCTAAAAGCAACTGAAGCACAACAGTACGTAGATCAGTATGTTCAAGACGATGACCTCAACAATGTCACCCTTCCCCCTGAAGTTGCTTACTTTACTTACGGTAAGATGCTTTTTGCTATTTAATTCTTCCTGTTCTTTTAGGCTAATGTGTGGCAGTGCTGAAAGCAGCTTTATTTTTGTGATACTTATGTCGGGGTTTTTTTTTCTAATTAAACTAAATTATTCTTCTCAGATCTACCCATTTCAGCCATCTTCCTAAACCTCTGGGAAGGCATTGAGGTCTAAGCCTCATTCAGTCTCTGATCTTATACTAAGGTTACAAACAGGCCAATCCCATTCTGAATAAACAGCTTGAGTGATAAATAATCAAGAACTGAAAGTGAGCAGAATATAATTTAAATTACAGATGAACGAACCTGCTTGTTTTTCTGAATGTGAGGTGTATGAACAAACACAGAATCTGGAGCTGCTTTTCTAACATGACACACTGCCATGTACTCAAATCCATAGCCAAACTCCACTGCATTGTAGTTTTGGTTCTACACCTCAAGGCTTCAGTTGGAAAACGCACAGCACACTTGAAGTTTAACTAGGAGACAGTTGTTCCAAACTCCTTTTTTTTTTAGTTTAACTCCTGACCAAAACCGAGATTCAGTCTTGAAAACGGGTCATTTATCATAATCACTTCCAGCTAACACTTTTCGTTACTAACATCTCATGTACGTGTATTGTTTTAGCCAGGAACAAGTGGCTTCCCTCGGATCCTCAGATCATTTCAGAAGGACTGTATGCAATAGCTGTGGTACTCAGCTTCTCCCGCATTGCTTACATTCTTCCAGCCAACGAAAGCTTCGGCCCCCTGCAGATCTCTCTGGGGAGGACTGTGAAGGATATATTCAAGTTCATGGTCATCTTCATCATGGTGTTCCTGGCCTTCATGATTGGAATGTTCAATCTTTACTCTTACTACCTTGGTGCAAAATACAACCCTGCATTTACCACGTGAGTACCTATAGATAAGAAGCTGCTTTTCTGGGGCACAATCCATTCTGGGCTGTTGCTGCTCTACTCAGGTAGTTCCTACTCCATCTTCCTGGGGAAGATTGTGCCCAGGAAATTCATACCCCAGCCTCGAGCCCTGGCAGTCGGCTCAAGGCCTGAGTGTAGGGAGACATGTAGTTCAGAAATGGTTATTTCTGGAAATCAAAATAACAGATCAGGAAAATGTTTTGTGAGGTGTTCGGTTTAACGAGTCACGAGAAGCAGTGGGGAAGAGGTTAGACCCAAGATCATTGTTCTTAACATTGCAAGCCAAAAATGTACGTCATGTAGTGCTTGTGTCTGAGGGGCTTCGTAGGTATCCACAGGAAAATCTCCTCCTGTGCCCTGCTGTGTGGCACCGGCAGAGCACCAGGGCAGTCAGCATTATGTCTCACGAAAGCACCATGACTTGCCTTAAGGACAAGGTGAGGACTTTCCTTCCCACACACCCGTCTGGGAGGGGAGAGGAAACCTTGGCATAATGTTTTCCCCTTGCTGTGATCTGACTTCCAGGCAACCACGCCACATTTGTAATACCTGAGCCCACAGCGCTTACCAGCAGCTGGCAGCTGGTCTTTCATTTCTCTAGCACATCACACAGCAAGCTGGGGACGTGGCTCATCACTCCTCTAGGAGAAACAACCTTTTCAGCATCATTTCTGTCCTGCAAGTGGCTGTTTTCCTCCAGATGCACAAGAGCCATTTTTACCACAAACCCCTCTTGTGCAGCATATAAACCTTGTAACATAATGTTTTCTTTCTCTAATTGAGCCAAAATATGCCTTCTAGACCTCTCCTTTAACCTCAGGATACACATTAATGGAAGGACTTACGAGGCCAGATGCAATTACATTTATATGTGCTTGGTAGTAAGGTAGAAGAAAATTGAGTGTGTGGGATGTGACTTTCTTCTTATTTGAAGAGAAGGAGACGCCCTTGAAGCTCAAAACTTAATGAGAAGTTGAGTCGATACCATCCTTGATTGCCTGGTGGCACAATAACCCTCACTTATTGTATCCCCCAGGCACGTCGCTAGAGCACGTCACTGACAAATTCGAGTCTCTGATGCAAAGTCGTGCGGTACTTCTCATTAGCACTCATTACCTAAGTGAATCTTCCAGTAGTTACTGCCTTTTGATGGAAATAATGAGCAAACACTGACTAAAATGATGACTGCTCGCTGGAGTAAAGATTGCTTAAGTGCCCAAGGGATGTCTGGATTAGGGGAGACTCTTGTCAAAAGGCAGTGCTCCTCCTCCCTGACTTCAGCCTTGTGTCTGCTTATCCTGGAGGGGCTTCTTGTTGTTATGAAGCAATTCTTCCACGAGCATAAATTTTTCTTTTAAGTATTTGGAAGAAATTTAAAATAGGCCTACTTCCTTCTGATTATTTAAAAACAAGGGAGTGTCAAATGATGATCAGGGAAAATACACCCTTTCATCACATGACACAATTAGAATAGATTAACATTCATCCTGAAAATCCTTTTCAGACATCTCATTCAGTAAGCTAGAAATCCTGAGGTATAGAGTCTCAAAAATTCTTAATAGGCTAATGATTATGTTATATTGGCTGATGGGCAGCTACCAGAACTCACGTTTCCTTTTCTCTGTTCTTTGCTGAACGTGGCAGGCTCCTGCTGCCATTAACTTATTCATGAAAAGAAGGGAAATTTGAATATCAGACATGAATAAATAACTCGGCTTTTAGGAAAAATTCACTGGGATAAGGAGAAATAGCGCTTAGTTTGGTGTCCTCATAACCATTCTGTGGCTTCAGTGACTTCACTGAATGCATTTCCTGGTGAGCATCTAAGGAGGACAGGTGAAATTTTACAGAAAGTAAATTTTATACTTAGAAATGGGACTATTTGACCGTGGGACCTGATTCTCTGAGATCACTTTCCATCTTTCATGATGGAAAGACCCATTGGATTTGTCCGTTAATTGGGTATTGAACTGATGACTCACCAAGCAGCCTCAGTGAGAAACCTCACAGACAAGGAGCTACTTGCTGAAACAACTTCGAGTTACACATTTAGGAAAACCACCACTTCCCAGATAAAAGAATGCACTCATGACCAGATAATACCCAGAGGGGAATTGTTTGCTTAGTTCTCATGACAATAATCAATGACTGTTTTGTGTGGCCCATCTTTCACCTTCCTTTGCTGTTGCATTTCTGAAATCATGTGCTCAGTTTTACGTTCCCATCTAGAGCAAGCACTTAGTACCCCAGTGGCCTCTGGACCAAGACGACACACAAAGTTTCTGTAATATTTTCCACTCTAATGTTCTTGATGCAGAGGAACTAAAATTGCAGTGGGCTTTACTGTTAAATACAGAGATCATTTAGCCAACCATGCTATACTTTCTAATGTTTTATGAAGTTCTTCGGTGCTGAAAACCCGACCATTTTCATGTCTGCTGCTGCCCACCCCAGCTATGTTTATCTATTTGTTTTATGCTGTGTATTGAACACAGCTCTCAAAAAAAGCCTGTAATTAGGAACATCCTATGCAAACAAAATCAAAATGGAGGCAGGACTGACTGTTCCGCATCACAAATCAGGCTGGAGGCTGCAATGCAAGGTTTTCTGTCTCCCTCTTCCCAAAGGGAAATGTGACTCACTGTTCAGTACCAATGTTATGTTGAGGCTTGAAGACTTTTTTCCTTCTCATTTTGTTTTGTCAAAATGTGATATTTTTGTAATTTGTATTGACTGTATAGCTTTTTTGGCAGTGTTAAACTTTGACCAATCAATTTAAGGAAATAATTCAGTCTGAAAGGATGCCTGAAGCTTTATAAAAGAGAAAGACATAAGATTGACATGAAAACATATCCTTGCCATGATCTTTTTTGATGTACAGTACACTGCTGTTTGCAAAAGAGATGGAAATCTGCAACTAGATTGCCTATGGTCTATTTTGTTCCTTGATGCAAAATCTTTGTTTAACTTTTACAGAACTATGTATACAGGAACAAAATACTTCTCTCTCCCCACTGCAAGAGTCAGTTCTACCTAGATTGTACATACCTATCTCCATAAGGAACATCAGTCAATCTGCCACTGCCAGACTCTCCTGCTGCCAGAAGCTGTTAGTCTGGGAAGGACTCCTGACATCCTTAATTCCTTCATTTGTTTGCTTTTGAGAAGGATAAAACACATGCTGGAAGGGGCTAAGTTGCTTAGCTGGCAATGATGAGACATAGTATCTCGGGACCTTAGAAAATCTGGCTCCAAACCTCCTCATCTGGTATTTATTAAGATGCTCTCAAAAAGCAAAAAAGGAAACAACTGATGTTCATGGGTTCATAGGATCTTGTCCCCTGTGACCTGTGCCAAGTCTCAGCTTCAAATGGAAGGGAGAGAGAAAGAGGCATCCAACCTTTTTGGAGGGTAGGGAGCAACTTGTATAAAGTCTCCTTAGAAACATTTTCTGTACAAGAGGAAGACCTGTGTCTGCTTGGAGGCATTGCTAAACACCATTTTGGGGTGCTTTTGGTCAGGTCCACCTCTCACACCACCTTCCCAGTCCCACCACCATTACAACTAGTCCCTTACCTGACACAAAAATACTGGAGCCCAGTGCCTTGGTCCTTGCTTGCCTCCTCTGCAGCCTACAGGGCAATCAGGACCACTTGCAGTCCTTAATTAACTTTTCAAGGAGAATCTGGCACTGCTCCAGAACAAAGGTTAGTGCTTAAGCTGCAGAAGGGGAGCGGAGTTGACATGTTGTATTAAAATCTTCTGGCAGGATGGAAAACTAAGGGAACCTTTCCAAATTAAAAAAGGAAGGTTAATAGCAGTGTACAGCAGGGATCAAGGCTGGGGGTTATGGTTTTTATTAGCTTGATCAGTGACTTAGGTGATGAGTTTCAAAGCCAGAGATTTTTACTGTTGTATGTGTTCCTTGACTGGTAAGTATACATATGGAATAAGAAGTGGCCAGATTGTTACCATGAAAGTGAAGGGTATTTGTCATGTTAATGTCTGTTGCCCTTTGCTGCAGGAGATGAGCAGTATATTACAAAAAAGGAAATGTCCACCAGGTGGGAAAGGGATAGCATTTGTTTGCAGCAACAGTCATAGCTAATCCCACATCTTTTTATGGTGTCCCAGCCTCATGCAAAGCAGCAAGGGGCAATGAACATGGTTTCAGTGACTCTGAGTATCGCAAAGACGGAGTAGAAAGCCACAAAATGATGTTCTGAGTCAGTGTAGTGATACTGACTGAGAATGATATCTTAATATTGACTGCAGTGTTGCTAATTCTTGTGAACGGGTATGTGATACCATAGTTTACGATGGAAGGTAAACAAGACTTACCTGTCACAGAAGGGAATTCTCCAGTGTTCTGCATTAGGCTTTCAAAGCATTGAAACTAACTTCTTTTGCTTTTAGCCATGGTGTAATTGATACTGGAGTTGTTGTAAAGCTTATTGTTCCCCTAGGATATGTTGGAGTTTGTGCCTATATTCTGTTTTTATAAACAGATTTAGCAGGATTAGGCTGCCATGTGAATAAAGAACTTTTCATCAAAATAATTTGAGAATGGCATTGTTTTCCTGGAAGGCATTTACCCTCTGGCAGACAGGGAGAGAGGGGAGGTAATTAACTGTTAGCATGGTAGGGATTGTTCAGTGAAGGTAAAATTGCTTCTAAATTAGAAATCAAGGAAACTTCTAAAACATATACTCCTCCTCCCTTCCTTTTCAGCTGTGGCTGCTCCTCTTCTGCCTGCTATGGCTTTGACTCCTCTGCATCAGATTTTCCCTTCTACCCATCAGTCCAGCCACATCCTTTCCAGCCCCACTTCTCTTTGTTGTTGGCTTATTCTCCTCTTTGTCTCTTATCTTTCAAGCCTTTTATTTTCCTCTGCTTCCTTTCTACTTTCATACAAGGGTAACAATCAAATTAAAATGCTTCTCTGCAACATCTTCTACCACTCTTTAATTTCAAATGCTTACTAGAAATGCTTGAGTGTCTGACTTGTTTGCTGTCCCAGAGTGGAACGGGAATAAAATCGGACTATTGACTGACTGTATCTGCACTATATACGCTTTATATCAATGCCATAAATCAGAACTTCACAGTCATTACTCCTGGGTGAAAATTATGCTTCTCTTCTGCCTTGGAAACCACATATAAGAACACCAAACTAAGTTCCTTCTTCCCATTCTCAGACAATCTCTGCTTGTCTTCTGTGGATGAGAAAAGGGCGAGTAAGTAGAAGTAAAAAGCCCTGGTTCAAACTGCAGGTGGCCCATGAAGTCCTTAATAGGGACAAAAAAAACCCCAAGTGACAAACAATACACCTGAGAAGAACAGATGGAGCAAATAAGGGGACAGTGTAACTTCATAGTATCAGTCAGAAATCGTGTTTATCAAAAAAGGAAAAGCGATTTTTTTGTATCCCTCGTCTGTGATAATGGCTTATGATGCTTGTGCCAAGGTATCACACTTATATTTTTTATTAGCATGTGACTTGGCTAACCTGGTGTCAAATTTATAAGGTGACTCTTTGTTTTATTTTCAGGGTAGAAGAAAGTTTTAAAACCTTATTCTGGTCAATATTTGGCTTATCTGAAGTGATATCTGTGGTGCTGAAGTATGATCATAAATTCATTGAGAATATTGGATATGTACTCTATGGAGTATATAATGTGACTATGGTGGTGGTGCTGCTTAATATGTTAATAGCCATGATCAACAACTCCTATCAGGAAATTGAGGTAAGATAAGAAATTAGATTGCAAACTCGATGTGCTCAATTATCAGTGCTAATGAAAATGTTAAAAAAAAAAAAAACCAACAAGGAAGCTGTAGCTTATTTTGTATGCAAGATTTGTGCTGTTGAAACACAGATTTTACAGAGTAATTGTTAAGGCTGTAACTGCCCCCAAATTATGCTTGAATTAATTATTTACACTAATAATTTCTAGAATAACTTCAGCTTCCTTGGTTTTAATGACTGTGAGCAAACAGAATTTCCTTTACATGTTTTTAAGGATAGCAGTTTGTGGTATTTTTACACCTTGCGTTTGCTATGATCATTTATCCATGTGTGCTACTTTAGCTGTGCTGTTTGGTTGCAACAGATCCATTCATATTTCATCTGATTTTTTGCCCTGTTCTCTAGTGGTTAAACACCCAAGCCTATCTAGGTCTGGAAATCATGTATGCATATTTAAAAATTCCATATATACCAACTACCAAGGATACAATCTTGCTATAGAGAGAAGGGTTTAGGTCTGCAAAACACAACTGCCTGAAAATTCACAAAGAGCCACTTTTGAAGGATATGTACGTAGCCTCAAGCAATGTGAAGAGGTTTCTGCAGTTTACTCAACTTTGTTCAGTAGTATTGCTGTCAGGAGACTGGATTTGCTAAGTGCTTTGGATATAAACAACTCTCTGATTCTATAAATACAGGCAGGAAAAAAACCCCCAAACAGTTGGATAATGCTAATGCTGAGTCACTCCTTTCTATTCTTTTGTTAAACACCACATTTCTGTAGTTGCTTTCGTATTATTTATTTGTTCTAATCTCCCCTCTGAACCTGACACTGCAAAAGGCCAGAACCGAAAATATTTTTCTCACTGTAATGTCTGATTCATCCATGCACTGTGGTGCAAATACAACTCTCTTTTGTGCGTGCTGTAACTAAGTCTAAATGTCAAAGAGTCCTTACAGATGTTCTCTGGCCCAGAAGATTTCTTGCATGCAGAAAGCAGTCATTTCCCCAGAGGTTCCTGTCACTTAAGATCAAGCACCTTCCTGAATCCTCTTCTACTGAAACAAGATTTACTTTTGAATTAATCTCAGCCTCTTACTGCATTTCCCAGTTTATTGTAAGTAAGTAGAGATGCTCTTGAAACTTTTATGAAGAAAGATCTCTAAAAATAAGTTAACAGGTGCCCTATATTAATGTGATGACCATTTTCCTGAAAAAAAAAATGCTTTATCATCCTTCTTGATTGCATGGATGTTTTCAACTTTGCTAAAGACTACTTATAACTATCAGCAAGCAAACCAATTGTGAGCCATTTGGCCCAGATCCTCCTACCTAAGGACTGGGAAAAACTAGTAAATCCCACACTAATTCATTTCTAATCCTTAGTAACAGGGTGATTAAAGGCAGAGTCATCCTACTGACTGCAGAGGAAGTCTCTTTGGCCAATATGTTTATGTGATAACAGCAATGTCAGTAATGACAGAGGATGGTCATTACTTAGAAACTCAATTCTGTTTCGATCAGTGGAGTCATGCTTTACTGTTACCTGAAATAACAAGATCACACTCTCGTGCTTTCCCTTGAACATCTCTCTTCAGCTACTTCTATTTTTCTTCTGTTTATGCCTCAGGTATTAGTGCTTCCTAAAAGCTTTGTATTTATGGAATGAAAAAACAATTTTGCCAGCCAGAAACCAGAACTATTTTCATCAGTAGCTTCTTAATTTCTTGACAGAAAAGCATTAAAACTATTCATATGTGATTTCTACTGTAATTAATCTTAAGGCTTCTGGGGGGAACAACCTGAAACAATGAGAAGACCAAACTGTAGAAGTGAATGCTGTTCCATTGGCAAAGATATTTCACTGTAACAGTCACAAAATTAATCTCAATTGTGCTATGCCAGTTTTTGACTGAATTACAGAGGTACAGGCTAATCAGAGGTTATTAATTACAGCACAACACAGATGTAGATGAGTATGGGGTGTTGGCACACCATGCTGCGATTGGTGCTGCTGTCCTTCATATAAAGCACAATGAAAACAGCTGTAGAGCAGCTGTGTATCACCCTTTCTTTTGCCTGATAAATGGTCCTGATATATAGCCCTGACTGGTTTAGTGTTTGATAGGAATGGTTGGACTCGATGATCTGGTGGGTCTCTTCCAACCTGGTGATTCTATGATTCTAAACAAACGCCAAGCAGCTTCATAAAGTATGTGCTAACCTTGACCTTGTAATTGGAAGTGATCCTGGCCCACTTTGGCAGCTCTTAAAGGAGATTTGCAGGCACTGACTTTTTCTCCACCTTCACCCACTGAAGAGGGAGAGAATGAAGGTGTATTGATGTTGGCACGCGTGATGATGAATGCAAACTGGATCTGTGAGGAAACCAGCTAATGACAGAAGAAATCAGCCTCTTCTATGGGGGATTATTGGCAAACACAGTGATAACAGCCAGCTGGCAGTTAGATAGCATTGCAGTTAAGCAGAGACAGTCTTTGCTGTTGTTGTGCACACAACAGTTTCTTCTGCTTCACATGACTCTGTATTTGTTCTGACACATTCTTTTATCAGCATAACACAAACACCAGATTGTTACCAAAAGACAACTCCAAGAAAACAGGAGATAGTCTAGTGTTTGGAGGGTTTATACTCTCTGTTTATCCATTGCTTTGTTCAAATTTTCCTTGTTTGAGATTAACACAGAGAAGCCTACAAAGACACATTGTGTACAAGGGCCTTGTTTTGGCAAGCAGAAATCTGATTGTAGTTAAATGCTACCTGTATGTTTGTCCTTATATAGAAATTCCTTCCTATTTACTAATTATGCTTTCGGATGTTGTGTTTTTTTCTCTTCCCTTCCCAAGGAGGATGCAGATGTAGAGTGGAAGTTTGCACGTGCCAAGCTCTGGCTATCCTACTTTGATGAAGGAAGGACTTTACCTGCTCCTTTTAATCTAGTGCCAAGCCCTAAATCATTTTATTATCTCATACTGAGAATAAAAATGTGCCTCATAAAACTCTGCAAATCTAAGGCCAAAAACTGTGAAAATGATCTTGAGATGGGGATGCTGAATTCCAAAAAACGGGTATGTTGTATATTCAATTTTCACCTTCTTTATAGAAAGGATTCACACCAGGAACCTTCTGCAAGTGGCTGCATGATACACAGGGAGATCAAGGACAGCACAGCCTCTTACTCAGCCTCATTATTGCTTGTTATTTGTATTCCATTGCACCTAGAGACTCCTCTGAGGCTTGTGGCCTCATTACATGAGGCACTGTCTGGACACCAGGAAAACAGCAACTTCTATAACCGCAGGAACTTTTGTAAGGGAGTTTCCCAGGGCCAAATAAGCAAAGTCAAGGACAACGGGCAGAAGCAGAGGCACAAATAGGATCCCAGTCTGTATGATTTCTCATCTATCCAGCAGGCCTTTATGTCTTTTCAAAACATCCACCTTCCTTTAAGTGATTTCTAAATTAGTATTACTGTCATTCCAACATTTCCTGTCATTCCAACAATTACTCCCATTCCAGAAGTTTACCTGTGGGGTTTACTCCAGGTTATCAATTAATTTAACTACCTAAGATGGTGAGCATTGCCAAGAAAGCAAAGCATTTGGGGGTCTTTTTCTCTATTAATTCATTTTAATTCATTTAACACTACCATTGATTTCTGAAACACTCACTTAGAACAGTGGAAATAAAAGAAATACCTGTGCTTTAACTATCTCAAATAATGATTTTAAAAGATAATGTTTTAAAACATTGTTTGAATCTAACCACATAAAGTTTGCTTGTTTGATATTCAATTTCTGCTTCAAAGCACAAACCAAAGTAACAAAGTTTTCTCTAAGTCCCTTCTTCCCGAAGCCAACTGAGTGGAAGCATCTGGCTTGCCCTTTTTCATGGAACTCATGCAAAATTCATAGTTTCCATGGCTTTGACATAAACAATTAAGAGTATCAGTCATTGCTTGCTTGCCTGTTGATTTTGTTCACAGATCATCTTCAGAGCAGTCTCTGTAAGACCATGGTACACCTGAGGAGTGAGAAATTAAAAAATAATGATCACTTCAAACTCTTAGTGCAATTCCTCTGATAAAAAATACTGGTCTATATATTAAAAATGCACATTTTTCTTGAGTTAAAGAGGTGGCAAATGGTTGTGCTGTTTAAAAGGATTGGTGAAAATCAATTCTACTTCAAAACTTCTTTCTTCCTTCCTTAAATCGTGTTCTAAATTGATAATCACCGATCTATTTAAGATTAACTTATTTTGTACCTCTTAATACCTTCTTCTCTAAAACTTGTGTGAGAATGTGGTTTTGGTCTAGAAAAATTATAATCCAATTTTTTTCAGTAATTTGTGCATTTGGGCTGATTTTTGTCTTTCAAAAGTTTACATATTTAGATCTGAATGCTTTTATTCTACTTGGACATTGAATAATTTCTTAGTGTTTTTATAAAATTCTATTTAATTTGGAGCTCTCTGTGTATGAGAAGCTGTCATTGATTTAATTATATCATGATGTTTTATAATTTCAGAAAGTTCGTTTTCAGTCTAGCACTCGAAATACAGAAAATTTTTCTGGGAAGAATGCTTATAACAAGCCCACAAGATATCAGGTAATCACAGCATGAAAGCAAGAGCCAGGGAAGGGATCTGTCAGTGAGCAGCTCTAAGCTGCAAGAGTTGTGTTTCCTTTCTTCCCGTTGATGCCATCAAGTGATGGATGTGGCTTAGCGGAGTCAGGGGACTGGGCTGGGGCACTTCACGCACTCTGAGACAAACACAGCCTTTTACCCACGGAAAGACACGTGATGCTGGTGTTTGTCCCATTGACTAATTTCACTCAAGGGTATTTGCTTTAATATAGGAAGTATAATTTAAGCTTTAATCCTCCAGTCTTGCATTGGCAGCATTTCATTTGTCATAATACGGCATCACGTCTCCAGCATCTGCTTTAACATTTGCATGTGCTTCCTCTGGCAGTGACTTGTCCTACTGAGCTTAACCTGCAATGTGGTACAGTTCAATAATACCTGTGGCTACAGCAGTGGCACGGGGCACCCCCAAACCATTGTGGGTCTGTCTTGGCTGGAGTGTTTATGCCAGCAGATACACTATTTCTTGTACAAACGCGTGGTGCGCTTTTTCAGTAGTTTCATACTTTTGTGAGCAGTTTTTCTTCTCTTATTGCTTCTCATTACATGGTGGTGAAGCTCTTACTCAAGTGGAATTGGTGCCAGATTGTCACCTGCGAGTCTCACGTTGAATATTCCTGGAGTGTCAGGTCTCCCAGCAGGAAGTGAAACAAGTTATACTGCTTAGAATCCAGAAACTGCACTTCGAAGTAATTAAACCTGACCAGCTACAGAAACAACATGTTTAAGCTGTTAAATAGAATGGCTCTTAGAACCTAAAACCAGCAAATCCTGACACAGGTCGTTGCTTTGGAATGAAGGGAAAACAACCCGATTTGTTGGTTTATGGAACTTTGGAGTGTCTTTTTAACCGAGGAGGGAAAACAGTTTTGAGGGAGCAGAGCCTTCCTGCAGTGGCGATCTGCAGCTTTCCCGTAGCGGGGAGGACCCTGGGCAGAGCCTCTGCCGGAGTCACTGCCTTGTGACAGCGCCTTCTGCCTTTAGGTTGTGTCTTATGGGGACGTTTATGAGGGAAAGAAAAGGAAGGTTGCCTTCTAGGCTGTCTTTAAGTCTCAGTACAACAAACGTGTTGGGAGAAACAGCCAAGTGCCACCATGGTAGTTGGACACTTCAAAGATTCAAGGGGATAGGGTGCTGGGGCATCTCGCCTAGAGTGTACATTTGCTGAAAACGGTTGGGCCAGATGATCCTTGAGGTCCCTTTCAACCTGGGTTCTAGGATACTGTTCTTGTGCAAAATGTGCTCCATGGGATTTTTTGCCTTACTTTTTAACATAAAGCGTAAAGGAATCTCATGGCAAGTGGTATCCCTGAAGGAACCAACATTAAAGAGAGTTGAGGAAAGCAATAATTAAGTTGGATAAAATGTGCCACGGCAGTTCTACAATTGCTTTGTCTTGTGTTGGTACAGCATCCAGCACAATGGGCTCCCAGGCTGTTCAGCAGACCAGTAAAAAGTTTCTACCAGTTTTAAAAGTTGACCAGATTTTTGTGCAGGATAGAAAGTGTATCTGAAAATCTGAGTTAGAAATGGGATGTGTTCGCTCCATCATCTGGAGTTACTTGGCCTGGTACCATCAAAGACAAAGCGAAGAAACGATTGTGCCCTGCTCAAAATGGCATGTCAGAATTTCTGAGCTTTTCCTTCCATTCAAACCCACAGGCAATGGAAAGATATGTCAGTCTCTGCTAGACTCCTTCTCTTCCTGCAGCTGTTATTTCTAAATGAGACCACCTAATGTTTGCGGTAAATTAGACCCTTATTTCCAAAGTTTAAATAGCCAATGGCAGCTGTGAAAAGTAGATAGAAAAGAAGATAAATAATACCTGTTATTTTGCTTTGATAATGCTCCTACTCATCTTGTCTTCAAATGATCCTGGAATGTTTCAGTTGCTGCAGGAAGAAATTGTCCAAATAACATAAGGAAAGTGTAACAGTCTTGATTATCTAAGTATAAAGTATGTAGAATATGATAATCCAGGCAGCAAGCTTTCTTCTGCAATTGGGAAAATCTTTGAAGTAGTGGCTTCTTCTTGAACTGTTTTCTTTAAAAGTATTTATCAAATGATGTATCTGCAGTCTGTGTATTTGAAGTACATACAGACGGTTCTATTGAAGGAAAATAAAAATATGCAGAAAATAAACATGCAATAAATCGAAGAGTAGGAAGTACTAGTCAACATACAGTGCCAGGATCTGGGAATAAAGTACTCTAGGCAAAATGATGCCTTTATCAAACACTTTTGGGCTGAGACTTTAAGATGGAACATTGCAGCAATGAGTGCTAGGCTCACAAGTTTTTGCCACGCCACGCACTGGCGGTCTGTCATGCTGCCAACAATGTCTTCATCTACAAAACTCAGGAAAGGGTTTTTCAGGAAAACAATAGAAAGAATAGATTGTACTTTTAAAGGCTCAGAAGTGTATTTCTTTGCTGTTTGGAGATTCAAAATAGCAAATAGGTGAGAAATGAGCAAATTCCTTTGCTAGCTTCCATGTTGAGCTCTTCTGCTGCCTAACTGAGAGCATTTACATTTGAGATCACCAGGTTAGAGATCTGTCCTTTTCTTCTTGTTTTCCCTCTGTGCTAGAAGGTATAGAAGGCGTTCAAATAGCTGATCGCAAGTGCTGAGTTTGAAGGTTGTGCCAATAAATACATTAAAAAGATTGAATTCAGTGCAGAGTTATAACTTACAAATGTCTGACCTGTTCCTAGAACCCCATCGTAAGACCAACACTCAGTAGCTGAGTGTTGCACAGTATAAAAGATCTCTAGGACCTGAAGAATTTCCACTAAATTTTAGATAACGACAGAACAGAACTTTATAGAAATCAGACATATTTGAATTGTTTCAAATGCAGCATTCATTATGAAGAGGCTGCCTGGAAGCTTTGTTCAGCATCTCCCTGCAGTAAACCAGGATTATTTTGCCAAGAGGCTGTTTCATTCATTGTAGCTAAAAGAAGCAGCACTGGGGAGAAGTGGAGAAGAGTTTAGAAGACAGAATGCAATATTGAGGCAAAAATTAATTACTTTCCTAAAGCTACTGGCAGAAATATCTGCTAAGAGGCTAAGTAGATTCTTGTTAAAAAGTGGTCATATTTTTAATATTTAGTTTTGGTGGACAAATCCGACTACAACTTGTAAATTGATTGAGCAGGCACCCTCAAGCTGGTGACTTCAGCCACATATAGTGGTTAATACAGGATAGCATTTGAGTTGCATCCATCAAAAATACAATTTTTATGGGAACTGGAATAGATAGATGTTATGTAATCATATTTTTCCAGGTAAAAAAAGAATTCACTGCGTGCCGATTCTTTGGTTGAGTCTAAATTTCCTCTGTTGCCTGTTCTGAAAAAAAGTTATTTCTTTTTGGATCCAGAATTTCCCTACTTTCCCCAAACATTACTTCATTTATGTTTTCTCAGGTGACAACCCTACCTCCCTCTGGATTCTACTACCTTGGTCATCTTCAACACACCGTACGTGCACTGTGCCTCATCTCTGTTGCCTTGATGACTCACCTGGTTAGCTAGATGCTTCTTTGATACAAGGACACTCCTAGACATGCCTTATTCTATGTCTGCATGACCTATATAGAAATGACTGGATCCTTCTCTGATGTTCACGTGCCTTTTGCACTGCTATAATTCACATCTGGCTACTAAGGAAAAAGAGCAGATGCACTCATTTATTAATTCACATTTCACACTCTTTGCAGAGACGTGATTGCTCTGCGAATGGGCAAGCCCATGCTGGGAGAATCTTTACCCTTAACAGTGGCGATGTGGTCAATGAAAGGCACTTGTGTATCTGTTCTTGCGTGCTCACTGAGCTCTCATCTGTTTGCAGAGGATGTGCCTAAGTCGTTGTTTCCGATAGAGCAATCCTTTTTATGTTTGTCATAGCTGAGATTACATTTCCGCATCAATTAGTGTCTTTTCGATAGTGAAGAACTGGCAATGACGTGGGCCTTCAGCTGTAACCCTGTGCGTAGCCCAGACCTACCAAAAGTTACATTCATACTGGATAAATGTAACATACATTTTTAGAACAATATCACATTGCAAGCTCATATCCATAATCACCTCCTATTCTTTCCAAATATGCTGGTCATATACTAACAATCATCTCCCATTTTGTATGTCTACATGGCTCTATTTTTGTCCCCTTTTTCCTATTTTTTTAGCATGCCTGCTAAAATCTGCCATTGCCCTAAGAAACATCTCTCACTTAGGCAGAGTTCTCCACTTCTGTTCAAACTCTCTTTTCTCTGTCCTTCACTAGATTTATTTTCTCTCCTAAAACCCAAATCTCCAGGAAAACAGAGTCTTTCTATAAACCTCAGGTCAGATGTTTAGTTTATCATGAATTAGTTTATTAACAATGCATTTCTTCCTGTAAATTATTTTTATTGATATAGTAAACAGGAACATGCTAAAGGAAGTCGCTGGAACCTATTTCTTAGCTTCATATTGGGTAATTTGTGTTTTCTTTCTGTCTGTGAGACATATTCTACATTTGTGGGCAGCCCACAAAATACCTCAAAGTGCCCTTTAGGTGGGCTCATTATGTCAATCAAGTATTGTAGCAGAAGTTCATAATGTAAAGTTTAAAACAAATGGGAAGGCAATAAAACCCCTCTTTGCATCCTCTGAAAACTGTGTCAGGCGTTCAAATTGCTCATAGTAAATCTAGAATTAAGGCAAAGTGGATAAGCTCATGTTAAGTGTTTCTATTCTCTTTTCAGAAAATAATGAAACGTCTGATTAAGCGCTATGTACTGAAGGCTCAAGTTGACCGAGAAAATGACGAGGTCAATGAAGGCAAGTGGATTTTTATAGTTGATATAGATCAGAGCATGTAATGTGATGCTATTGATATGGCCAATAAGAGGGTTTGACTTTGGTAGCGTCCTCTGCAGAGTGACTGTGTGCTCATGCTCGCACAAGGGTGAGCAGTGCTGACTCTGAGCAGCGTTTAGGTTCTTGAAATTCTGGGTCCTTAACTTACCTTAGCAGAACACGTATGTTACAGGAGCTGTACATAAGGCTGTTCATTGCCTCCTTGCTTTACAACACCCACGGTATTGCCAACACCTAACCTTGCCCTGGTTCCTAAGTAAAACAGTTTCTAATTGCACTGCATGTGCCTGCCCCAAGGACCTTGTCTAACTGGATGAGGATTGGTATGGTCATGGTGTCACATAGGACTTGTACCTGAATGCAAAAGAACCTCCTTTTACCACCTCTTAACTGCTACCCTCCTGCAAGTACCCGGAGTAGGTGGAGATCTGTATGTGGAGTGGGAATAGACTTGAGACAAAAGATGAATTTCCCATACATAGTTGCTATTGCTATCAGCACCACTACTTCAAGTATAGGTTATTTCTTACAAACCAAATATTAAGTGCATAAATGCAGGGACATTGTATGGAGCTTCACACACATTCATGACCAAGGACACCAAAATCAATACTTTCTCAGACCTTAAAATCACAGGGATTACTTATTTGGTTCAATATTGCTAACAAGAATATTTTCTTCCTTTTAGGAGAACTTAAAGAGATTAAGCAAGATATTTCTAGTCTCCGCTATGAACTTTTAGAGGAAAAGTCACAAGCTACTGGTGAACTGGCAAAACTAATTCAGCAGCTGAGCGACAAATTTGGGAAGAACTTAAATAAGGACATTTGATGGCGAACCCAGAATGAGGCAACTGGGTTTCTAAGCATTATTCATTCTCAACCAGCATCTTAGGAGGGCAAACACCATGCAAAACAAGGGCGCTGCACACTCAAATTTTGCTAACTAGCAAATATTTGTAGGAGCAATTTGCATTACTCCTATGCTCAGTGAGTTACCAGTTGAAGTTTTTATGTTACGGAAGTGATTTACTGGTAAAAATCTATGCCCTTTGACATCAGAAATAGATGCACCGTAGGGAAGACACCTCTAGTAAAAGGCAAAAAAAAAAAAAAGCCACATCTCCACCCATTTGACTCTAGTGAAGACTCTACAACTGTGCTCATTTATATCAGCTGAGACTGTAACAATCAGAATTGGGTGAGGTCCGAAGAAAATGTGTGCCAAGCATATTCCTCAAAAAAAGTGAACAATTCCTACCCTTGGGCGTGTACTCTCCTTTTATGTTTACACGAGCAACTATGAAGTTAACTTTGAAGAGCACTGCAGTTAATGAAAAGCTGCTGAAATCACCAGGGTAAAGCACGGCAGGTAGAGGTCATCTACATTTGAGACTGGATGGGAGCATTGCAAAAAAGAAATCAGATTTGTTGGGTAAAGCATCTTTCCCAGCCCCTCTGCTAGAACCTGATAAAGGGATTCCCAACCAAAATCTCCTCACTGACTTTTCCAGCTATATTAGCTAGTCCACTAATAGATACGGTCTCCTTTGTGCACACCTGATCTCTCTTGTATCCTTAGATGACCCCAGCTTCAACAACAGTGTATGAAAATTTCATAACAGTGTGAAACCCCCTTCTCAAGAATACTCAGAAATAACATACATTGTGCTAATGTGTTCAGTTCAAGGAATAATGTTGATCCAGTGGCAGCGATGTAACCAAGCTCAGCTTCGGATTCCAGGTGAGGTAAATAACAGAGAACAATGCCCAGTAGTTTTAAACCTTCAAATCAATATGAAAAAGCTTCAATTCCACTGAGAACATTCAGACAAAAAAAAAATGGAAAAATCATTGCAGAGATTATTGTTATATGTGTTTGCCTCTTGAAGAGGACCAGGAAGCGATTAGAACTGTTGAAAAGTTTGCTGTAATACGACTTGGACTACACTTTCACAAATGGAAATTGATGAGTGCGTGCAAAGCAACTGAAAAATTGGATTGCTTGGGTTTTATATTTAGCTACGTCATTTCAACTACTCAAAGCACACCTTACTACTAGGGAACCACTGAACTCTACTGTTTGTTTACAAGAGACACCTATAAGATAAACATCACATTTAGGCATCAGCTGAGAAAAACAAGCAGAAGCAGAGTGACCTGTGATCAGTTCTTAAGTGCCAGATGAGAACACAGATAGCCTAATAGAATAATAATTATATTTGTAAAAAAAAAAAAAGAAAACAAAATAAAAATGTGTACAGTACGTAGATCAGTTTAGAGAAAAAGCAAAATACTGTATTTTTGCCTTTAATAAATTATCTTGTATACTGTAATATTTTTACCTAAAAATGGGAAAAAATAAAATTACCTCATAATATTTTGTTGTACACTGAGTGAAATATTTGTCTGATCTTTTGACTATCTAAGACATGGACATATTTTTCTTCTCTGGGATGTGTGAACAATGAAATTATTATATGAAGCAATTTTTGCCGTAGGAATTCTGAAGCTCAAAAGCATCAAAAAACGAAACTTAAACTAAAATACATGTAAAATGCATAAAGGTAAGAAGCTAAGATGCTGTGATGAACTATAGTCTGCAAAAATGACTCCTTATATGTGGTGCTTAATTTGAAATTATTGCATCATTAATGTCACTGCAAAATCACCTTCTAAGAACAAAAATTCACCTCAGCTGCCCTCACCTATGGATAATGCTGGTACTGAGTGTGCAATCAAAGGTCAAATGAGTAACATTGATGTTTACAGGCTTTAAGTGCTACAACAACAGCATTTGCCCCAGTTTACCCTGTCTGGGTAAGGGGGAGTTGACAGCTCTCCAGCACAGGGTAGCTTTTCGCATGTTTTTTGTGCATATGGGAAATCTCTTGCTTTCTCCTGGTACCTCTTGCAATGCAGAGTCATGGTGAAACACTTAAATGTCAGCGTTCAGCAGAGAGGACCAAACACCACTGTAAAACATGCTGCAAGTAATGATATTTACAGGAATACCTCAGCTCTTTTCCACTATTTAAACAAGAAAATATTGCTGATTTCAAATATTCATCTTTCCCCATAAGAAGAAGGAATATCTTTCATGGTAATACTGCTTTTTCTACCCCTTCCCACTTTCCAGCAACTGCATAAAGCTTTTTTTCAGTAATGGAAAACCAGCCCTGTTTCCACAGCACTGTCTTAAAAAACAATTTCCTTACAACTCCACACCTGGCTCCTAGATCAAATCATTGTTTTCCCCTTCTTACTCAGTGTTTTAGCACCTTCTAGGATGCAAAATTATTCCAGGTAGAATATAATTCCCATTTCACATGATGTTGCATGCATGAGAATGGCAGCTGGACAGGTCATGATGCACTTACAATTTGTTCATTTAAATGCAACTCAATAAAAACACCTGTGCTAAACTCCAGTAACACCAACAGGAACGTTCTCCTACTGCTGATTTTTGCAGTCAAAGCATGTTTTGATCAGAAATATTGTACTATGAATAGCTTTGCTGAATCATCAGGTCCAGATGGAGGTGTAGCTGTGCCCCATCAGCTGCTACCTGCTGCCCTTATAGCATCAGAGTAAGTGAAGTACTGCAGTCCTGCTACTAGTTAGGATCCTGCTCTGCATTCCAGAATTTGCTGTGAAAGTGCATAATATTATCTAGGACTTCAAAAATAAAAGATGCATAAAAAATACCGCTAAAAAATATCTGCTTCCTCTCCTTTTGCACTTACACACCAGGAACCATCAGGGCACTGAGGTTTCTTCTATAAATATTCATGGCAGGCAAAATCCCACTTCATCAGAGTTCTTCTCTCATCTGGTCCCAGGAACACATTCATTGAAGCTGCGCTGTGTATTAATGTGCTATCACCAGAAACAATGTTATATTCATGGATTGTTCTCCAAGCTCTGTTTATAAGGAATTAAAATTAAGAAGCCTTACTAAAAGATCCCTGAGAGAACATCGCAGAGGATAAAATAAAGCAAGTGAGTCCCAGACTGGATTAGACCTGAGATAGGCAGGTCCCATCTCCCATCAATCAGTCAGTGGAAACTTGTGCCAGGCCAGCATCACATCAACCCACCTGGTGAGTGAGGCTTGATCCAGTCTGTAACAGCTCTTAGTTTTGGCTTTGAAATACAGGATTTAATATTCCTTGGACAAATTTGTACAGTGAATGACAGGAACTTCGTCCAAACTCTTTTTGTAGATACAGAATTATGACTTTTTATGGGAAATACCTTACAGAAAGATGAAAACTAACCTGAAACCATCCACATGAGAGTGATTATCTTCCAAGATGTTGTTCTATTTCTGCAAATCTAACAGGCCAATCAAACTAGAATTTAAATAGACACTCTCTGGAAGGTCAGAACAAAGCCATTAACTAACCAATATTGATTTGTTGACTGTCCAAGCCTTCAGACAATTTTTTCACACCTTGCAGAGACCAAATCAGTCAGTTGCTCCTAAAAGAAAGTGAGCAAACTGCAGAAACCATTAATATTCTTAAAAACTGCAAGGTTTTAAGCCAGGAACCCTTGCTGACCAGAGGTGCAAATCCTGGAAGAAAGGAGCTGCTCGCAGGCATCGTGCCGCTGCTTTCAGCAGCACGGGGTGTGTTTTGGAGCCCGTAGCGTGGGGGTGATGTTTCTTTCATTCGCAGCTTCTCTCACAGCTGGACTAATTCTGCCTGTAACTTTACAGAGAACAACTAATGACTGGTCCCCAGAAAACATGGTTTAAAAGTAAATAAGAAGCGAGAACGGTGTCATGAATAATGGCTTAGAAGACTGCCTGCATCCTGACCAGTGCTCACAGTACATTAAATTGTCAGAGCTAGGCTTTGTTTTTAATTAATCTCCATGAGAAAAGCACTTCCAGCAGGCTAGAAGAAATTGTCCTAATTAAAAGATGTAAAAGATAAAGAATTACTCAGCTGGACAAGCTGGAACTCAGTCCATCACCACAGATATGGGAGACCAGAGCAGCACGGACAGGATTTCAAACACATTTCCAGCTGGCAGCAGCTCTCTGCCTGCACCAGGGCCGTGTCCTGGGCTGGAGGTGGGGAGGGAGGTGGCAGCATCTGTCCTGCTTCTGGGCAGCACTGTCCACAGAGCATCTCTGCTGCCTCTCACACCCCAAGCCAGCACCTGCCAAACAGGTCTTTCAGTACTAGCTTGGTCTGCATTTGCTTCCTTCACTAACCAACGGGCAGGGAAATGAAAACCCTAAATTCATAACCGAGGCTACCAGAACTGCCCTCTGAGATGACTTTCAGATGGGGAGGACTGATGGTCACTTATGAGAAGCGGCTGAGAGAGCTGGGGGTGTTCAGCCTGGAGAGGAGGAGGCTGAGAGGAGACCTCATTGCTCTCTCCAACTACCTGAAAGGAGGTTGTGGAGAGGAGGGAGCTGGGCTCTTCTCCCAAGGGGCAGGGGACAGGACGAGAGGGAATGGCCTCAAGCTCCACCAGGGGAGATTTAGGCTGAACATTAGGATAAAAATTTTTATGGCAAGGATTATTGTGCACTGGCAGATGCTGCCCAGGGAGAGGGTTGAGTCACCTTCCCTGGAGGAGTTTAAGGGACGGGTGGATGAGGTGCTGAGGGACATGGTTTAGTGTTTGATGGGAATAGTTGGATTTTCCAACCTGGTAATTCTATGATTCCTCTATCCAGATATTATAAATACTTTCCTTATGGCCCATCCTGACCCCTAAAAGCACCTCTGCCCTTGCTTTAGCCACAAATCTCACTATTACCGTTAGATGGTACGGTCAGCAGGTCCTATCGCTCCCTTCTTCACTCGCTTGGTTCACACTTGTCATTTTACCCTGCCAGTGACTGGGCTGTAAACCCTGCAGGTGGGAGACCTGCTGCTGGGCACCAGCCTGCAAAAACTACAGCCTTGAGGAATGAACTTACTTGACTTTTTCATTTAAAAGGATAGAGAGAGGGCACAGGAGAAATGGCTCTAACTTCTAGCGAAGGATAGGAGGTGCGGAGAAATTCAGGATTTGCCTTAAAGACATGAAAGTTAGGGGCCAAAAATAGCATTGTGGCTCTGGATTTTATTTGAGGCTATATGTACCCATTATCTTTGCCCTCTCTTGATCCCTGTTCTGTATATTTATAGGACACCTCCTCCTGTGTAAGGGATAAGATCTGGCAATGCCCAGTGCAAGCAGCACAAGAGCAACAACAGGAAAAAAGAATCATTGCCTCAGATATCGTATTTTGTTTTAGGAAGTGATTCCCTTAGTCTCCAGGAGGTTTTAATGTCTACTTATCAAGAACAAGATAAGTCTTCACTATAGTTGAATTTGAATAAAGCCAAACAAAAAAGGGAGATGATAATCAAAGAGGCAAAATAACTAAAGAAGTTCTGGAATTTGTAATATCTTTAATAGCAGGCAAAAGGGGACTCACTTAAGGTGATTTGAGACAGATATTTAACACAAACCTGCAGTGTGATAAAGGGGATTTGGAAGGGCTTGAAAGGCTAATGTGTGTCTAATGAGCTTGTTAATATATTAAGTAATGTTTACTGTTATACAGACTAATATTTAATTCCTTTTCAAATGATTAATTATTTTGCTGCAAAGGTTTAATTAGGGCTTACACGGCAGGAGTGCCAGGGGATCTGGTGCTGAGCTAAATCTCTGTGCCGCAGTCGTTGGCCCCAACACCAGGCTCTCCTCCAGAGGGCACAGCTTTAGGTGGACAGGCACAGGTGTTGAGGAAGCAGGAGACCTGATGGCCGAGATCTTCCTTACCATGAAGGTCATTCTCTTGTCCATTCAAATAGGTGGCACACGGACTCCACAGAAAGTTGAAACCGAGCAGCCGGTTCCAAAAAGGAAACCTCTACGTGTACCCCAGCAACCGCCAGCATCACACGCGGCAGCCGCACTGTCGCCTCAGAGCAGAATCTCAGTCTCATACTGGGACCCAGCATCACTTCTGATTTCAAGGACTGTGGAACACAGATTGTGGTAACTCACTCCAAGGTTTTCACATGAAAATGGGAGCTTCTCTCAAAGTAAAAGGCTGATGTTATGCAGAACAAAAACGCGCTTTGGGCCAAGTTTACTTGATGATTCCCAAACACAAACAACAGAAGCACATTCATCCTATGAAGGAGGTCGTTGGGCACATACATTTAGAAACAACACTGACTTACAGTGTTGTTTACAGTTTTTGTAGTTATGTTTTCTATTGTTTCAGCAGTTTTTTCTGGCTTTTGACTGTTAATATTCAAACCTCTCATCCCTGCAGAGAGCTGCAAGGTGTTTCCCTATGTATTCTTCTGAGTAAAGGCTGTGGATCTCATAGGGATTTCAGTGGGTGTATCCATTTCCAAGGGGAAAACACAAACCAAAGCATTCCCAGGCTCAAACACAAACTTGTGCAGGTGACAAAGGAGGAGGACTTGTGTCTTTCGCTGCTGGTTGCAGCCAGAGCCAGCAGGCTGTGCTCAAGAATAAGTAATGCACAGCTCTGCCTTTGTGATGCTCTAAAGTAAAATCAAAGCTACAGGAGAGAAAAAGAATCTTCCTTCTGAGGGGTTTTTTGTCAGCTCATTTCAGCAACCTACCTACGTACTTTAACAATGCAGAAAGTCACAAGGATCTGGCTCTTATTAGGCTGAATTATTACACCAAAGAAATGTTGAACTGCTGCTTTCTTGCTAGAAGGAAAGAGTATTTTTTTCACCTGACTTTTATTCACTCGGATAGTTTTTTTTCTTTGTAGTCTCTTACTCTTTTTTTTCTTTGTAGTCTCTTACTCTTTTTCTTTCAGGAAATGTGCTCCCAGTGGACCACATCTGTCAGTATCTCACACTTATTCACACCTGCACAAAGTAAAGATACAAGTTCCATCTTGTTTAGGATCTACTGTGGCCAAATCATCACCTGCTGCTTCTCCAAAGTGGAGATTCAGCTATTTATACTCACTTTAAAACTATTTATTTTTCTATAGTTCTTGAGTGATTCTGGTACCCGTGAAGACAGGAGAGAAAACACGTTCTTCCTCTCTATACATTACAAGTTAGACACCCTTAAATAGCTCTCAGGACTGTCCCACAGAGCAGGACCTGAATGACAGTGTGAATCACCACTGTCTGACACTTGAGATATTCCTGCTTCTGCATTTGCATCTCTTTGAGTTGCATTGTGCGTAATTCAGCACAATTGTACACTTTTCTTGCTTAATGTACTCAAAATAAGCATTACTCAACTTGATGACTAGGTCTACATTTACAGCCATCTGGATGGTTTATTTTAGAAAGTCATTTGGAAGAACAGCCCTTTATTTATAATTATTATGAGGCCTCTGCGAGAACACAAGGGCTGCAGGGATCCTACTCCTTGGTGCATCTTACCTTTCTCTCACTGCTTTCCAGTTTCTGATGTAGCTTAACAGTTTCAACATTTTTTGAAGGAGGAAGATAACATTTATCCTTAACCACAGCACACTCTTATCATCAAACTTTGAACAGCAGCACCATAAAGGCCACCTGGCTCCAGAGATGACTCACAATGAACCCACCTATGGAGAGGTGCTGCTTACACACCACCAGCACGTGTCAACATGCACTGGGCTGCAGCCAGGTAACAGAACGATGCTGAACATTAATGCCAATTAATGTTCAAATGACACACTCAGGCCTTTTCTGGAAGTGCTGCCTTTCAGGGTACCACTAGCTGAGGCTGGAGAAGCAGACGGGATGCCATCAACATAGGTCCTTCAATGCAAAAAGGGAGAAGCACTATAAATTTAGGAAGGGTTCTTGCATATCGCAGTCAAGCTTCAAGGTACCTCTGTGACTTAGCATGCATTTGCTGCATTGTTTATTCATAGAATCATAGAATCAGCAGGTTGGAAGAGACCCAGCGGATCGTCGAGTCCAACCATTCCTATCAAACACTAAACCATGTCCCTCAGCACCTCGTCCACCCATGCCTTAAACACCTCCAGGGAAGGTGAATCAACCCCCTCCCTGGGCAGCCTCTGCCAGTGCCCAATGACCCTTTCTGTGAAAAATTTTTTCCTAATGTTCAGCCCAAACCTCCCCTGGCAGAGCTTGAGGCCATTGCCTCTTGTCCTGCACCCTGTCACTTGGGAGAAGAGCCCAGCACCAAGGACCGTAAACTGGTGCCTCTGCCACAGATGTCATACATCATCCTAGCTCCAATGGCACCTTCCAGTTTTCTTCCAAAGGGCATATACCGTGCTATCTTCAAGGTAAATGTGTTTTCCCTCAGGTGCAGAGGTCCCCTTGGGTGAAAAGGTTCCAGTCAGCCTCCAGAGAGGCAGGGACATGCCCAGCAGCCATGGCAGGATGAGCTGAAATCATCATGAAAGGTCCTGGAGGAGTTCTTATTATAAACATGGTTCTGGTCACTGTGAATAAGCAGCTGTTCTACTAATCACAAGGTATTTACCTGGCCAGAGGGTAACCACCAGACACTTATGCACCTTGGAGGTACTGCTGTACCCTCCTGGAGTGGCTTTCTCCTTGGAAGAGTCTACCTTGACTGTGGAGTATTTCCCATCTCTGAACCACTGAAGGCATCAGGGACCGGCTTTGCTTTCCTGCGCTGGTTCCTGCTATGTAGGACAAAGCCTCTGTTTTACCTCCGAGCCAACGCTACTTGTTTAAAAAATGTTTCCATCTGTAATTACTGCACAATGGGACAAATCGAGGGTGCTTTGATCAAGCATTCATTAAATCTCCCCTGCTTTGAAGATAACTCTGTGGAGTGACAGCATCTGTTTTAATCCCCAGGTGGTGCAAATAAATACAGGATCTGGTAGTTTAATACAACGCTATCTGTGGTCTCATATTCCTTTAATAGCTAATAATAGAACAAAACTACAAAATATAGCAATGATCCCACAGCTGCAAACTACCCATTAAACCAGCACAAGACGCGTAAAGGGTGACTGTTAGCACCCGCAAAGCTAGTGAATCATCTAATGCCCTCCCATCTGCACAAATGACTGCAGGTTTCATTTATTTCTCTAATATCTGTTAGAGTAGAAAAAGAAGCGCAATTTAAAAGGGCATCAGAAATCATTACTGCCAGGATGAGGATGGAACATCTTAAATTGTCAGATTTCACAGCAGAGACTGCCTGATGCTTCTGAAGGGTTTTCATGGCCCTGCCATGTCAGAAAATTAGAGGGCAGCTTGCAATTTGATCTGTAAGGGAACTGCTAACTGGCAAAAATAAGCAACACCCATTAAACTTCACAAAGAAAAAAAAAACACAAACAAAACCAAAACAATTACAAGACAGAAGATAAATTTGGCTTGCTGAAACAGGTGGGTATTCCCTCAACTGCACTGCAGGCTTCAAAAGGTGCACCAGCTTCCCTCCCACTGTGGATTTGTAATAAAATAACTAGAAGCAAATAAGTAGGGCTGATACCATAAGTCTGCAAAGGCATCTGTGATCTCAAGCAGGTAATTTTGCCTACAGTGCTCACTGTGTGGTTTCCAGGGATGCGTTCTTACCTGGTATTAAGTGGCATGGAAAGTCAAACCAGCCATATGTATAAGCCAAGGTTTTGCATAGGTCTTTCTTTTCCTTCCCCTACGCTTGCATAGACATGTTGTACACTGACAAATTGCTCTTGGGATGATAGGTACTGACTTCACAGTCCCTCCAGTAAACTGATTTTTCCTTAATCCCTGCTCGTGTTGAGGTTTATGAAGGTGGTTGTGGCTCCTGGATCTCTGCCTGTTGCTACCCCTGCGATCAGTACCACACCCTGCATCTTGCAGACTTAGGATTTTAAGAATATGGTGGGAGAAAGTCTGAATTTGTCAGGCCCCAGGGATTGAAAGGATTTGAAGAGCCACATCTTTCCTGTGTGGCATTAGACTATCCTCATTGATATATTATTTTACCCAGACTTTGCATTTCAAATAAGAATCCTTTGGGGATCCCTCATATCCAGCTTTTTTTTAAATACAGAGAAACACACATGATTTTTTCAGCTCTTTCCTCTGACAGTCTATCCCTTTTTAGTTGTACCCCCTGGTTTCTTCTTCTCTTACATAAACCTCAATAGTTTACTTCTCTCCTTTTTTTTTTTTTCATTTCTACTCACCTTTTCACTGGCTTTCTACCAGTTTTTGCATTTCTCTGGTGCTGCTGTGAGCATCCCATAGAGGGCAGGTCAGAAGTCATGCAATCCCAGCAGGGTGGTTCTCTCTTGCGGGACCTGTGGGCTTGATTAACATAGAATCATAGAATCACCAGGCTGGATCAGATCATCGAGACCAACCATTCCTATCAAATCCTAAACCACTCTGCGTTCTTCAGAAATCTATTGAAGGCTGAAATAACAAATATGACTCTCAAATATGCTGACCTGTTACACACACATTGAAAAAACACGCCGATGAGTAAGACTGGTAGGAGATGTGGGTGGAGAAACACCAAGTCAGCAAGTCCCAGTGCAGCTCAGACTAGCACTGGGCACCCATCATCTCACCTTCTCCCGGTCACAGGTAGTACAGCAGCAAGTGACACACCTTTCACTGCAAACAAAAGAAGATCTATGAGCACAGGCTTAGAATCACCCTTGCAGAAATTGCTTTGTTCTTCGCATTCTGCAGAACTTCATGCGCTGAGAAGTGTCTTCATGGTAAAAGGGAGGGAAGACATCTTCCAAGGAAAAGGGACACCCAGCAGCAGACCTTGGATAAATCTCCTAGAAGGTGCTACATGGATCTCAGCAAATATGAAGCATAAATCACAACTGGGGCCGTTCTGTATGTGGTTGAGAGGTGGCTAAACTTACCTCTGTTGTCCCTCTCAGTGGCATCTTCTCCAGCCCAGCGTCAGAAGGATTCGCTTGACAGTAGCCAAAGCAGATAACCTACAGCTGAGATAAAAAATACAAACAGGAAAACAATAAAATCATTACATGGATTGCAAGGGAATCAGAGCAGTAACAGTACAGTAGCCAGGTCGGTGCAACTCCAAAAGCAAGATTTTGTAAATGTCCTGAAGAAGAGACTTTCTACTCAAAATCTTGTATTTACCCAGAATTATCACCTGGTCTTGTGAAAGACTCTGCCTTTCCCTACAGATTTTGTGTCAATCTAGGAGAACATTTCATGCTGGCCTAAGCAAGTACTGGTCCTCAACTGCTGCCATGTGAAAAGGTGTCCTTGCTAGATGCTGCTGCAGTCGAGGGGCAGAGGAGGAACACATCCAGCCTTGGCTCTCTAACACTGCAAAGCAAAGGACAAAACGAATCTGACTTAATGACAGTAGCCAAAAAGAAAGCGCTCAGATGTCTGAGGATGTAAATCATTCTATCAGACATTGCTCCTGGCATGAACTGTTGGCATGGAGACTGATGCAAAATGTAATACAACATAAATAAAATATTAATGATACCGGAGGAAGCATTAGTGATTTAAAGAGATACTGAGCTGCCAACCAAGCTACAGTTTGGAATTCACTATACAAACAACAGGGAAAACTATGATTAAAGCTGTAAAGGGCAATGAGAAATAGCTCCGTTCTGCCAAAGTCTTATGGCAATCAAAAACACCCAGAAAAGTCTGATTTGGCAAAGGGATGGAGCAAATAACTTCCTAAAAGTGCTTTTTCTTTTTCCCAAACAGAAATGATAAAAAAAGCTGCGGCATCCCAAGCAGCAGGGCTGGGCCAGCCGTCTGTGGGACATTGAGACGTGGCTTAGAAGAGCTCCAGATACCTCACAGCATTCACCAAGATCACAGAAATGCTCTCATAGCTCTTGCCTCACAGTCTTGAATTGCCTTGCAAGAAAACCAATACCCCCAGAGTAGGAGAAAGGACTTTACTGAGGTGGGCTATCCAGAGCTGGGAGGTGGGAAGCATTGTGGGTTCCATTAGCATGGAAGTATATCAGGAGATTCTGACCCAAATCGAAATTGTTTTAACAGGTTCAGTTGAGTGAGGAACTAACCCCAGATTAAGAAAAGCAATGTTAAGGTGCTCACCAGGGAGAGGAAAAGGCAGAGTGAAAAATGTATCCTGGTCTCCCACACCCTGAACAATTACCTTTCCCAGCAGATGTGTTCTTTTACTGGTGTACTCACAGTTTGAGAAAATTTTTCTTCTGTAAAGCCATGAATTGAAAAATTCTCGGCGATCCCTATTTCTGAGTTCTCACACTAAATTATATTTGAAGTTACATGCATCCTAGCCATGCAAAGATAACGAGCATTTAGTATAACCTAGAGTATAATGGAAAATACTAAGTGAAAGGCAATTCTTACACGAGCCTTTCTCAGGCTCAGATAATTGTGAAGCTGTTGATAAACTGCCAGACAGAGTCAGCAGAGGGGCAGAAATGACCATAACAATTTGTAAGCTGGTGCAACCAACATAGAGCTCACAGTGAGACCAAATTTACTGAAATAGCTGGCCTCAGTGGATTTACATCATTGGACATGGGAGCAGAATTTCATTCCAGAACAGCACATTTCTTATTTATTAATGTCTAAAAGAATGGGACTTAAGTCCTCTCTACTTACATTGTTTTCCCTTTTGGGATCCACATCACTCTTTCCAGATCCTCTTATTGGTTGGGTGTAAACAATATTAAAAAACAAATACATTTTCTGAAGCCTGATAATTTGCCACTTATATAAATCATAACAATTTCTCTTGCATGAATTGGAAGAGAAAGACTTATGATTTGGGAATAATGTAAGTCTTCCTTCCTCGACTAAATATCTGAAAGAAAACTGGGGATGAAAGACACCCAAATACAATGCAAAGTATTAGTCATAATTTAAAAGCCCTGTCTCCAGCAGATAAAATTTTCCCAAATAACTACTGTAAATGCTGAATTTCTAATACAGAACTTGCAGCTCTTCTTATTGAATGCTTTGTGCATCACATAATAACATTACAAAGTGCTGCTGGAGGAGGACATTATGTTGGGTGACAATGGAAACCAAAGCATAATCATTGGTGATTTGCGTACTGTCATTAACTTGCTATTCAAGATGAACCAGAGACAGCTGAGAGATATACATCCTCCAGAGCCAAAGGGCAACAAATACAAGGGCCTTTTTCTGTTTGCAGGTGCAGATAAATCAACAGTGAATTTGTGCGTGTGCAAAATTTGTCACGGTGGCTTTTGCACAGAGTTGTATAGCTCTATCTAAAATATTTTAAGCACAATCCCATTGTAGAAGCTTACACAGGCAAAGAAAGTACTAGGAATACTATATTGAGCCAACAGAAAATAAGTTCACATTTCTGTCAGTTATTCAGTGAATGAGACGTAGTATTTGGGCCAGTTCACAGCTTATTACGCACTATCTAAAAAGCTGCATGAGGTGCTTATTGACTCATGGGGATGCGGGGAAATACAGGAGGATGGTGTGGAAGTGCTCATTAAAGTGTTTAGCACATGCACCTATTGTGCTTGTTTTCCTTCTATTGTCTCTTGGGCAAGCCAGGAGGCTGGGCTGTTCTGGGAGAGAGGATGTTTGAAGTCAACATCAAAAATATTTTCCTGGGAAGTGGATACTGCGTCTATAAACAAAAGTAGTCTCAAATCAGAAGTCAAGTGGCCTCATTGCCTGTTTTAACATCACTGCTACACCTTCCACCGTCCCTCTGAATTCATCCCACGGAGGATAAGCCTCCCACCTAACTTGCTGTGGATGGGCTTCGCTTTGCAACAGGGATGCTGAATACCTATTCCTCTCTACCTTCTCCATGTAACTCTCCTCTTTGGCTCTATATTCTAGACTAACACTGTCTTTATTCAGAATTAACTACTCTGCAGTTCTCACATCAACACAGAAGGAGAAAGACAAAGACATCAGGATGTCTTACTAAGAGCAGCCACCACTGTAAAAGAAAACCTGGTTCACTCTCAGTTTCTTTTTGACTGTGCTCATGACCCCTAGCCTGACCATGCTTCTAAAAATGAGTCTGTCCTTCCTGGTGCCCTGCATTCTCCTTCTTTCTACAGTGTCGCTAAGATCATCCTTCTCCCTGTGCCCCTGGCCTCTTCTTGCTCTTTAGAGAAGTTCTCTGCACTGTAAACTCCTATGAACCCTCACTACCCACCTGTGGTTCAGATCTTGAGACATTAATCCCAATCAGATCAGTCCTGCTGGTGTTGTTATCGTGCTATCATGCTGCGTTATATTTCCGTTACTATACCTTCAGATGTTACTTTAATCCCATTAAGTGCTAGCAGAAGCATTTGTGAAGGTACTTGCAATTAGGTAAATAATTATAAACACATTTATAATAATTCACCTGGAATGCAGAGCATTAGCTTGCTGAGGAAAGGCTCATTTCAAGGCAGATGGGTCTCAACAGCACTAGGGGCCTTCTCCCTGTAGAAGGAGAGGATGATTAGAGATGGATATCTGGGAAGAATGATTCCAGCTGTACCTGAAGCTGGACCCATTTTCCTCCGACCTCATTGAATGCTTAATACAGCCAGCACTGAGAGCAGCCCCTCCACGGCTGATCCTGAGTACTTATACAGCCCTGTGATGTATTTTTCTAGAGCAGGGTCCCACAGGACTATATTTTCCTAGCTACCATCTGCTGTACTGGGCAGATCATCAACAGCAACCTTTGGAGTGGTTGTTGATATAAATTACGTACAGGGCAGCACTGAGACTGGCAGCACTGGAAGAGAAAATCGGCAAATATTCAATTTGGAACAGCAAGTCAAGAGCATATGAGAAGTGCAACAAACAGCCTCAGCAGCATTTCATATTTTTCTTAACTGCTTTGTAACACATGCAAAAAAATCCTTCAGCAACCTTATCAGAAACTGTTCCCTAATCTGCCTGCCGAGCAAACCAGAGACCAGCACCAGGAAACCCACTGTGTCTGTTGCCCTCAACTTCCCAAACAGATCACATGCTGTTTATAGGTATGGCAGCAGTGTGTTGTTTATAAATACTGGCTCAAACACTTCAAAAGCATCCGCATTTTATCAGACTCCTCCACAGGAGACTTGCCGGGAAGAATTTAAGAAGTTATTTACGTGCTTTCCTTCCACCCCAGCCTTAGGGCTGTTTGCTGTCACCTGGAGATGCAGGAACCATAAGAAACTTTCTCCCAACCTCCGTGCTCGCTCAGCTGGGGGGGGGGGTGTCAGTCACTAATTGTACCAATAAGAGTTGTTTAAATAAAGCAGGTGATTTTGTACAGAAATAGTAGCCCTTATGTAGTTTTGACAGCTTTGGCTATGACGGTGGTTCTCATCAGCTGAGGAGCTGTAGCAAGCATCAAATGGAGATGGTTTCTGCAGCTGTTTCAACAAGATCACAGCAAACCTCCTGGCTGTGCCCCTTAAATGTTTCTCTCATTGAACATTCAAAAGCTGAAGGGCTCAGACACATTCTTTGCCTGTGTTTCATTCCAGCTGACCCAATAACATACAAAAGGAACTGATCTGCTTTTTGAACGCCAGATTTTGCAACTAAGGCAATATGCAAATGTGTTTCATTTCTCAGTGAATCGGGTGGTACGCGAGCACTATCAGCTGGGAAGGACTCACCAGGAGTGTCCAAACGCTCTTCATACAAATTCTCTGCGAGGGATTGGCAGCTTCGACGATTCATACTTGTTAATCTGCTTAGCTGAATTGCTGTAAGTTTGGCTCATCTTTTAAGACTTGCTATAAGCTACCAACCAACCCTGCCTGGTCAGTTTGAGTCATTCCAGCACAACTTTTTGAGTCAGAAGAAATTAGATTGTCTATTGCACAAAATGATATTTTGCAAAGGAAATGTAAAAGCCTCCTCGAGATAGGCAAAAAAATTCCTCCAGGTATGTTGGTAAAACTTTCACAACAGCTCTGTTACTGCTCTCCAGTGAGATTCCTTTTTGCTGAGCTGTTTGCACTGCAGACAAAAGCACAGAGCAGCTCTTCACTGAAAGTGCTCGTGCTTTGCAGCATTTCACCCTCCCACATCCACTCTCCCTTTAAGGTGTATTTCCCTGCTATAGATGCAAGGCAGCGGACTCAGGAATGCAGAGCAGACACTGCACCTCATCCCCTAATGCACTGGAGCGAGTGAGTGTCTTGCTTTCAACCCCATTCCAACTCACCTGCAGACTTTGAGCCTGGCACTTTTGACAGTAAAAGGTGAAGACAACAGCTCTTCATTCACTGTTTTAGTCATCATGGCAGAAATTATTTCTGTATCTGTTTACCTACTGGGAATAGCTACAGGAACATACTGGCAGCATCCTATTGTTTCTGAAAGAGAACTGCCCCACAAGAGCATTCCCATATTACCTCACTCCTTTGCTGTCTCTCTCCTTGCTGTCTGTGAGAAGCGTTCTGAGCATACGGAAGGGCCCTGAGCTTCCCTGACAGTGCTCAGCGACACTTACTTCTGCTAATTGCCAATTGCCATGCACATCTCTGGCTTTCCAACTCCCATGTTTTATAGGATGTGTATGTGCGGCTTCAGAGAGCGTTCCTGGATCTTACACGGGGTAAACATTGGAACTGTTCTTCCTCCTCTCTTGCCTCTCTCACTGTCTGTCCCACAAATCTTAAACTGCTTTCCCATGGCAATGCTCTTCTCACCGTGCAGCCCCCAAACTTGCAAAAGCCCACAAACAAATGCAATTCAGTAACGAGTAGCTTAAATGCACTAACACGCACTTACATGCAGAAGCTGCTGTTGCTAATAGAAACAGATGCTCTATTTCTATATAGGCAGTTTCCTTGGCAACGGATGCCAAGACAGGGCCTCATGCTGCACGGTGCTGACTGCTCAATGGGAGCAGAGAACCACGTAGGAGGTGCTGAGCATCTTTCCATAAACACCCTAATAAAGACAGGCAGTGTCTGTAACTGTTTCAAAAGCGTATTTTGATTTCCCTGTGGTGTGAAATAGTCACCGGAGGGAAGGAAACATCCCTCCCTCAACAGGACATTTGAGCGAATGCTCTGATGTGAGAATACTTAATAGTTTGCAGCACACAAGCAGTGTCACACCTCTAATTTCACATTTGAATATATCATGATGACTCGGTGCTACTGTTGGACATTAGCTTCATCGTCAAAGAGCAGAAATGCTGTGGGAATTAAATACCATTAAGGAATTTATCGAAGCGTTATTCAACTGGCATGTGAGCCACACAGCTGAGACTTTCTCCCTGTCCACTCTTACCTGGGAGTCTCAAGGAATCCCTGACGGCTTTTCTACAGCTCTGGAAAACTATGGAAACTCATCCAATTGTGACGTGAATGCATTCACAACACAGTGAGTTTGCCTGAATACCATCTAGTCTTGATGACTCTTGACAGGTTATTGGACAACATAAAATCAAAAATGATGATATCGGCAGTTAATCTAGTTTGAATGGTAGTTTCTCCTCTGATTTCTATAGATGAGTATCAAGTAATAAGAAAACCTGTGATTTTACTGTGCTGCTTTATGGTGTGAAGAGCTATTACATTTTCCTCCCTCTGTGCTCAGATCTGCCCGACACCTCCTTAAAATATCAGCCACTCTTTATCCTGCTGGGAACTAAACAGAGTGCAGAAACTACAGCTAAGTGCAGGCTTGCTTCTTCTGCAGCCATGGGTGAAGGTCCCTGAGGGATGAACAGCCACCACAAAACCTCATTTTTTTGGCAGGGGAAGGTCTGTGGGATTGGGGGTCAGAGCACTCCCCTGATGCGTTCTCCTTGCCCCAGTGTTTTCCCGACAGCCAGCTTAGTGTTATCTGTGTTCACGAACGAGGTACTCAGGAGTTCCTGCATTGACTGGCAAGAGACTCAGGAGGAGATTTTACCTGCGAAGTCTCTACTTGTGGCCTCTCTGCAGGCAGACATCGGGGGCCATGGGATATCTCACCACGACCAGAGCTGGAGGAGATCTCGAGGGGTCATCTCCCTCCTCTCCACCCCAAAGAGCAATAACCACACCAGTGTCACTCCTGGCAAATTATTCTCCAGCCTATCCTTAGCGATCCTGGTGACAATGTCTCCAGACCCACTTCCCTGGGTTCATATTTATGCCGTTACCCCCCCTAGTCACTCAGCTGTCTTTTGCCACCCTCCCTACCAATCAATCACGTTTTGTCTGTCTTCTTTGGTTTTGTTCTGTTCCTTTTTCTGTTCTCTCCTTGTCTGTTCTTTCTCTACCTCCTGACATTGATTTGTTTCTCTTCCAGCTTTGAGACTCGGCTGAGTTTTTTGACACCTTTTGTTCCTTCTCATTATTCTTTTCGTTTCCCCTATCCCAGATCCTCCTCGTGTCGGTCTCAAGAACAGACCAGGCTGTGGAAGGCAATCGGCTCTGAAAGCCTTTCTGAATTGTATTTTCCCTCCTGGAAAGAGTCCCAAAACCAAATAATAAATGTTTATTTTAATTAGTGAGAGACCACTGACCTAGTATTAACATCACCTTCTGCTGACAGGATGCATTTAACTGACTGCTGATTTGCTCAGTCAATGGGGCTGCTGAATTTGTTCATTAATTCCAGCCGAGGCAAAAAAGTCACACAACAGACTTGGCTCAGCACATAAACAGCACCCATAATTACAGCAGCACATCTGTAGTTAAGGTTAAGCCACTCTGCTTCTCCAACCTGTGATTTTCCAGGCCTCTAACATGGCAATAATGGGACCTGCTAAACCAAAACCTCCACGCTTTGCTCCTCAGCGAGTCTCACTCATCTGCAGCAGCACTCCAGAGAGGCAGGAATACACTTTTAAGCCAAATGAACTCTCAATTAAGGTAACTTCCAACCCATCGTGTTAGCCTTTTCATCAGACAACTGTGAATCAGGGAGCTTAACCCTTCGCCCTGTGTGCAGGCACATTGCTGCGACTCATGGAAGTCTTTCCCCAACCTCTATGTCAGGGTCTATCTCGGATTTCCTCAGAGAACAAAATTCAAATACGACCTAATGTGAAGTTTCTCTGACTCGCTGAGGCAGAACAACGCACTTGTTGTCTTTGCAAGTACCTTCTCTTAGTACCAGTAATTCCTTGGTTTTCCCATAAAGGCTTGTAGATCATTTGGGAGGGGACCTTCTACCATTGCCATGCACCATATATATTGTTGACCTTTGTCATATCGCATTAACTGTGCTTTAGTGTCCTCCTAGCCGTGGTTAGGCTTCCATGAAAGGTGCTGAGCAAGTCCCTGGCATTCGTGAGGAGATCTCCATCCAGCCCTTCAAATGCCTCTGACTTTGAGCAAAACAGTGTTCACTGATTGCATCTGTTCCAAGACGCAGCCTTAAGCTCAGGAAAGCAGATAGACTCGCTTTGCTGCAAGGCCCCGCACGCAACTGCTGCCAAAATCCCCTAGGGGAGATGATCCCTGGAGACTCACCTTCTAGCTTGGCCAAGACCTGCAGAGATGCTGAGCTGAGCGCTGGTAACGGGGCCAACCTGCTCCAGGCAGTGGGGACTCAGTTCCTTGCAGCCACCTCTGGGATGAGCCCAGCAATCAAGCCGGGTTTCTTTGTGAATCATCGCTAAGCTTAACCTGCACCATGTTACCCTGGGTAGGGACCCTGGCCAGACACCTCCAAATTATACCCCTCAGAACAGTTTTTTCCAGACATCCTTTGCTATACACACAGTCATAGAACAGGTGATGCTGCTTTTGATGGAACTGCTCCAGTAACCGCTTGAAGGTAGAGAAGTTTCTAACCTGTCTACTGAATTGTTGAAGGCAGACTTAAACAAATTCCTTTTTTATTTTTACTTCCTAAGTTTCTTTTAAATTACAAACTCCTTGTCTCCTTATTCAAGCCTAATATTTCTCCTTGTTTAAGAGAAGAAGCCTGGATCTGAGACATCAAGTCAGCCTTTTGCTGGCTGACACATCCCTCTGGACTGAGACAGGCTCACTTGATGTATTCCTATTGTCTCGCAATAGGAGATATAACTTTATTTGTTATGCAGAGGTTGTATTTGAGTATAAAAGCTACTGAAGGAGAGCAAGGGAGTTTAGTTAAATAGCTGTTGTAAAAAGTATGCAGGTTTGTCCCAATGGGCAGTTCTCAAAATCAATAAGATGGCATTAAGTCCCAAATCGCTATAAAACATTAATTCTTCAAAACAATACCACCCCCCAGCATCCCATCCATTTGATGGGTGAATCTAACAGCCAGCTAATGCATCAATAATTACACATTCGAAAAAAAACAACCACTGTTTGTCACTTCCAAGCATCATCAGAGAAAAATTTGGAGTCACTCAGCTACATTCGCCCCCCCAAATCAAGGAGGAAGATTTCCAGGGGCTGTGTTTGACGCTCGCCTTTCTTCCAGCAAGTCACCAGGTAACTCTCAGAGCTGGCAACCATCAAGTTGAAACTTGTGCTTCTGACAAGCCACTTGGTAAAGGTCAGCCACTTAGTGATGAAGCCATATACATCACCAGCACAAAGACAATACAAATGACAAGCAGTTCTGGGAAACAGCAGCCCCTGAGCAGCACATGCCGCACTCTCTGTCAGCAATGGCCCCTATTTTTAATTTAACCCATGCCCTCAGCAAAGGAAATCAGAATAAATCATGGAGACAGGGTGGAAAGTCATCTCTCCATTTTTTTTCTGCTCAGTATCAGAACAAAATCATATTTGAGGCTTTCTAGGAAGAGGTTCAGACTGGAATTCACTCAAATACCAGGCGTGCAGCCTCACATGCTGCTAACACCACACTGACACTGAGCTGCCACCTGGCCCTGGAAACAGGGACACACATCCAGGGTTGTCCACTTTTCTCTCCACACTGGTGTCTCTAATGTCTGATTTCAGTCACTTCTTGTCTGCCTCTTATTGGGAAGAGAGCAGCTCTTCATTTCTTATGAGCCAGAATAAATCCTCTTAAAAGCAAATGCCATGATTACACATGACAACACATCCCTGAGGATGCTTCACATTGTCCCACAGGGCTGGGGACACGGGCCACCTTGCAGCAGGTACTGTAGATGGCTGTCATGGCTCTGATGGACTTGTGAAGATCTTAGATGGATCAAGCATTGCTCCATGAATTATCTTTCTTCTGATAAACATATATATATATGCATACACACATATACATGAATACAGATATACTGTATAAAATGAGTCACAGTATTGGACCTGAGGATGTGAACCTGGAATAATGAAACAAGGCTGCAATTCATTTTTCCCTACAGGAGAATGGTATTTAACAGAATTGCAATTTAAACATTATTTATAGGGTAACCTTGTCTCTAAAACCTCTTGCAGCAGAAATAAATTACAGCTTATCCATCATGAGCAAACGCTGCCATTCCAGTCTCCTCTGGCACAGTTTCATACCAGACTAGGCAATTTTCCTGGATTTCTCCAAGCACCTGGAGCTGATCTGAGTTCTCCTGCCTTTGGCCATGCTTGGCTGTATGGTTAATGCATCCTGCCTGCACAAGCAATCCAGATGAAATCAGCACAACTTTAAAGTAATCGTGAGCTGCCTGATTCAGATAACCAGTGTCAGATCCCTCGGGCTTGTCTCCACTGATAATTCATGGCAAAACATCCAGGATGTGAACTACAGTGCTACGAGCATTAAATCCTCCTGCTCCCCACTCAAATGAATTTCCCTTCGCTCAGCCTAACCCAGTTCCCAAACTGAACTGAGCTCAGTTACATGAAGGTGATTTCAGAGCAGAGCAAAGGAGTTGCAGTGGAAACGAGTGCACAAAGCTGCAACTCAGCAGTATCAGCTCTGCCTGCTCTTTCAGACATTCCAGATGGGTCTTTGGACATGTTTCCATTTGAAGGTAGGAGAGTCATCTTTCCTCACTTCCTACCCACTATCTTATTTTAAATAATGAATCACACATTTTACTTTTTTCTCTTTTTCCCTTATGAAGCTGAAAGCACAGATCAAGCTTTTCTAGTCCTTCAAAGCTCCAGACTTCTGCAACATCAGCAGCCGATAATCTCTGGTGCTATTAAGTATTATTTTACCATTGCTAAGAGTCATTTATCATAGAGGAATGATACCGTCTGATTTTTTATAGTATTCCCCATGGTGATAAACCTTGGTTTGTCTCTAATTAGAATCTCCCTTCTGACATTCAGAAATAAGGGAAATATTCCTCTGAAATTTCAGGCTTAACTGGAAGTCACATCCAGGCTGTCTGTGAGCCCTGGAGGAGGTGAGAAAAGGGTGCATTGTACTGGGTCTTGTTTTGTCAGAGAAATATTACTTTATACACTTTTATAGCAGAATATGAGACCTTGGAAATTATTTCTGTGTGAAAAATGACAAAAAGCAAAGCAGCACACAGAAGTGCCCCACAGCTGATGGCACATCACCAGTGCAGCGTGCACGCCATCCTTCAGCTGACAGCAGTTTCATTAGCAGCCGAGGGTGCTACGTTTGCTCCAAGGTGCCAAAAAGACACCAGACTGACAGCTCTTCGGTTGCTTTATTGGGCCTGCTAGAGAGAGTAGCAGGGAATCAATTAGCCCTCAGAATGTTTAAGTTGTGTGTGACTGTGTGGACAAACACCCCAAAGTCACAACCCACTGCAGGTCCTCGACCAACGGTTCATCTGTTTTAAGCAAGGAGTCAGAGACAACAACAACAAAAAAAGGACTATTTTGGCAAATTGTGTGAGAAGTTGCCTCAGCGTGCAGGTGGAACCATTAAATCTGGTTTATCCCATAGAGGAGGGGTTAGCTATGGGGCAGCCCAACCTTCCTCAAGCTGCCAAGAGCCACATTAACCCCCAAACCTCACACTGGTTAAGGTTCTTCCCTGGTATCAAAACCTTCTCTTGACTCTGGGGGAAAGAGCTTTCTGGGGCAATCCTGTCAGTAAATTTCCTTATACAGGCTGCAAATTAATTCCCAACATTAAAGCAGAAAAATATGAAAATTCAAGAGGAAACAGAAGGTAGGAAGTCTAGGAAAATAATTGCCCACTTGGCCAGGCTTAAAGCAGCAGATTGTGTTGCAGGCTTATTCAAGCATGCAAGTATCCAAGACTCTTCTCTTGTAACTGGTAAAATAATCAATATCTACCCACTTGTGAAATTTAGTGAAAATAATGAACTGGCGAATATTTATAGCAAAAGCCATGGCACATTAAGTATTCCAATGTACTTATGTAAGCACCCCTTTCTTTAATTCAGCTTTAGAGGAAACGCTTTGAGAAGCTTTATCAGCATAAAACATATTTGAAAGTTCATGAAAATTAATAATAGGCATAGCAAAGTCAAAGCAATCTGTGTGGAATGACTTAACCCTGCTGGACAGTATTTTTCACCAGCTATAATTGTTAATCTGCCAGCTGAGAGAGGAAAATTCTCCTCTACTGTCAAACGTAACGAAACAAAGTGGAAAACTTCTCCAGCTGATGGGGACTATTTGGAAAGAAACGGATTATGACAAGTTCTACGGAATAAGCTTCATTCTTCAAAATAAAACCAATTAATCCTGACTAACTGGGGAAATGGAGTCAGAGCAATTTCCTTATGAATGAACTAAGCACGGGGTTTTAGTCTGGCCTCAGCCTCTATCCCTTGAGTGATTATTTTCTTTGGGCCAGGACCTGTGGGGCTGGCATGAATTTCCAGTCAAAGTGTCCCTGAAATATTTACCCTGGTCTCACATCCATTCAGTATCTGACTCTAACATAAACTTTAGAATGCAAATGGTAAAGTCCCAGACTCAGATTTTCCTCCAGGAGATTGTAGCAAGGGGTCTTTGCAAGGGCAGCATAGTCTTGCACTGCTACATATTTAATTTGCTCAATTAAATGTATGAGTTAAACATAAATTTATGCATGGAGAAGCATGACGAGGCTTTGTGCTATTTAATTTATACCCTGAAATTTGTTAAGCTTCATATCTCACCCTGCCATTCTTGCAAAGAGTTCCCACCGCTCACTTACCACAGTAGGTGAATTTAGAAAGAAATTTCTCCTTCTTGGGACAATTTTGTGCCTTACAGAGATGTTTAAGGTAGTTAATAGCACATCAGGCTTGGGATGCATCCCTCTGTATCTATGAGCCAGCTCCTGGTAGCAAGCATCCCCTTCACAGAGAATTTGCCTTCCTGCTATAATCAAATACATCACCATTAAAACTTAGCAAACGATGCGCTCTGCCAGGAAATCTGAACAATTTTTCCTTAAAACTAACTACGTGTCTTCAAGCTTCCTCCTACCAAGAGCTGCAAACCAAAGTCTCTTATTTAGCCTAAATTCAGTTTAACATCCCTGTGGCTGGTTTCTTGCACATCCTGGATTCGTTGCTGAGACCTATGACTCGGGCTGCTTATTAGATTAGTGGGGTCCTTCTCAGTTCCCTGTTTAAAGGAATCTGCAACTTTTCAGTGGTGGATAACCCCCGAGTGGACAGGGCTGACTGCAGCCTCCTCCTGGTCAAAGCTGCATGCTGACTTCTGCTTCACCCTTAGTCTCAGGCTGCCAATATATTTATACAGACTCATGGAGCTGTTCAATCACAAGACTTTGCCTGAATCCTTCTCTGTTCTGCTGAATTTTGGGGTTCTTCATTGGAAGAAGCCACAATGTCAAAGCAAAAGTGGTGACAGAGGCTTCTGACTAAAGCCACAAACACCACTAAGCCATGTTCTCTGAGTTAGAACAGGTGAAGATTTGTAGCCCACCAAAATCTAACATTAAATAAAGCCTCCAGCCTCTCTATACAAATTAAATTAATCATTCCACCTCAATAAACAGAAACACCTATACCTCCCAAGGTTGTCTTTGTAATGTACTCAGCCAACAGCCATTTCTACTTTATGTATATATATAAAATGTGCTTTTGTTACACGACCATAAACTCCAAGAAATACCCTGTCCACCCATCACTGCCACCTGCAGCCTCCAACACAGAAATGATGATGTAATTTTTCATCGAGATACTCCTTACTCTCCATCATGAACTCCTTGGGGCAAGGAATGATTTTTTTTCCCCCTTTTTTGCATGTTGTGCCTGGCACAGCAGCAGCCAGATTTGCATAAGCAGCATATAATAGGATGTACGGCATATTGTAGTATAATGAGTGATAACAAGCAGAGTGGTAAATGGTGTCATTTAGTGCACGCTATCCCTGCGGTTCTCTATCATAAGCCTTTTATTGAACAGGCTTGCCCTCACAGTTTCCTGCTAATTTAAAAGTCTCTATCATTATGCCTGTCTGGGTGTCTATTTAATGCTTTTCTGCTGCAGCTCCTCTTTTCCTGTCCCTCTTTCTCAGCCTGTTCCAGGGAGTTAGAGACTACATTCCCGTTTACTCCTTTATAATTTTTTTTTCCCCTTTTCTTTTTTTTCTTTTTTTTTTTTTTTTTGCTGCCTCACTTCTCAGCTTTATAAGCAACATGGGCAGTGAATATTTCATGGAAAGAGTCATTGAGCACAGGGAGGCGGTTGAATCACCTTCCCTGGAGGGGTTTAACGGGCGGGTGGATGAGGTGCTGAGGGGCATGGTTTAGCGATTGATGGGGATGGTTGGACTCGATGATCCAGTGAGTCCTTTCCAACCTAGTGATCCTATGATTCTAAAGGCCAACACATGATATATAACTGCAGAGAAGCAGAATGGTCCCAAAACCACAGATGATCCTTGCAACATCCCTTCTGCTCCCTCCGCTGTTTAAGAAACTGAAACAAAACACTTTTCAGAGCACATCTCTACCAACCCTTCCTCAGCTCTGATTAGCATCTTCTCAAGCTCCATTTGCAATTCTCCTTCCAGACCAGAACACACAAAATGGGAAGGCAGCCTTGCTGTAACGTCTTTGACATAGACCTGACAGCCAAGGACATTCACGTTCTAAGATTGTCATCCTAGGTTTTAGCTCGCATCACTCAGTCATCCTGACCTCTACCTCCTGCTACTTCCATCTTCAGTCCACACATTTCAAAACAAGCAGCAGGAGATAAGAGAAGGCTGCTTGCTTATATTTCTATTAATCGTCCCCTCATCCCATCTGCCACCTCTCCTTTTCAGTCTGGCTCACCCAGCTCCCAAATTTACAGCACTCACAGTGCAGGAGAGTTAATTGAATCCAATCTCTCAGCAAAATCTCTAGCATCTGCTGTTCCATATTTGGTTCCCAACAAGGATTGCTCAGTCCCAGCCTCATCTCCCTTGTTTGTATCATGATTCCCATCAGACCAAAGAAAGAGTCTTATTAATTAATCAGTACCCAAACTTTAGTTTTCCACATGTATTGTTAGAAATAACCAAAATAGCTCTGCTGGAAGTGTAAATATCTCTTGACTATGTCTTCTCGTTACATTTATTATTTGCATGGTAGCCCCAGCTCACCGTAGGATCTCATCACTGCAGACCTGAAGTAGGTGAGAGCTACAGTGGAAGGAAGGAAAGTAAAACACGGAAAGACAGGCAAAACTTCTCCCTGGGCTATACCATACATTCACTTGAATAACACTCGTGAGTGAGGTTTTCTAACAGAAACTATTAAGATGAAAACATAAATATATACAGAAGCAGAGTGTTCACCTCTACCAGGCTTAGCTATTTTTTTAAACAGTGTTTCTCAACAGTAGCAGGTTTTAAAGAAGAGATTTTTAAAATTATAAGCACAATGTTTGATTTATCACAGATATGGAGGCCAGGGTGTTTGCTGCCACAAGAACAACCCGCGCTGGAGGCCAGGGCAGGTGAAGGCAGGGCCAGGCAGGTCTGAGCACTGTCAGATGTGGAGGACAAAGCCCCAACAGCTCAAAACTGCCCTTTTATACCAGACCTACCTGTGTTTCCTGAGCTTCTTCCATGTGCCTCCCTTGGGGCATACCTCGTATTGGCTCTGCTTGCAGTCACCGTTCATGGATTTCAGCAGACAGCGGCGTGTGGGGCCTCTCTCAAGGAGACTTTAGCCCTTTTTGTATTAACATCACTGGTTTGCCAACATCAGCTCAGTGAAACGGTGGGCCCAGGGAACGGAAAACCTATTATCCACCAGCCCAATCCCACTTTTGGCTTTCTTTTGGAGGATGGTACCCCAGGCATTCGCTTATTTGACATCCATTATTATTTTCCTGGAGCTAAGCCACTTTATCTCTGCCCCCGATTTCTTTTTTTCTCAGTGCAAATCATTTAGATGCGTGCGTAGCTCTGAAACGAGGCAACCATTTCTTCCTGCACAGCTAAACCCAGTGCCTTCTGCTGAAGATAATTCATGTGCCTACTGTTTTCAGCAGCAGGGATGTAAAGGGAGAGGGTTGGGGTTTGTTTAATAAAAATATATCTTGTACTGTTTACTGACCAAAGAGTTGTTCGACAGATGCTCCATCCTTAGCTATGTTTAAATTATTCCCTAAGCAAACAATACAAACTGCGCACTTCATCTTACCCAATAAAAAAATAAACAGAACATGCGAAATATATGGTCCTGGTATAAGATCTCATGCAAAAAACACTGATTTCTCCTTTGCGTAAATATTTTTTGCACAATGTTTGCTCAGTAATTTATTCTTCCACTGACTACAACAAATTAAATGTCAAAATCTGTTTATCTTATGAATTTTCAAGACTAATAACGAGTCTCCTATTTCAGCTTAAATAATGTTGTTGGTGAGATACCTCTTGATGGATTATATAAATAAAGCCAGACACAGAGAGTTAAAAAGAAAAAACAAAAACAAGAGCTGTTTTTTTCCCCCCGTTATTCTTCATTTATCAGAGAGGCATATGAATACTGCAAGTAGTTGTTTTCTTTATAACTTCTGAGGCTTTGGGGTCCTTTAGAGGGGAAGGCAAAATCGCTGCATTAAATGGATGGCAGAAAAGTAGCTTTGATGCCTTCAGGTCCTTCCTACCACATCCCCTTTTTGTGCAGCTTCAGCCACGGCTTCAAGGCAAGAGGGGATTGTTGAGGCTGTGATTGCGTGAGGGAGGTCCCAAGGAACCAAGTGCCCACCACCCCTCAGCAACCCCAGCAGGATCCGAGCTCCCACAGCGCTGAGTGAGTCACATGCAAGTGGCTACTGTGAAACCAGAGAGGCTGGATGGAACCGATGA